>OW445485.1:2562500-3067660 GCA_918226075.1 Microctonus brassicae | reverse complement strand
AAAGAAGTTCAACGCGTTTGAATATCTATTGAAATTGGTATACGCGGGCAGTTGTTCCTCTTTTCAAGGCGAAGGTTAGTTTAAGAGTCTTTGGGTTTGAACCGGTAGCTATTTTATTTTCTTCAGCTCTTGCTCCATAAGATCGCATTCTTTACGACCCATTAGACGAATTCATTACCAAGACCCTCCAGGCAATCTCGCGCGTTGCCTCCCTCTGTGTTCTTTTATTTTTTTTTTCTTTTTATTTCTGTTTTTATTTTTTTCTCTTCGCTTCCTTCCTTCCTTCACTCTATATCGCCACGTCTCGCTCATGCCCCCTCACACTTGTATATTTGTATACTTGAGTGTGCGTGTGTGTATGTGTGCGCGAAGCACACTCAAACACTCGTGGGTGTGCACTTTATGCTCTGCTTTACCAAGTGGTATAATGGTTCTCTTGGTTTCAACAACACTTGTGGCATTAACCTTCATTTAATATCACCTGATGCATTAATTTGTTTATTTTTTTATTTATGTTTATATACACTACTATATCCTTTATAAAATCCATTTATTTTCTTTATTTTTCTTATATTTTTATCAACGTCAAAAAAATATTAACTCGTTCTCCAATCCATTTTCATTTATCAAAAGAATAATGAAATAAATATATCCAAGGAATGTCAACTCAATAAATCTGAACTGCAGGCGACTGTTATTTTCCTTTTAAAATAACAAAAAAAACAACAAAAAAAATGACCCAAGCGACATTGGCGTTCTATCTTTCTTCTTTACTCACTTACAAGCTTGTCCAAGAGAATTTTCCCTTAATGGGCGCACGATCATGCTTGGGGGCAAACGCACGACGACGAGCGAGTGACTGTCCCCCATCGTTTGCTGGTTTGAATATCATTGGGGGCCTTTAACTATATAAATATATTATAGCCATACATACATGTGTATATATACTTTATTATATATACATACGAAAGAATTTACGAGCACACAAAAGTAAAGCTAAAGTCCCAACGCAAACTATGAACCACACGACAATCAGAGGGGTAATGAAGAGTGGAATTGAGGTACATACTGTTCCCTGTATATAAAAGAGAAGGATATATTATGTATATACATTATTGAAGTGAATAAAATAAAGAAAGATGCGATTGTTGGAACTATAGGTAATGCTGCCGTACGTAGAGAGCCGCTGTATCAATTCATTAGCGCATTACGGTTAAAATAAAAATATTGGCGTATCTGCGGCATGCGGCGCATCTCACATGTATGCATATATATATATATGTGTATGTATATTATTTATATGTGTATAAAGAGAGGAAGAAGATAAGAGAATTAGTGAGGGAGAGAGAAAAAGAAAGATGTGCGACCGGTTTGTACGCGCAACTATACTTGGCGGCCCTCGTCTGTGCCACGACGTTGTGGTTCCTCTTTCTTTTTTCCGCCTTCACCTTGCGACTTCTTGCTTGCAGATTGCCTTTACCTGAGCGCACCACGATGCTCCACACCTCGGCAACTGGCACTATAACCCGCGTGCGAGAAGAGACGATACCGTTCCCCAACCAATACACACACTTTATTCACGTATGTGTGTTTTAAAGGTCGAATTGACCTTCGCCGTGATTTGCCGGTTACCTGTAAGCGCGCGACGTTTCAGTATATATGTATATTTATATGTATATATGTGTAGAGTCTCTCTCCACTTTCCAATCTAATTTATTTTTTTTTTTTTATTTTCGACAATGAATGCCCTTGTGTCAGAGAGTGGTGAATGCAAGCTCGCGCTTTCTGTTTGGCTCGATCCAGACAAAAGAAAATAAAAATCAATATATACATTTAAAACAAATATACATATTTATATTTATGTGTGTGTGTGTGTGTGTTTGCGCATGTATAAAATAAAAAATATGTATACGAAGAGTTGAGAATTAAAATAAAAAAAAATGAGAAATAAGTAAAATAAAGAGAAGAATAAAAATTCGATCGAGCGATTTCATGAGAATCGAGGAATCCTTCGAATGCTGTACGTACCTGGTGCAAGATTTGTCGTGCGATAACACTCTTCGTAGCAGCTCGAGTTCTCGTTGTTTTTCACATCAGGGTGGAGTATATATTGGTATGTATGTATGTGTATATAGATCCTATTAGCTGCTCCACTAATACCATCAACATTTGTTGTCTATAGTAGAATGTATTTTGTATAGATATAAATTTTACCATCGTCAAAACGTGTATGTGTAATTAACAATTTTATATATGGGAATCGATGGGATATCAGGAACATTTCATAGTGGTGGTGCATCATTGCAAATTGACTAAATGAATTCACGATAATCTTGTGTGGTATTTGAAAGGAAAATAAAAGGAAAAAAAAAATATATAAAATGAAATAAATAAAAAAATAATATTTATGTTATGTGTATATATTTATTTATGAATATTGTATATATTAATGCGTGGGAGTGACTGTGATAATCCGGATGTAGCACAATTCGAGAGAATATATTGTTGAAATATTTTGTCCAATTCATGCAAAAATGTTGGCGTTCGTGTGACATTCAATGTAATAAATTCGGTGATTTTTCTGGTAAAGTTGAATATATATACAGATGTTTATATACATTTATATACTTGTAAATATGTGTGTATATATATTTATATTTTCTACTGGAATCACTTTCTTTTCATATGCTAAATGCGTGTGAGAGAGTAAGAGGATGGTAAACTTGAATTGATGCAACACGTGGGTAGGAAGAGAGCAACGTGAACACAGAGTAGAGGAGATGAAAAAATAATAAAAAAGACATCAGGTAAAAAATATTTTTGGGATGTTTTTGTTACTGTAATAATATAGGTAAAATATTGATGATAATAATATGTAGAAATAAATTACAATATATCAATTTAATATAGTTTATAACATATATATTTATTTGAGCTTTAATTGCATTTTAAAATACAACCGAAATAATTAAATAATGACAAATCTGGTAAAATGGTTTCAAGAGTTTCGCGTATACATGATGCATATTCTTTGTGGTTGCTTTATTTTATTTTTTATTTTTTTTTTTTCGTTTTCATTTTCACGTACGAGTGTATACTTTTTTTTTTTTTCTTCATTAATTTTTGAATTGTTTATTTTCATTTTCATCTAAAACTTTTATTTTCATTTTGTTTTATTTATTTATTTTCTTCGCATTCTTTGAGAGCGCACAATATTTTATAATTTTTGTTTTCTCATCCCTTTTTTTAGTACTTTATTCAATCATTTTATTTCATTTCATTGCCGCAGTAAATGTGTCGTCGAATCTCGTGCATTATTTTAATCATATTTTATTTGTTATTTATTTATTTACGTTTTGTTTTTGTTTGTTTGTTTATTATTTGCTCACTCTGTGTCTCAGTACCACGAAGATTCGTGCTCAATCATCACACATTCAGCAGTCGTATATAATTACAATAATAATATTAATATTATTATGTTGATAAATACTTTAAAAGTCCGCGATGGAAGAATTAGAGTTTACAAGGAATACGTATACAATTGTGTTTTTTTTTTGTTTATTATTATTATTATTTTTTTTTTGCATCCGTCTATTCGCTCATCGAATTTTCGGAATCATACATTATTTTATTTTTTTTTTTTTCACTTCTTTATCATTTTTTCTTTATTATCTATTTTTTTAATCTGCATTCCAGTTGAATCGGTTTTCATTACTCTCATTTCATTCATTCATCCATCAATTATTATTATTAGTAATTTTTTTCTTTTTCTACATCACTGGTCTTCACAAACACTAGTACGATTTCATTCACTCTTAATTTTTTTCAACCATCACGCACATACACTCATTCCAGTCGCTCATAATTACTTTATTTTATTCATTTATTAATTTATTATTTATTTTTTATTTTTTATTATTTTTTTTTTTCTTCATTTTTCATGCAATATCACTGTTCGGCATCGTCTTCATTATAATTATGTATAATAATTCCAATTTATAATACACAGTATTCGCGACATAATTCGAATGATAATAATGACAATATTTTACACGTAATGAGACACGTGGGCTCGATTGGCGCAATAAATATATGTTTAAAAACAAATAAAATTTACAATGATCTCTATACACGACTTAAGTCATTGCGCATATTTAAAAAATAATAATAATAATAATAATAAATGCGACAAAATTGTCGCGTAAATAATCAACGACATCCAATAATTTTGCGATAATAAAACCCTCGGTATTGCACCGCGTGGCGCACTCATCTTTTCTCATCATTCTCGCTTCTCCTCTTCCCTCAAATGTATTTCATCATTTTTTTTATTTATTTCTTTTTTCTTTCTTTATAAATTTATTTTTTTGCACAGGCATCATTCGTACGCGCTCGCATGTGTGCGATAATACATTTTGTAAGTATTCAACAAAGAGATTGGCCTATGCAAGGACGAGCGCTAATCTATTCTATGCCTAATAACCTATAGTTGTTTTTTTTTTTTTCTTAATCTAAAAAGGTGGTATACATTTACTGACAGTCGACCTTGCGGCTGTTGATAAGGTATAAGCATTTTTTTTTTCCCTAGTCAAATTAATTATTTTTTTTTTTTGTCTTTTTGTTTAGTATTATTTATCATATTAATTTATTTGTTTTTTTTTTTTTTAATTTATATTTATTCTCGTCGTCTTTTATTCTATTATTTTTTTAATTTTTTGCTTGACATTTTTGCATTTTGACTTCTATTTTCTTTTGTCCCAACTTATGTTCGGACATTAATTGCTTAAATGATTCTTTTTTTTTTTTTTTTGTTTCATTTTTTTTCTCTTTTTTTTATTATAAACATCACAAACTTTACCGCATGCCGAGCCACATGACTCAGCAGTGGCACGAGATATGGTGGCATTACAATTAATTAACGCACTTCCGAACTTGTCGAACACGAACCACGCGCACTCTATATAATACAACATTTTCAATGTGTCTCAGCATTGGTGGGAGGTGGTGAGGGAATCACACGCACTGTCATCCCATTATGTCTCAAGTAATTTTGGTATTATTCATTGAGATAAAAAAAAAAAAAAAAAAAAAGTAAAAATAAAAAAATAACATGAATAAAATAAAATAAAATCGCGACCCCATCCTCAAATAAATTAGTCATGATAAAAATGACACAATCTGAATATACATCGATCTGTTAAATGTGAAAAAGCTATACTTAAATTGTAGAAATCAATTTTGTCTGTCACGTTAAAATAATTCCAGTTTGACCGATGACATTTCCATATGTCCATCAATTTAAATCAGTGACATATCAATAAACTCAAATATATGTATTTATATGTATGTATATATACTACAAAAAAAAAAAAAAATAAAATACAGGTCGCGAGGACGGAGAAGTGAATTTTATAATTTTATTCCGTTTCGGAGAGAGCGAACGAAAGAGAAGATGAGCGCATACATTAAGCCACCCCTATTTAGCCAGTCTTTCCCATCGCGGGTTACTTAATTATTTTTTTCTTCTCATTTTGGGCGGGGAAGAGGGAAAAAATCTTGTTTTCTACCACAACAGTCAAATTATGGAACACACTAAATGCTCCCAATGACCAAGGAATGACAAGACGCACGAAGAACGCAACGCAATAATTAACAATCGAAAGAGAGAATCATTTTGATAACATACAAATATTGTATCTCATGATATTTCACGTTATTCACAACAATCAAACTATTCAACGTGAATTATCTATATCTTGAATCAATCTGTCGATCATCATTATCATGCGTCACGACTTCGGCAGGATTAAACAGTAATGGGAGAGTGGAGATAGATACAGAGAGAAAATTTAGAACGATAGACAGTGAGAAAATGGGGAGGGACTATCTATCCGACTAATACATCGCTCGTATGCAGTCGTTGTTATACTATAGATACACTTATGTACAAATGGCACCGCTACTTACGCGGTTCGGACTATACGTATTTGCTAGACAATTGTTTGGCCAACTCCGTATACTTGAGAAACTTTGAATGTGGACTTTCCTCGAGCGGTGACGCTGCAGGTTGCGATGGACTACCGTTTGCTTGTAAGCCAGGCGGTGACTTATTACGCTGCGAATTTGATGGTGATGCCGCACTATGACTTGGTCCACCACTGCTCGATGATGATTGTGATGCAGCGGCAATTGTTGCAGCTGCCGACGCAGCTGATCGGCTAATTGTCAATGGATCGGGAATAACTCCGTCTTTGACAAAGTGCATCTTTGATAAATGATGCCTGTATGCACCTTTAGATATAAATGGTGTATCACAAAATGCACATTTCATTATTGAATCAGCTGTTACCACTGCGTCATTGCACGCCCAACTAAATGCAAGTATTGCACCGGGCGTTGAACCAGTTCCTTGACTCGAGCTCGCTGATGAACTTCCACCGCTGCTACCAGCGGATATTGTTTGATTTTGATTTAATGATGACGATCTTGTGCTACTATTATTATTGGAACCACTTGGTCCACGTGTTTCAGTCTTGTCGCATAATTTTTGTAGTGCTGCAAGTGGATGACTGCTCGCTTTACGGCCCTGAGACTCGGAATTACCACTTGTTCCACCAACACCTGATAAACTATCAAACATTGACGATAGAGCGCCAAGACTGCTGGAAGCTTTTGTGTCTGGTGTACCACGTGGTGTTACTGAACGATCGCTGCTTGCCGGACTACTTGTACTGTTTCTACATGGACTACGTGCCACTTGATGATGTTGCTGTTCAACTTTAGTCGTTGGACGTGGCGTTGCTGGATTTATTTGTGGCGATGAACTTTCTCTTGCCTCTTCTGTATTTTCATTCATACTATTGCGACCATGACAATTGTACACTCCTGATGGTTCTTCATCGTCTCGCGCATCATCCATAATTTCTTTCTTTACCACTACATCTCGCGGTGTGATTGACGCACGATCATCTTCATTGGCAATCGATGGCTCAGTGTCATCATCTCGTGGTTCTTTTTTCACTACAATAGATGACTCTTCATCACCCGATTCATCTGGCACCGAATGTCGACTTGGTATTGGATTATTTTGTTTGTCAGGCGTTGCACGCTGACGATGCGAACCAGTCGACAGTCTATCATGACTCATTGACAGATCCATACGTCTTTCAGGTGTCATTGTGTCCGTTCGATTGCTGCCACGTTCTGATATCGAACTTGATTCACTACCACTACGCTCTCGTCTTGCTGCCGCATTCGATGAGTTGTAGTGATGCTGCTGTTGTTGTTGATAGCTTCGTAGTAGATTCATCGTTTGTGGATCAACAAGGGGTTTTGTGTAATCAACACTCTCGTCAATGCCAAGACGTTTAAGTATACTCGAGCCCATTGGTGCGCCCGATTGTGCATGATGTAAACCTGCTGTGCCATGACGTACTCGTGAATCAAAACTCTTTTCAATTAATTTTTCAATTGCATTAAGTACTGATGGCGACGATGATGAAGTTGTTGTTGTTGTTGTAGTCGTTGTATTATCATTAGCACTAGGCGTTGGTGTATCTTTACCCGGTGTTGTTGTATCGCTGGCTGAACTTGGTGATCGATGATGTCGTGACGACACCGACGATGTATCTTCATTGACGCTTTTTCGACCGCTCTCAGTCGTTGGAATAATTTGCGTCATATTATTGGACATGAGTGCGGTCTTCAAAAAATTCCGTTGATTAATACCTACGGCGCCTGCACCGATACATTGGCGTATGTGTTCAACAAAAATTGACGTTTCAATTTTATCACCACACTTTTCGCATGTTATTCTACCAGCATGCTTACCCAAACTATGCGACAAACTACCGCCAATATCGCCATTTTTAAATTCATTTTGTGCACGCTCTAATTCCAATAATTTTCTAACAGGCAATGATTTTTTTCTTTTTTCACGTGTCTGCCGCCGCCTACCACCACTCTCCGTTATCGAACGCATTATATGCTCTTTATAGTGTGAATTTTTAACCATGTGATTGCTCAATTCTTTTAATGAACTGAACGCCTGATCACACACTTTACACGTTAACACAGCGCTTACATGACTGCTGGTAGCACTACCAGCCCCTGGACCACCAGTATTACCACCATGTGGACCACCACCGCTACCAGGTGGCATTCCACCACCGCCTCCACCACCACCACCACCACCACCACTGCCACCAATTCCACTGCCTGGGCCACCGCCACCACCGCCTTTACCATCATCTGACGATTTCCACGATATTATTTGCTCCTGAGAAATGATATTGGTATAATGTTGTGTTTGTTGCATGTGCGATGTCATTTCGGCAAGAGAACGGAAGCTCTGACCGCACCACATACACTTGAGAATTTGTCGTGTTTGTTCAGCACCCTTACCTAACCATACATCTTGACCGCGTACAAGTTTACGTGGCAATGGCATTGTTTCCTTGATGAGAAGATTTAATTCCGATGGACTTTGTTTACTGTTGGGCGTTGTGTGACTGTTATTACTGCTCCCAGCAGAACTATTGTGCGATTGATGCTGTTGCTGATGTTGTTGTTGCTGCTGCTGTTGTTGATGTTGGGACGTAGGTATTGATGGCATTGTGGGTTGATGAGAATGTAATCCGGACGATGGGGGTGGTACAGGCATATTAACGCCACAGTGTTTTGCCTCTTTCATGTGCGTTGTCATTGCCGCTAGTGTGGGAAAACTTTGTTTACACCATACGCACTTGAGAACATCTTTAGCTTGATCTGCACCCTTATTGAGCCAATGTGACTGCCAAGCGCTGTGACGACTACCAGAAGCGCCACCAGGGTTACTACCCGCTGAGCTGGCGCCAGAACCACCACTACCACCACCACCACCACTTGATGGCGATCGATATAATTCTTCACCGCCGAATTTACTCAATTCACTCATTTTTTCTAATGCCTTTGTTGCTTCACTCGGTTGATACGGTTTATCTAATGCCGCTGGTGGTTTCATTTTTCCATTCCACAATTGATGATGATCGACAATTCCCGGTGTACTTTTGGGCGATAGTTGTTGTTGACTAGTAGCGGCTGCCACCGCGGCGGCAAAGTACGGAAAGTGTGAGGCAACGACTGGCGATGTCCACGGTGAAACAACGGGCGGTCGACCATATGCAGCAGCGGCAGCAGCAGCAGACGAAGATGAATCTTGGTGTGCTGCTGCTGGTTGAATTGTACCACTTAATCTTGATGATTTACGTGGTGGTGGTGGTGGCGACGAATCATTTTCATGACCTGGCCGCTTTCTACCCGATACCGAAAGATCCAATGGTCCATTATTTGTCTCGCTGGATGATGATGGCGTTGGTGGTTTACTTAAATTAAGAATATGCTCGTCATCATCTTCCTCGGCTGATGATGTTTTTCTCGTGCTAAAATCAAGTACGGCTGGTAGTGGTGTCGCCGCAGGTGATAAATCTCCGCCGCTTGTTGGTGAAACAAGTAATCCCGTAGACGCTGCGGGTGGTGAACACGAAGATGTTACCAATGGTGAAACAGAACCTCGTGCAGATAGTGGCGAATGTCCAAGCAATAATCGCTGGTGAGTCTGTTGAATGTAAGCGGCCATAACAGCAGCCGAGTGTGGCGGTAGCAATGGATGACTTGTCAGTGGTACGATACTAGTTGGACTAACTGGACTTGCGCTACTGCGATTTGCTGTTGGTGGGGGACTTCCGGCAGTTGGTCCGGACGATTCCCGAGAATCCCGTGAGGGACAGCGTGGACTCATTGGCTCCCTGAAAAATCAAAGCATACAACTTGCTCTATTTTGATCCTGGGAGAAGAATGTCGTTTGAGAGTTGTGTAATTAAAGAAAATTAAAGAGAAAGAGTAAAGGTGGAAGGATACATTGCGCGAGCAAGCGCAATTTTTATTCATATGTGTATATATATAAACCGTTCAATGGCACTAAGATCGAGCATGATGATATTATATTGTGACCAACTGCAAACGATGTAGTCGCAATGTGCATATACACATGTGCAGGATGTGTGTATGTATCTATATAGACGACGATGCAACTGCTGTATTGCGATACAACACGTTTGATTAATCGCCATTCGCCAGCTTTAAATTCTCATAATCGATCCCATTGGCAATGACATGACACCACACAAGACTATCCATATGAATATTTCATAATTATACTCGTCTATAAGCACGCGACATTATCTTCTACTATTCAATATTATCTATTCATCATTATATCATTGAATAAAAAATAAAATAAAAATAAAAAATTAAAAGACAAATAAATTAAAAAAAATAATTTATATATATAACAGACGATTAATAATCATAGGTAATACCTGTTAAACCGTGAGAAAATTTAGTCGTCATATACGATGAAGAGCGTGGGCTCGTGCAGTGTGGTATAGTATATAGTTGAAAACACGTGGAGCACACACACATACACACCGACAACTCGATACATACACACACTTGACGATATAGGGCGCGTGCTTCCAGACCTGTCGACGGCTCGCTCGTAACTGACTCTCCCTTGACTGAATACCGAATGCGCGTGCAGCGAGATGAAAGGGGACCACCGGTACGCATGCAGGGGAAGTTTTTGGAGCTTGGCATGATGCGGGTATGAGTGGGGATTGTGACGATGGAGGGTGTTGAAGAGGTGGGGAGATATTTTAGTATGAATGTGTGTGAGAGTGAGAGAAATAACGAGAGGAAGCTGCCGACAGAGAGTTAACCGGGGGAAGCAAGTGAACACGCGCCTATCTCTATTAGCCGAGTGACGCCGCGGCAACTGCTGTGTGATATCGTGTTCGTTTATTCCCGTGTATATATACGATAATATATAACCCACAAGCGATTTGTTGCGATCAAACAAATTTTGAATTCAGTGGTGGAAAGACGTAGGTGAAGCACAACGCGGCGCTTCAAAGCCCGAGAATTGTTGGCGGCACCGACGTATAATTTACGTTCATAAACATATACAATGTGTTTATGACGTATGTAAATAGTATTTTCCCTAGTTGTCAAGTTGGCAGGTGTATAATGATTTAGTATATAAGTAAATAAGTACGGCGGTGTAAACAGTTTCACACTAATTTATTTATATTTTTAGTCATGTAGAGTATTGTTATTGGGTATGTGTTAAATAAAGTGTGTATACTTATATGCGTATATTTATGCGAATGTAAATATGTATTTTATGTGTATACAATAATCATACCTGTCGGGAGGTCCAGTGTCCCGTAAAACAGAGGGATTTAACCTTAACGGTGTTGACGTTGGTGGTGGCGTTGATGGACTTGTAATTGAGTCCTCGTCATCTGTTGCCTCAGCGTCATCATCATCTTTAGCTGCAGGTGGACAGCCTCTTTCACTTGGACTTATTGGTCCGTCTTCGTCCACACAATCACCTTCTTCAGCTTGGAGCTCTGTGCCAGGTCCCGAGCCTTCTATACCGTCTTCCCCTGTAATAAAATATAATAAACAATATGAAAAATAAGAAATATATATTTTCAATTATTTCATCTCAATATTTTTCATTTGAATATTATGATGAATTTCATAGATATTTTTATTGTTTATACTTTTATGTTGTATGAATTTTAATTGAATTTTGAGATGCTGATGAAGAACTGCGGAAATTTAGTATCATAATGAGAGAAATGGTGCGGTAAGAAACACAAAACATTGACACCTACGCGGGCCAAGTGTAAAATTGTAGAAATGATATAAAGGTACAGATCTTGGGCACGGAGGCAAACAATGACGGTATCGGTTCATTTATCAGCCTTTCGTTTGAGCGTGTTGTCATACAGAGTTAGATATTATATACTTCTTAAGGACAACACAACGTCACTACAGAGACGCAGTAGAAGAAGAAGACTTAACCAAAGACAACACGACAGCACTGGTAACCATTGTTAGTTTAAATGGTATGAGAGAACGCGCGCGCGCGGCAAAGAGATGCCTTCTTCCGTCATGGGTATTATAAGTTTTAATCAAATCGTTTTACACTTTACATTCTATGCCTATCACCATCACAAAATATATTTTTACTCATTCATAACTCACAGACTCAAAGATGAATATCGAGTGATATAATAATATCAACCATTATGTATATGTACAGATAATTTTATTTTTTATTCTGTAAACATATAATGACATCAGCAGAGAGAGAGGAAGTGAAAGAGAGAGAGAGTGGTTGGGTGTAACGCATTTGTATTGTTTCTTGTTTTTTTTTTGCATTTTATTCTTTCATCAAACCTACTAAATGGGCTGTGGTTGAATGATTCACTGCTGAGAGAGTAACACAAACTGAAAAGATCTTGAATCCCCCAACGAATCTCGACGCATACATTTTAGGGGACCGTGAAGAGTAAGATTTACGACGAGTGGCCGTCGGGATCGACGCCGTGCGAAGACGGAGGTGAGACACTGGACAGGTGCTAGATGCAAATAAGACCCTGATGGCGAGGAGAATTGAAAAGAAGAAGAAGAAGAAGGAGAAGAAGAAGCGAAAGGAAAAGAGATCGTACAACAGAAATAGAATAAAATTGAAAGAAAAAAAAAAATTCCAACCCGGACACAAGAACAACGCAAGTGAAGAAAGCACGCGTGTGCACCCGCCATCTTGCTCAAAAATCCTCAAGAGGAAAAAACATAAGAAAAGAGAAAGAGGAAGAAGGGAGTGTCGTGTTGTAGTAGCTTCTTGGCTTGGTACAATCACATGAGGGGTGGTATAAAATGTGCCTTGAACGACGACAAACTGAACCAACTCACCAAAGAAATATCTTTAAATAAAGAGAGGGGGGAACGACACAACGTCGTCTTCGTCGTCGTTGTGGCCACCGATCGTCCTCCTACCTTGCCAACTGGCCAACCAAACGATCGTTTGTTCGCGAGGTCCTACTGGAAGAAGAGGGAGAGAAAGGAGATCGCACATTGATCCGTCGGAGCATCGGCAACTAATTACGCAGATTTATGTCCCCATTGTCCATTGTCTCTTGGTTGCCCCCCGGGATCTACTGCGCGAGTGCTCAACGATCGGAGGGAACGCGGGCGGATGAAGAAGCTGGAGGATATAGCAAGGTAGCAAGGAAAACGAACGAGTAAAGCGCTTGAGAGAATGAAGAGGGGCACATGCATGTAAAAGTAAAGGACAGCGGACGATGGTAGACGCGCGGCCAAGAAGACGATTGGATGCAACAGCTAGCAAGAGTCAAGAGGGAATAAGGTACCAGGGCGGACCACCGGCGGACTTCAGCCCCGCCTGCTTCTGATATAGTCCCCAACATTTAACTCTATCGCCTTTTTTTTTTTTTTCTTTCCTTTTCTCATCTCTTTGTCTCCATTCCTTTCTCTATCTATCGCCATCTCATTCATTCTTCAATGTTTATGTATACTCTTGTGTACATATCGCACTCTTTTGTTCCCACAACAGACTTTGTGAAATACGCGGACGATGAATATACATGTATAAATATCCACACACGTATTTTATTGTATAAAAAGGCATGTAGTCAGCACACCCTCGAGCGCGAATGAACTGGAAAGTAAAGACACAATATAGAGCGCACAAAATTCACACACAACACTTTAGAATCAGTTGAGATGACACTAACCAAGTGATTTAGAAGCATTGTAAATTTGGTGATCTGTGACAGGCAAGCCCTATATTTTCAGAAAGCCAATCAGAATAAAATCATCTGTGATTCGCTTGAAAATGAAAAATAAATACAATAGATAGTACGAATTTTCAGTGTGCCCCCCCAGCTCTTTTTTTCTACATGGTCTTCCATCAAGGTCAACAAGAGCTTATCTATATATACACAAGTATACATATGCATAAAGGAAAAAAAAAAAAAGATATTGCAATGGGGTTATATTCTTCTCTTATGGTAGCTTGCAATACAAAAATACGTACGACCCATCGTCGCATCGCGGGCCCTATATATTATGGCAGCCGCTAACAAGACGCGCACACGACGCTTGCTTTCGTCTTCTGTGTAAAAGATACAAGGATGAGAAACAAGGAGAACTGTTTGACGATGGTACTGTAGTGATGGTAGTGGTGGTGGTGGTGGTGTATCCGACCACGGGCGACCAACTCTTGACACTCGAGGAGATCGTTGCCGCGCGATATCCGCTGCTTCTGTCCTCGGTTCACTCAGAGACTCTCATCGAGCGCGGCAAAGGTTTAGATATAGATATAAATACATATACATCAGTATATACGTATATATGTATGTGTATATAAGTAAGCCAAAGTGCGAGTGATATGCATTAGTATGTACAGTATACCTGATCTGCGGATCTGTTTGTTTGTATGTTCATGTATATATTCGCTACTTCCCTCTTCTCTTATATGTATTACACAAAACTTCATTCTCCCACTCGTTTCAACATTAGTACATGTACTTATATGTATGTTTGCTTTATGTATATATATATATATATATAGTTGAACCAGGGGACGAAAATGCACAACAATAATTAGTCTTATCTGTATAAACGAAGCTACGTGTAACGTTTCTCTTTCGGGTTAGTTTAGTTCTCGTTCACGACAAACATGCGCACGATTCACGGATATATTCAGATAAGCAGAGATATCGTTCCTTTACACAAGTTGGTTACACGCTTGTAAAACTTGTATACAACCCATTGAAGTTGGAAGAATATATATAAATGTACATATACATACACTAAATATATTATTATATATGAATATAAATATGTATATTAAAAAATCAGATGGTGTAAAATAAAATTTATTTTTATTTTATAAAATTATATTGAATCGTTATATAAATTTTAGAAAATAAACAAAAAATAATTTTCGTCATTTGAATTTATGAATTAAAATTTTTTTAATACGCGTTAAAAAATATTACATGAATATATAACTAATAACAAGTCAGTCACTGTGTGAAAGAAGATGAGTTTGAAGATTGAAGATGGGATGAAGTATCTGATATATGCAGAGTCCGACAGAAAAAAAAAAAAAAAAAAAAGAGCACGTGCACAGACCACAGCGAAAGATGATGGACAGACCAGTTGGATTAGCAAGGCATGTATATATACATAAATATATTAGTGAAGTGGAAGAAGGAAGAAACGGGTGAGAGATGGACAGGCGGGTAGACAGACAGCTCTCTACACGGACATTGGAGGTAAAGCGCTAGCGTTGTTTGAAGGAAGAACGATAAAGGCGCGGACGAAGGCGCATTGCATTGTGATTCTCTCTCTTGTGGGCCTGTCATCCAAGTGACTGACGGGTGAATCCATTCTTCTATACAAGACTGGCCTCCATTCTCCCTCACCCGCTCACCTCTATTCGCATGACGGAACACGAAACAACCTGAATATTTTTAATGTCGATACGAATATACATCAATATTACACGTGATTAATTTCAACTATCGATCGAATGATGCATTTTATCACACACCTATAAAATTTATTTACTCTTAAACTTTTTATCAACAAAAATATATCTGTATATACTTGTTGATGGTTCATTGTATGTATATAAATATATACATCAGTGAAGAACTGAAGCAGGAAGACTGAGCACATTTATATATAGTCTACAGTCTACCTGACTGATTGACCGATGGGAGGGCTGTTATCCCAAGTCAACACTCACTCCATCAGTTGAATGTATATACATGTATATATGTGTTATTTATTTATACATCAATTCTTCTTGATGGTTTCATACTGTCGTTCTTGCCAACAGTCTTTCTTCTTAACTACATAATGAATCTAAAGACATTTGGAATGATAATAAAACTTGACTGTTGTGTATTAGTGAAATTGAATTCACATTAATCTCAATGTCAATCACCCTAAATAAAGAGAAAGAAAAGAAAAAAAAAAAGAAAATAATAAGATATATATTATAATGATGAGACGAAAGATAATTTATTTTAAAAGACATTATTATTTTCAATCTGTCATTATCAATATTTTTTCATATTGATATAGACTTTATACATAAAAAGACTTGCAATGGTATTTGGACGATGATTCACAAGCTCGCACGATTGACAGCCACAGTGCGAAAAGCCACCACACTCAATCCCTGAAGCTACCAACAGGGCTATGTAGCCCGATTGGTTTTTCCCTTTCATAACAACATTCACAGAAATATATCCATATATATATACATTTGAGATAAGGTGTACATCAGACATCAATGTGTATAAATATATATAAGAACGAAAAGTCAGAGACAATTTGTCGATGTTCTTTGTTATTTCTTTTGTTATATCCATTTAAAACATGAAATATCATCATCGATCTATAAAATATACAATTCAACATGTCAACTCAACTATGACGATAATAAATAACTGGCATTAAGTTTCCCTTTTGACTTTTCAACGTTCAATCATTTGTTAAAGATTTTCGGCTTTTATTCCTTATGCACATATACACGCATATATAAATGAAATATATAATGTCATGATGGTAACGCACACATACATACACATTGAACAAGTTGGCGAAAAGTATATATGTTTAGTACATTGGAATGACACAGCTGTCCAAAAAAAAGACCAAAAATATCAGGTTCAACCTTCTGGCTTTCTCTTTATATATTCTCTTTCGAGGGTGGAGAAACCAAACGGCAAGTGAGAGAGCAACATCAAGAGAAACAGAGTGGGGAAAATAAAAGGGTAGAGAAGGGGAGAATAAGGAGAGGAGACAGGAGAGAGGAATGACGAAGCGGTAGACGCGGGTTGGAGTGACGGTGAGTGATGGACAGGAACTCAGTCCGGAGACAAAGAGCGATGGAAAGGGAGCATGAAAGTGCAGTTGTGAGTCTTTGAGTTGAGAGTTGGCAAGACATCGATCCTATTCTCCAATGTAGTCCTGTCTATTTTCATTATTATTACATAGCACTTTGCACATTTATTTCTTCCATCACTTTATCTTTTTGTTACGTACAATTGTACGGTTGACACGATGTTAATTGCCTTTAATGTGAAAATCTACGAAAGACAAAAAAAAAATAATATATCTAAAATGTATATACATAGATCTGAAATAAAATGAAAAACGAAAAACGATTGATGTTATGTGTATTGCAACAGAAGTATAGTGCACGGTTGATTAAACTAATCGTTCAATAGCTTCATTTCCACATTAACTCAATGATAATAATGACTGTAATAATAATAATATGGAATGAATTTTGCTGCAGTTAATGTACGTTCTTGTATATTAATATCATAAAATAGTGGTTGGTTGTTTTCGCTTGTATATATACATATATATATTCGCCTGATAAAATACACGCGGTTAAGAGAAGTAAATCCGGTAGACTTGGATGATGGATGAAGCATATACGACGTCCGTTCGTCGAAATGCCTGTTGTAAGGTAGACGAACGCCATAACGACAACGCAAGGTGAATGAGAAACGAACCGAAGAAGGTTTTAGGTGATGATCGATGTATGCATCAAGAGGAAGGTATAAAATCTGGTGGGGGAACTGGTTTTCATCATCGTGACCGCAATGTCATATTGATAAGCTTCAGTATAACCATTATCGCGTTGAAAGATCGGCATTGTGAATCCTCATATGACTTTGACGACCACGCAACGATGACATTGCATTAGATAAAGTAGTTGGATTATTGTTTCAATCTATTCATAATCAGACTTTGGTATTGATCATTGACATCAATCAAAATTGATATAGGATATATAATTATATGTATATAAATACAGATGTATAATGTATCTATATAATTGTAGAGAGAATTTATGCATCAGCTAATATAAACAACAATTAATAGATTCTCTCATAATATATGTGTACGTTTGATAGATGGATATATATGAATGTATGTATGTACATATTGAACGTGTAAAGGTATAAAGCAGGTGTCATGAACCGGACGTTGAAGAAAGGAAGAAGCCCAACGGGACACATAGTGGAAGACGATTGGCAAGCGTAGGGAGTGAGAATGATAGCAGAGAACGCCTTCATTCACTGTGCAATGTCCGTCACTTTCATTTTCTCTCTCTGTCTCTGTGATTCTCTCATTCGTTCTCTTCACTTAAAGCATCCGACATTTACCTATAGCTCTCTTTCTATCTAATGTACCATACGGCACACCCCCTGGCATCTCCTTGCACTTTCCGTCACGCTGTCTTTCCACGTGTCAGTCGCGCTACCGACTGGCGCGTAGAGTCAGTGCCATGACAACAATAATTGTCAGCGAAGTAACGTCTCTCACGTCGCGACGACGACGACTACTGCTATACTGCTGCTCTGCTACGAGATGAGAAGAGAGTATAAGAGGAGGATAATTTAACGTAGAAGGGAAAACAGACAAAAGAGTATATGAGAGTTTGAGACAGAGCGATAAATAGGAAAAGAAAAATGAGAGAAAAAATATTTAAGTGTCTATTTATAGAGGGACAAATAAATACAAAGCAGCTGATGATGGTGAATTCTGCCTCATGGCTATGTCGTTTACACACGAGAAATTTGATCTACTGATTGGGAGAAAAATCGTAGAGCAATATGTGCAGCATATATTATTTATTTCAAATAAATTAATATTTCCCACGATATAAATGATCTGTATAAATAATTAAAAGTATCGGATAGATATGTTTAAAATTAATATACTCTTCAATAGATCAATATGAGTCACGTTGTACGTCACAATATTTAAATGCACATATATATGTGTGTACATATACATATGAACGTACGTCAAGACAAGTTTAAACTTGTACTATACACGTTTACTGCACTGTTCACGTATATGTATAAAGATATCGGAAAATATTCTTATATGAGACGTGTAAATAAAGCACTTCAGACGAAAATAATTTTAAAGTCCAAGACACACACCGATCCGTTCTAATAAATATTGTGTCAACATAAATAAGAAGCGAACCGGGAGGGGAATATATTCAAGCGCGGGACAGATACACGGATGATGTGCACAACGTGAAATAAAGTCGGTTGAGGGATATATGTCGAGTGTATAAGAATGAGAGTATACAACATGAAGAATAAAGAGGCAAAAAAAAAAAAAGAAATAAATTAAGAAAAAAAATAAAGAAATAAATTAATGTACACGTCGTTTAAATGACGGACGCTTGATGTACTGAAGGACAGGTGCGGCCCATACAATTTATATACACCAATCTCTTCCGCCATCATCATCATCAACATCATTCTATACTATTTTCCCCCCATTGCATTAATCTCCATTCACCACTCACTTATCATATAATAAAAAATCACATATTAAATATTATAAATTTTATATAATCAACCGAATTCTTTACAATTGTCAGAGCAATATATCAGATTGCACTGTCGACAATTGATTGTTTTGTCTGTCTATATATACAGTATATATACATATATATGTATATATATATATATGTATATAATGCCACCGCGTGTGAAGAGAAACATGTGTGATAGTCGATTGAAGTGACATGAGAGAGCTTCGGCATCATTGCACCAATACTCTCAGTCTCTTCTCCTTGAGTATGTTGATACGTATATGTCTATACATATATCTATAAACTGTAGAAACAAGAGAATGAGAAAGAGAGTGAGATCGCGAGTGAACTGAGAGTGACGTAGGAGCAGATTTATGCGACACACATGCGGCAAGCCATATAACTCACTCGATCGTACTATAATATCCTATACCCCCTTGATGCCCTCAAAGTCTCCCTCACTTCACTGTGTATGTTGATGCCTTTAACTGAATGCCCATGCGTATGTATATGCATATATATACATGTATACATATACATACAACGTATTATAATAGTGAGACATGGTGCGAAATGTGCATATACAGAATAGAGATGAGCGACAAAGACAGTTAACATAAGCAAACATCTACACATTAATATATTTAATATATAATGTTATTATATATACCTACTGCTGATTATATGTTATACTGTAATGTAATAAGAATATATGTATATATATGCCTTGCATATGTGTATATACATATGTATGTATATATATAAATGTTAATATATATAGTATACCGAATATTTATTACGTATCGGGATTATGTTCTTTCAGTGGTTCCCATCGTGAGCGGTTATACACGCAGATGAAATCGCCGATACAGCTGCGAGATTTATCGCGACGCGCGAAAGAACGTCAAGAGAAGGGGGATATATATATATATATATATATATATGGTATGCGACTGCAATAAAAGGATGTATGTGTGTAATTTTGTGTATAATTGTGGTGCATAACGTGGGAATTATATACAATAAAATATTTTTTTTCTTTTTTTCAATTTTTAATTTGACAAACAATAATCTATAATAAATCGCTGTTATTATAAATTATTATCGATTAAGAAAACAAAAAAAAATATCTATGATAAATTACACGTTATATGATTTATATTTTAAAAATATATAATATTACTGTATTTAATATAATATTTATTTATACAACTTACAAAATTGTATTTTAAGGCCCATTAAATATATTTATCGCGTTAATATTATAATATATATATACACACAATATAAACACCTTTGTTTGCATTATATATACCTTATGTGTTTCTCTATCGCGTTATGTATATATACCGTCATCATCACAATCACCCCATGTCGACGTCGACGTCGTCGTCATCATCGTGAAATGCACCATAACGACTATAACACAGCCACATTCCCTATAACGATGGAGGCATACATATATATATACGTCCTCTGTATATGAACGAACACTCACACACACTCTCTCTCTCTCTCTCTCTCTTTCTCTCTATACAGTATATATAACCCGCAGAGAATCAGTAGCCGTAAAGCATTATATATACGTATATATTGTAAGCACAGTGAGAGAGTGAGAGAAGTAATTTATAGTTGCAATAATTTATTGGGTACCATGGGGTTTATACTTGCCTGACGTATAGCCATCCGTCACCGTCAGTGACGTCACCTCCCTCCACACATAATGACTACCTACATGGCAGTAGAGTCTCTGGCCCAACAGTGCTTATTGCCACCCTCTCCTTTTCTCCAATCTTTTTTTCTCTCTTTCTCTATCGTCTTTTTTTTTTTTTTTTTTTTTTTTCTTTCACCATTCTCACATTTTCACATAACATATTTTGCAACGAGTGATATAACATTATGCGTCTTGAGATTATTAAAAATCGTATCATAAAATAAATCAATTTATTATTAATACTGACAGTAAATATCTCAAGTTAATTTTATTTTTATATAAAAAATATGAAGAAAGGTATTGTGGAAAAATTTGGTGAATATAAATTGTTATAGTATTCGTGATGTTCTTCACTGTGTGAATAAGATGAAAGAATAAGAAGAAGACGAAAGAATAGAAAGTAGAAAAAATATATATATATATAAGTATATATAATATAAAATACGCGAAGACGAAGACGAATACTCATTGGGATGTCTTTTGGCCACGGCCAGGGATGACGAGTCGTATCCATGCGCGCCAAATATGCTTGTCACGTCTCTTGAATGTTCGCCTTCGCCGTCGCATTACAGACAACGCGCGCGCGGAACCAATAGAGACCTTCGTTGTGTGTATATTATGTTTGTCTGTGTGAAAAATGTCAGGGTGTATACCTGAAATGTGTATGACAGAGAGGAAGACGCACAAGAAGAAGAAGAAGCAAGGAGAAATGAAGAGACAGAGTGAGCGGAATGAAGGGGATTTAATGGAAAGGGGACAAGAGAACCATATACACACCGGAGTGGAAATGACGTTGACGGGCGTTTGTCACTGTCCTCGACAAATAATATCCAGGCCACATCGTCTACATGGGCGAGAATTGGGTATGACAGTCTGATCAATAAGTGCAAGATTGGTCAAGACAATTGAGTTATATACATATATATATACATATAAATATATATATATATATTTACAGGTTGCTTGTTAATGTTGAAAGAAAAAGGATGCATCTACAGTGATGAAGGCAAAAAAAAAAAATTAAATTACATTTTTTGTTTGTTTTATTTGATGTAGGAAATGGCCAGTGGCGTTTTGTTCATACGATGGGATAATTGGTAGGGAAATTATTCGACTGTCACACTGGGGAGAGAACAGGTTTATATGTTGGGCGGGTGCAAAATAAAGTTGGAGAAAAAAAGAGTGAGAGGGTGATCGAGGCACACGTACAGATATATAATAATAGTGAGGGAATACAGAGTCGAGACGCGGAGGTCTTGGCGACAGCCGTCAATCGATTGTCAACCGGGTCAGCCAACCAACCTAACCCCAAGTTCCTCTTCCTTTACCCCGCGCTATAGCAAACGCCCGCTCCTTTCATCGTGGCAGGGTCCACGCGACCCCTCGATAAACGCAACCCCTGTGTGGACGAATCTTTTTCTACTTTTTTTTTTTTTTGTTTCGTGCTGTTCTTTTTTTTACCGTCTTTTCTTGCCTAATTTTTTCTCGCTTGCTCGCTTCCAAAGGCAAAATTGCTCCTAAACCGCAGGGATATAGTCAATAATTATCGATCATCGCTGCTGGTGCGGAGTCGAAGGGGAAATCGTAATCGAGTCCTAATGTCTACCTGTGACGCCGTCATCGTGGCGCGTCTTTTGTGATTTAATCATTTTTCATATTTATTTTTTTTTTTACGTTTTATAACTTTTTTTTTTATTGTACGATGAGGTTTTTGTTTCGGGGTATTATATAGCATCTAATCCGCGAGATGAACGACAGAATCACTTCGTAGAATTTTAGACTGAATGCAGCCCATAAAATGACCCGAGAACTATTATTAAATGTTACTTTCGGTTCGTTTAGAAATTTTTATTACTTGATACTTAAATTTTTTGTGATTATAACGTTTTTTTTTTTTTTTGTTCGTGATTTCCTTTTTGGTAAATTATTATTTCGAATCAAATAACCCACTACATAGTTTAATATAAAAGAGTCTGCTGTCCACGAACTAATTTTACAATATTTCCCATTCATTCATTGTGCAGAATAAAAATTTTAAACTGTCACATAATTATATCAGTAGCTTTTTCAATTCTATATTGAGCTCCATAATAAAATAAACGTTACAATATGCATGCACATCCGCTCATATATCAGTAATTCATTCACTTCAAATATAAAAATAAAGCATCAACGGAAGTCAAATATTGACTACAAAAATTCTACTCAGTTTTTCCATTTAAAATTAACATCTATCCTATCATTGAGTGACATATCTGCGGTAAATTATAAATTACTACAAAATGCCAATCAATAAAGTACATTTATAATCTATCTATCGTCACACTTTGGACTTTTTTTTTTATTTTTTTACTAAAATTACCACTTCAAACAAAAATTTCATCATAATTTTTTTCCCCCTTATATTTTGATTTTCATTTAATAAATTCATTTTTCCTTTTTATTCGTTTAAAATATTTACCATGCGAGTGACGTCGAGCAAATCGGTCAGCTACGGTGGTCGAGGAGGTCTTTTTCCAACGTTATATACTACCACCAAGTCTTGATATACATAAACATACAAACACGTGTATATACACACTAGACTGGGAGTGAGAAAGGTGGAGCAAGGGACAAGATGATTGAAATGCGGAACAAGAGGGGCAAGAGGAGTTGATGGAGAATGAGAAGAAGAAGAATGACGAGAGTGTACTCGAGAAACACCACCACCACCACCATCATCATCACCAGCAGCAGCAGCAGCAGCAAGTAGGAGACTAAGAGTCGTATTCAGGATGGAAGGAGAGCACTGGGGTCTAATGAGTCCCGGACGCAGGGTGACGAGCCGTCTCCTGGAGTGACGCGAACGAGAAGAGCTTCGCCCCCACTCACCTTTCACAGTGGTCTCTCCCACTACATCACTCGCCAGTCCACCGTTGAATTTGCTGTATAGATAGAGAGAGTGAAATGAACGACAACCACCTCCTGATCCTTCTTTCTTCTTCTTCTTTTTCTTCTTCATCTTTCTCACTCTCCCTTTCCCTTGCTCAACATCGCTCCAATATCAAGACTGCCGTCGGACAGATCAATGCCGTGAATGCATACACCATTGCAGTGATGAACGTCTGAGGTGTTTAATGCAATACACAGCATTCATCCTGATAAAACTGCACAACGTCGTGTTGTTTAATTTTTTACATCTTTTATTTTTATATTTATTTGTTTATACACGAAAATGAATGAACATACTTTGTGCGATCTTCTCAACTGAATATTAATCACTGCGCCATCACAAACCGGAAATGTCATGAACAAGTTGATAAGTATTGAAAGAAAAAAAAAATAGAATAAAATGTTGAGAGAAAACGTAAAGGAAAATGGTAAAACAAAAAAAAAATATATTGAAAGAGCGAAGAATTGAGTGAAATAATCGAGATTAGAATAAGGAGGATTGAATAGGGGATGAGGATCGACAAGTAATATGTGTTGCCTCTGCATTCACGTAGACTGACAGTGGCTTAAGGGAGAGAAAAGAGGAAAATGGTGGAATTGCGGAAAGGCGTGGAGGCAAACGGACCCGTCAACTGCCTCATTGCATATTCAATGAAACGACGACGACCGCCAGCAGGTCCAGGATTTTGTCTTGAACTCGTAAAGTCCCACCCTGCTATGTCAGAATAATAACAATTCCTAATTTTACTATATACTGTTATGTCTAACAACCATTCAATCTGTTCATGATCATATGATAACAAATTTATCCTGTATATATAATATACATGTATACTTATTTGTTTATTTATTTGTAGTATACAACGTGAATATATAAAAGTGACAAGTGTATTTCATCGTGTTGTTTACACAAATCCGTTGACGTGCCAAAGAATTTTTGTGTGATGTTTGCCATACAGAGTAACTCTTAGTAATGCAACAAAAGTGAAATGAATAACCGTGTGTGCATATATTCACTATTGCATATGAGTATACATATATAAGTGTGACGTAGAGTTATTTGCGTTGCGACACTTCAACCCCGAGAATTTGTCGTTTACCCCCGCGCGTAAAAGCTTCGCTTTCGCCACACAGTTTGTGCAGGGAGACTTGAACGTTTGAACTGTCACGTTTCACCTGACAGTCAGACCCTGGACTATACTTTCAATATAACTGTACATTAAATATATATGTATATATACGTATTACTTATATGCATGTGAAAGAGTGTGTGAGAAAACATTCCATGCGTTTTTCAGATTGTCCAGTGATGGACATTTGCAAAATGTTATATGTTATACTACCGACTTGGATAGAACTAAAACCCTCGTTTAACCTCTGTCACTTAAACGTTACACACTTTGTTCTCAACTTTTTCTATACCACATACGTATTATATGTAAATATACTTACACATACACATATAAACATATATATTCAGAATAAGTAGGACAATAAATCTAGATGATTTCATATTGTTTTTATAGATCAACTAAAATATTTAAAGCTCTATAATAAATTCAATTATTTTTCTCCGATAAAATTTCATGAAATATACATGTTTATATTTTCACTTATATAATATAATATTGATATAAATACAAAATCACGAGTTTCATTCAGTCTCATTCATTCGTTATACCATTCACAGTCAATTTAAAATATATATTCAACATTACTATATCGATTTTTTTTTTTTTCCTTTCATATTATCAGATGAAAATACAAAGCAATTGCGGAATGTGGATGTTGAAGCACGTCCACAGAGTTTATATTCGTCGATTGAAGAACGAACTGTATGTGTATACATATATAAATCCCGCACGTACGTTCGACGCGAATTGGAAGGGTCGAAACTACAAAACAGGGTGGGGCAGTTGTGCTAAGCATAGAGTGTATATATAAGGGCGAGTGTATATGTACGCGGGAGAGAAATAGGAGGAGGATAAAGAGGAAGAGAAAGAGAGAGAGAGAGAGATGAGAATGGTGAATGCGCAAAGTGGAGGAGAGAAGCAAAGAGAAGGTTGTTTCATCTGTCACCTGCAGACGCCGCCTTCCTTTCCGTCATCGTTCCTCTCACCCGCGTTTCATCGTCCAACTACCCCCGCGATCCCCTTTAATAATAACAACAATAGAGCTTGGAAGGACGGTGGTGGACGCTCGGTTGCTTGACGTCGTGGCATGTGCCAGAGAGGGGAATATTACAGGGGTTAAAATAAGTATGAGTGAGAGAAAGAGAATGAGAATATGAGAGCAAGAGGTTGAACTGAACGACGGGTCACAAGACGGCCGTGTCACGTCCGTTCGCAGCCTCAACCCATTCTCGACAGCTTTTACCTCTTTTCCTCTCTCTCTCTCTTTCGCTGTATAGTAGCCCTAGTCGTCGTAGTCATCGTCGTCGTCGTCGTCGTTGCCATTCCTCCTTTTACTCTCCTCAGCCATTCGTACGTCCATCTACCTTGTCCCTCTCGCGACCCTTATTACACGTCGCACACGGGTCAACTTCATCAGGGGAAATGTCGCACTACATACTACAATACCAGACATTAACATACCCATGTTCGCCTAACGTGTATATACCTATATGTATGTTAATGTATATATGTGTACACTCCAACCTTTATTTCCTTTCCACCTCCGCTATTACGTCCACTCGTACTTGCAGCATCAACAAATACCAGAGTTGCGAGCGCGAATTATTGTTCACACTCGGGCAAAGTATATATTATAAATATATATGTATTTGTTCGATAATAATTTTATTTACATTTATATATATATTTTTTTTTCATGCCATATCTCTTTTGAATAATCACTGTGCCAGTATATTTAAAATATAAATGAAATATTCAACTGCTGTATATTCAGTATAATTAAATTCGTTGATTTTGAATTTTATTGTGCATGTATATGATGTTGAATGCGGGTAATAAATTAATTATTGCAAATTAAAATCGTCCATATATAGTAGTTAATGTGTCATTATTAAATTCATCAAGCCAAAACCCAATAAATCCCAAAGCTTGACATGAAATTTATTTTATTTTTATTGTCATATTTTCTTTTCATTCATTTATTTATTTATTCATCGATATATATTTTTTTTCTTTTTATATTTTATGTCCAGTGTATCACTCGCATGGTTGTCAAACACAATGACGCGAAATAAATTATTTTTTTTCCATGATGATTGTGATTTTAACGAACCTCATACTCTATTTGCCGGAGGGGCTCAATACTTAGACCATGTTATACATATACATATGTATATATTCCATGTACATATATGTATATATGTTCGATAAAATGCTCACGCGTAATTAGATTTCATTTTATAACTTTGCCAGGTCGACAAACCGAATTTCCCCTAGAGCTCTATGGCCTCACACATTTATAGAAGTGTATATGAATAAATGTGCGTTGAGAGAAAGGGGATGGAACAGAGTAATGTTTGCATTTTCATACAGAGCGCGTTTCATGTACTATATAGTGCGCAATTTTTCCCTATAGCACATGTGTTCTCAATGTATGTGTGTATATAAACGTACATAGATGTATGTAATAATGATGGAACCGTAACGAGTGTCGCGTCAATTATTATTCCTCGATAATGAAGCGAGTTTAAACGTTCCATTGCGATACACAAATTCATGGATATATTTAAATATGTGCCTGTGTAAATATAAATATTAATGCGGCGATTTTTCATGCAAACTCACTGTGCAGCAATATGACATCTCTTAAGATCATTAACCATGCTTACCTGCAACATCAAATAAATAAAACAAAAATATTAATTATTTTATTTATCAATTTGTAATGTAAAAAAAAAAAATATACGAATTTATAATTATAGTAATGATAGTAATATTAATAATAATTATATAATAAATGCATAAATAAAATAGTGAATAAAAAAAATTGATTTAAAAATTTTTTATTCAATTTTATGAATTTTTATCACCTGATAATTCAATTATTCAATGACACAAGATCATGTGGGCAATTATTAATACATATTTCTATAGATATTAATTGATATCGGTTAATCACAGAGAAATTCGATCTTAGCAACGAAATATTTATTAATATTTAATCTATACGACCAGGTTAATAATGCTGGAATGATAAACAAGTTGACGAGACACTGAGTAAATAAGCAAGCATGAACTCTTGTGGGACAACGAATATATATATATATATATATATATATATATATATATATATATATATATATATATATATATATATATATATATATATATATATATATATATATATATATATATATATATATATATATATTGGCGAGAGTGAGAAACACAAACAGAGATGGGGAAAAAGAGGGTGAGATTATCAACTAACGAGGGAGGAATGGCCGAGTTCATTAGCAATAACCCCGACGAGGCATGGAACGTGGTAATTAACTCAGTCTCGTAGTCACTGGTTAAAAGTGATGCATGAAATGACGAATAACCCCGTTACACCCTCTCATACAACCACTACCCCATCACTTCACTATTTCCTATACCATCGTCAAGTAAAATATACACATAAATATGATAATAGAAAATACAAATAATATTTTATGTTTAATTATTTTAACAAATTGTCCAGTATATTTACATATATTTTATATATTTGTAAAATAATTTTATTTATTATTTTGATCTCTATCAATTTGTCGAAGGGTATGTCTCCCTATATATATATATATATATATAAATAAATTTTTACATCAAAAAGGTAATACAATCGCGGATGTTCCCTGATTGAATTATTAATTGGATGACGCGCATGGCTGGGGTCACACGCGCGTATTCGCTCGTTCAATTGCTACTTGCCTCAGTGCATATGTATATACATATATAAAGCGCATATACGCCTATAAATACACATAAACATCTATATATATCCTCAGCAGTCATGTAAATAATAGTAATCATAGTAATAATAATAAATAAAATAATAAAAAATTTACTGGTGCATTATTGACTCTTTTGCATTCAATTGAAATTTATTTGAAACATTTAATGATGATAAATGATGGAAAATTACGAATTGCATATACACACACACACACACACCCATATAATTATTAACCAAATTTATTTACAAAATATTTACGTATTATAAATACATTATTTAACTATTACAATCCATGAATTTATAATAAATCTGTAAAATATTTCAGTGAAATAAATTTTATTTTTCCTTTTAATATTAATTAATTTTTTTTTTCTATCTTTTTTATTTGTTATATACAAATGATTATAAACACAATATTAATATATATATATATATATATATATAACTTTATGAAGGATATAATAAGAGATTGGAAAGAGCGAAACGGATGAGCTTTGTCTCGTGGGTTGGAAATTTGATCGACATGAACCAAACAAGTCGACTGGACAACACGTCACCCGCATGTCTCGCTTAAGTAGGTATATATGTATAACGCTGGAAGCTGCTTTCCTCCCTATATTCCCTCTCACACACTTATATTCACTCACTGTATATCCCATCATCTCCCTCATCTTCTTTCTCTTTTACTTGTTCTCTTATTCCCCACAACGAACCGAGTTATTCGTTGTTGTCTCGTCTTCCATAGCACGTGATCTCCGTGGACGCGCGTTAGTCAGAAACGAGCTGCGATACATGCATGTATATGTGTATTATATATGTATATATGTATATATATATACGGATGGAATAACTCGGAAAGTGTCAGAACGATAATCTGACGTTGGCAACGCGTGATGGACGCAGGACAGACAGTTCACTCAACCCCACTTTCTGTCCCACCAGTTTCGATACTCCTTGACTGATCTACTCTTCGCAGAGTTTCTCTCCATCACGTACCTGCAGTCTTCATATAAATATAAATATATTTTTATTTTTTATTTATTTCTTTTTCCCCTTTTTGCATTTATTTTTTTATTTTATTCTCATTTTATTCGACACTTTTATACAGCATTCAAATAGATATTTATGTATGATATATGTAGGTATGTAATTAATAAATATAAAAATTTACATAACGCAATTAATATATACTAAATATTAATTCCATGGATGTCACTTTGATTTTCTCTTTACTTTGCGCACTGTCATCGCACTGAATAGTGAGATATTTTATGAAGACGAAATTTAATATTCAATCAAGCACAAATAATAATTGACAGTGTCTTTATACATCTATACAAACGTAAGATCTTTATTTATTTGTGAATAAAAAATGAAGAAAAATAATTATTAAAACTGACAATTATTTTTTTTAAAAAAAAACATATGTGGCACTTGATCTCATTGCAATTGTAATTACTAAACGTGCAATGTGCTCTACATTGACATAAACAAAACGAAAAAAAAAAAAAAATAAATAAAAAGTAATAGAAAGAAGAATAAAATGAAACATATGTTAATTTGTATATGTTGATAAAAAACAAAAAATATAAAATAAAATGTGGCGGCATGAGACAACTAATATCGCATTCTTTTGTTGCGTTTTTGCGGCAATTCGTTGGTTCGCGATGCTCGCAACGAATTTCGGACTAATTATTCGTTGTGGAGCGCGTTATAGTAGATATACATACGTATATATATATAGTGACATTGCTCGGGTGGATTAAAATGCCGCGAGTCGGAGAGAGGATCGAGGTGGAGAGAAACTGGTAGGTAGAACGCAAGAGACGAGACGTCACCTGAGGGCTTAGTCATATATATATATGTATATATTTTTTTTAAATATACATATTATACTTGTATATATTTTTTTTCCTACTGTATACATATAGTAGCCCAAACATTTCGTTGCGTTTCGCACTTGTCATGTATATATACATATTACAAATATATCAGAATAAACATGTGTATGTAATGTTTTGTCTCATGTGAGAGACTAATTCACCGGTCGAGTAGCCGATGAAAAGCATATGTTTAATATTTGTTTCCATGCATATTTCACGCATATATACATATATCCATATATATATATTAATAGTAAATGTTGGAGCGAATGAAAAATGCCGGAATCCATGTCACAATTTTAATATCTGTCAGATAATTATCACCAACAAATATACATACGTAAAATAATGTGACAACGATTGCAATGAAATTTATTTTTAAACATTTATTTGGAAATATATATGTATATAAATGAATTTATAAAAATTAACCGCAAGATTGAAATGCATACATATACAACAGTGTGATCCTGAGAAAGATGGCGATTGTTGCGATCGTCAGTATAATAACGATAAAAATTCATGGCTCGCTTTTATAACCATCATAAAACGTGAAAAGCTGAGAATGCCATGTTCCCCCCCACATTATTCCATCAGCAAACGGGCGCCCACCACTTTCCTTCACTTCCCTTCACCCTTCATCGTCCTTCACCAACCGAGAAATGAGTCCAAGAGCCCACACCGAAAAAAGCAACGTCGCCAAATTGGATAATACACCATCGTCGAATTTCACGTTTAAATTCGTTCTCTTTTATACGAAAGAAATAATTATCATTAAATTCACCATGAAAAAAATAATTAAATAAATAAAAATATTAAATATCAATTAATAAACAAGTTAATAAATAAATTAAGTAAATACATTTAATCTAATTAAATAACAATTTGAGAAGTAATTTTAAATTATTTTAGACTGTCAGTAAATATTGCAAAACCATGTTTCTAATAATGATAAAAATATATAATTAAAGCAATATTCTTTGCAATTTCTATAATAAGATAAGGTACCTTCGTTTCAAAAACAGTTGAATATATTTATATACATACATATACATGTGTATATATGGAAGTATATAAAAGAGAAGAGAAATGACACGAGTGAGAGAGTTGAACCATTGGTTGTATTTTACGACGGCATTAAGTTCCTCTTAAATGACGCACGCAAAGTGCTCTGGAGAGATGCTAACGACAGTAGTGAGGTGTATCACTACCTTTATATACACTATAGAGTGTATATATGCCTTCCGGAAAGAGCCTGCACCCGTTGGTTATAGTACAAGTGCGCTCCTCACTCAACTCTCAACGTTTGCTGATGCCTCTGTCCTTCATGACTATCACAAATATACATATACCGTATATGTATATACATTTGCACATCACACATACTACTAAAGACCTTCAGCATGATATTACGTTCAGTGTTGGGTGAGTGAACACAACGCGCCACACATTCATGTATTCGTTGCTCCAAGCACAAGGTCACCTTCCAATAAATCACCATCCTTTGTCGGAATGATGCAAAGAAGAAAAAATAAAGTAAAATGAACAAACAAAAAATATTTTCAACATGTTTTTTCATTCTTCGCCATTACTTTCTTCTTCGACATAAATACACGAATCGTAAATACTTGTTTGACAAGAAATTGTGCACAAATTTTCTTTTTATTCTTTGGTAAATTTATAAAAATTAAAAATACCAAACCAAAGAAAAAAAAATCCAAAATAATATATATATATTTTTTTTATCATCACAATAACCAACTGCACGTACACAGCAAAATGTATAATCACATATATACACCACTCTTTCAGACATATGTGAAAGATTTCTTTTAACTGATCCATGTTGTGTCTAGTTCATGTCCATCCAATCCCAGAGATATCATTGCATTGAGCTGGCTTGTGTTCCGGAGGAAAAAAAAAAAAAATAGGAAAAAACGAGAGAAATTGTGGGTACAAAAGATTGGGGAAGCCACGCTGGACACAGGAGCGATTATTCGAGTACAAAGAGAGGGGGGAAAAAAAGAAACCTGAGAATGGAAAAGAGAGAGTGTACCTGTGGGAGAGATCAGACAGAAGTTGCCAGAGAGTTCATCGGTATATCGGGATAAATGGGTGGAAAAAGAGAGAAAAAGGAAGATAGTACAGTGGAAAAAAGGGTGGTGAGCAAAAGAGAGAAAACGGAATGTACTCTCGAGTACATATAGAAAACGATTCAAACCATGGAGAGGACCAAGTAAGTCCGCCCCCGGCACATCCATTCAACATTGCTCTAACATATATAAATACTATTTTTTTTATTTTTTTTTTCATTCATTTTCTGATTTTTTCGTCCGATTTTCATATTGACAGATATTTAAATGAATATTTCTATAAACGCTAGTGTGTCCCCTTTGAAATTGATACCAAAAAATAAAGTAAATCGTTATCAGGAAAAAGGAAAGATTAATTTAGACGCGTGTGCACAACCAATATCTCTCTATCCCAAATGTTGTATGAAAATTGTTGAAAGTATGACCGTAAAAAATTTCACTTGTCACACGTCGCCAGTTTCACCGGAGGGTATATGTAGAATAAAAAAGAAAGAAAAAAAAAAACATTTTACATATATATATATACACATATTTATACATATAAAAAATATATGCATACATGTTATACGTGGGATTTGTGTCTCTTCACGACCGTGCTCTCGTTATTGATGTGTCACATTCAAACACATACACATACATACAATGCACATATCAAAATGCGATGGATAAAATTTTATGATTGTTTTTATTAATTGCTATACACAATATATATTCGTGTGCATTTGACTTGGGTTAAATAAGTTTTCCTAGTGAATTTATAAGGCGCAGAAAATTAATTGCTTCATGTTGAAATGATTTAATAAATTTATATGAACGACTATATGTATTCATAAATTCAAACTCGATACAATAATTCCATTTTGTCGTATGTTTATATATATATATATATATATATATATGTATTATACATACCTATATGCATATATATTGTTTGTGTGCATGTGCATTTACAATATCACGACCTAACTATAAATAGTTTAAACTTGATTTCCCTCTCTTTCTCTAACTTTTGCATTCTCTTGTTTATTTCTCTTTTGTAATAAACATATACCAGTGTGTTTATATAGTATATAGGTAAAACCGGTAAGTCTCGGAGTTTTCATGACGACTGGTACACCTGCTGCTGCTGCATGACATGACCTGAGTGAACGCGCGCGCGACTTTATTCACGCCGGGCTACCGCGTGCACAAACATTTCTCTCACCCATTCAATCCTGGGTATTAATTTTTATTTCATTTTATATTATATTATTTTTTCATTGTTTTGTTTATTTATATTGTTTAGTTTATAAGAGCTAACCACGATTTAGAATGGTGTATGTGCAGCACAAAAGTCAACAGAACGCCAATGACCCAAAAACTTTTCGGCAGATATAATGTACAAAGCGATATCACTTGTTTGACAAGCAAAAAATATTACAATATTAATAAATGTATGTAGAATATTATAAAGAATTGTTTTTCTTTGTATGTATATGTATATGTATATAAAAAAATTATGAATGTACAATAAGAAGCAACGTCATCTATACTCCGCTGTCATTATTTATGATTTTTCTCATGATGACAAGAGACTGACAGACAAATCGATGGAGAGACGAATTATTATGATGAGTCGACACGTTCAAGTCTACTACTATACATATGTAATATATATATATATATATAAATTAATTTCTAATTTCATTCAATGAAATTTTTGCTTGACAAATAAATTTTTTCAACTCCACACAAATTCGTAACATTTCACATATAACATGAAAGTTTGATAAATGAATTAATTATTTTGTGATTATCAATTTATTTTTATTTATTCAATTATTGTTATAGTGAAATATTTACCGGTAACGTTATCGCCGCGCTGCTGTGGCCACCGGAAGGAAGGCCTCGGTTGCTGCTTGCTGCGCATATCTTCCGTCCGGCACGGCGAATCAGCCGCTTGCTTTTTAAACAATTGGAGACCACTACTTACCTGAAATTCACAGAAAAAAAAATATTTTTTTTTTTTTCATTCCATATATATACACAAATATTTTTATAAAAACTCTTTTCTCAATTTTTATACATTCTATATACCTACGTACAGATGAATTACAATTGCCATTCCCAATGGCAATTTTCCTCGAGAACGAATACATAGTTATGTATATACATGTATATACAATAAACAGTTAGTTATATACTGAGAGAAGACTACTCTTATATGTATATATCCCCGGTGGAAAATATAGACCGTATATCTTTCAGAGCTCTTGCACCCTCCAAAAATGGCCTTTGTTTCAGATATTTATGAGGCGTTTTAATTCGCGCGTTGCGTCACCCACCCGCGTGTGCCCACTGTAAACTATATGGATATATATACACATAGGGGTGTAAAAGAATTCATCGACTACACTGTGTTGGAGAAAGAATGAGAGCGAAGTGGACAATAGAACAGGGAGCAACTCGATAAAATACACATAATTTTTCAGTAGTTATTTTAGCCATTCTCACACTTATTTATATCCACATGTCCACAGATATCAATTAGACATTTACCAATTTTGGAGCCAATTCCATCAGCGTCCATCACATACCCCCATCTCGATGTTATATATATCCATCGTTGTATATAAATATACCCATGTGTATGTTATGCGAATACTGGATGTGATACATAGAGAGCAATGAAGAAAAATAGAATAGTCCAAACGTCTGATGTGCGAGAGATGCACTCACGCTTCTTTATATACGCGCAGCGACGCCACTGAGTTTAACAGTAACCGTACGTCACGTCCTGACGGCACCAGCGGCCATGTATCCCCCTTCTTCCTATTCTCCTTCTATGTCTCTCTCATTTTCTTTTTTTTTTTTGCCGATTTTTTTTTTTTCATTCTCTTTCATTTTTCGTTTTTCTCAAACTCCTTTTTCTTCTCCATCTCGGTTGCACTTCAACTCACTTGCTTCTCCCACATACACACACTTACATAGATATACATATACTACAATACTGATGCCTTGTCTCGTCGTAGTTACGAGCACCCTCGCACGCTCTCTCCTTAACAGCCTTCACTCTCTAAAAGCCTGGATGTGATCTATGGCGGGACGTTGCGTCACTCGGGGAACAGATGCAGTGCTCGTATATTACTCGACCATATCTAGAAGAGGGTGTGAGTGAGACGGATATTGTGGTGCTGTTATATGTATATATATGCACGTGTATATAAGTAATATATAGTAATATACAGAAAGATATATGTGTGACAATGAGGAGTGGCGGATAGAAACAGAAAGATAACTATGTAGTGAATTTTACCGTCTATAGAAAGAGAGTGGAGGGGAAAAAGGAGACACTATATATAAAAATTCTCGTTCATATAAGCGCTTATACACGCAACTACTCAAAAGAATGGACACAACGGACACACACAAATCACTTTCTTGAGCGGCTTTGTGTGTGAGAGAACGATTTTTCCAGATGGAGAATTAACTTCGACGAACTGCTGACGGGAAGTTGGCTATTTTTTTTTTTTTTTTAATACATATTTATTTTCACCGGAACATATATATTACATTGTTTGACATGTCGGCATAGAAACACACACACACACATGCATATACTTCAAGTTGATATAGAAAATGTGTGATAATTTTTTTTTATCAAAATAAATAAATGCATAATGCGCGCGATTTTCTATTGAAAACAATGAATATATTTATTAATGTAGTTTATTACGGGGTGGGGGAGTAAGAAATTAAATATATAAAAAACTCATTATATACATTTGTTAGTTTCTTTTGTTTTTTTTTTTTTGTCCGTTTCTTGATGGTGATTTGTGAAAATGATGATAATTCACTTTCATTGAATGAGCAAAACTCTTGAGCAATACAAACTCTTACGTTTACTCGTTGAAACATTAACCAGCTGTCTGTGCGCACGAGGTAAGAGGCCGATGAAGGATCAGTACCGGAGAGTAAAAGAGATGGCAAAATAGAAGATGGAGTGGAAAGCCAGTAAGGGTGGGTTAATGCAGGGTGGGTGAAGAGCGAGAGTGGTGAATGCGCGCACCCTCTGCAACACGCGCGTCTGCTGACTAGACGCTTCCAGAATCCCATAAATCAGGTCAGGGTTGGCGACGGCAGTGGCTGCGCTACAGAGAACAAGAGAGAAAGGGACCACTGAGAGTGGTATAAGGTTGGCGGGTAAAGGTCGACGACGCACAACAATTCTACAACGATATTTCAATGCGCATGAGCATCAGAATATATAACTTGTGGCGGTAATTCTAAGCGCGCTATAAATTATTTCAATTGTTTTCTTTATTATTTTTATACGTAAAAGAATAATTAAAATTTTTTTCTTACGATTTTTAATTATATATTTGTTATTTTAGATATAATAGATGATATAAAGTATATTTATTTATATATATATAATGCAGTTTAGTATAGTGAAGAAGAAAAAAAAAAAAGAGGTTGATATGTGAAATGGTCGAGGAGGGATTCTTGAAGAAAAGGCAAAAATCGATCGTCTGATGGTATATATGACATAAAAAGTAATCGACGATATATATTGAAGGGAAAGCAAAAATGCCATGCGTATGTTAAGAGGAAGAAGAAAAAAAAAAAAGGTGAAATGAAATGGAGAAAACGATATATAGTAAATGTAAAAGAGAAAGATGGACTTTGAAGTGAAGAGGAGAAAGCTGAGGGTTATATCGTTGGAGGATGAGTGAAACGTACCATTCGTAGGACGCAGATGGAATCAGTGCAGTTGAGAATATTGGAAAATGTCGACGACGATACGAAAAACCAACGCGCATACGATGATAGTGGAATGGTGGCGCGGTTTGAAGACGAGAAACGGACGTAAGAGAAGGGACGATCAGACGATGTCGAGAGAAGACACACTATTTATGACGCGTACGTGGTTTTTTAGAAATCCATAGGGAACTCCTGGTTATGGTATATGGTTAAATATGTAGTGTGGGTATTTATATATGCGCTTGTATATAAACAAGTTCGTGATGTGTTGTCTGTAAAGTTTAAACGAAATTTGTCTTTTTTTTTATTTTTCGTATTTGAAAAATTATTCAACACCATCGAATATAAAGAAGAAAATGATTATTTTTCAATTGTTATTTATGTTACATTGTACCTACAAACGTCAATGTTTATTTGGACAATTGATGATAAATTAAATAAAATAAAATGAATGAATGAATAAATATGTACATATTGTATAAAAAAATAATGTTGAATGACGTATGAGTTGATGGTAACACACGCACTACATCACACGATTGATTAATTGGACGCGCGTGCCTGGCTTCAAATCACAAGAATAGATTCCAACAGCTCACAGTTTGGAATGTCAGAGAAAAAGGCCCATGGATAAATCCATCGTGCGTTTTTATTGCTTGGGGACACATTTATAAAACGTTAAGACAAGCGTCATATAAACACATAACCATACAGACACACACACGCACACTAACACAAACATTCTGCGATTATAAATCGTGACGGCGCAAACACTATTTTCATTTTTATTATTTTTCCGTAATATTCTACAACACATCACTCCAAACATTTCAAAATCCACCATAAACGTTACAATGTCACGTTTTTATAATTCTTTTTCATTCTATTTCCATTCCGAGGATATTAACATGGTCACATGATTCCAAAAAAAAAAAAAAGAAGAAAAAAATATATACACATATATAATATATAAAAATAAAATAATATAAAAACATGGAAGATGAAAAAATTTTTATCCACACAGCAAAAGGTTAAAAAAGTGGCAGGTGGAAGAATATTCGGACGTATAATTACATTCTCTCGCTTATATACCTACACTCTCCCCTCAAAATCCACTTGGATAGCTACAGTACCCACGTGAGCGTAGTTTATTTAGCCACAGGCGCCACCGTCCGAGAGGGATAGTAATGCCAGATAGGTTGGTATACATTTCGCAGGCGAAGGTGTAGCAAAGATAAGGTGCTCGTTGCGTTGAAGCGTCCCTTGGCGGCCGTCCCGCAGTAGCTTCCTCTCATATTCTCTCTTTCATTCCTATATACATTCACCCCTATATATATACAAAACACACATACATACTTTCCACCTACATCACCCTCAATGTACTTATACACACGTCTCTCTAGCATTGCTCTCTCGTTACAACCAACAGGCATTTTTCTATACCTATATATTTTCTACTCGTACCGATCCCTCTGCACCACTTCACCGCTGTGTAATATCCGCGCTAGCTCTTCATTTTGCTTTTATATACATATATACATACATTCCCTCGCCCTCTATCGCGTCGTTATCCTCTCGACTTGTACTTCACTTCATTTCCACTGTCTATACCATTTTACCCCAACGATATTCGCGCCCAGAAAACACATAGAAGAGTACAAAGCACTTTCCCTTTAATAGATATACATACATATACATGTATATATATACTCTGTCCGATAGCATGCGCAAACGTTTCGAGTAATTGGCAAGTAAAACAGGCCTTGTCGGCGATACTAAGAAAACTTTGTAGCATTTCACTACATTCAACCCTCTACTTTTATACTTACATCTTTGGAATATGTCTAAGAAAACCGACATTGCTCTCTATAGCCGTGGGTATTATATATTTATATATATGAACTGTGCAATCTCTCTATATTATACCTCTGTCTTTCTACTTTCTTCCCTATCTCTTAGATATATATGTATATTTATATATATTTTCATTTTGCGCGCGCGTAGCTTTTCCGTTCACTCGGATATATAACCATGAAACGAGCTTCATTGCCGACAGCATGAAAGTCACTAATTAAAGAACATCCCCGACATGTTAGACCACGTTTATACACATCCAGCTATTCATTGAACGAATTTTGTATTAAAGACAAAAATAAATATTTAATATATTATAATATGTGTATATTTGGCTTTTTAGATTTATTAAAAATATTAATTTGCATGTATTTAATGTGTTTATTATTATCTTTATAAATATTCGAATATTCTAGTCGATGATCAAGAATTATATTTATAGGAAAGAAAAAATTATCGATATAATAATCTCTCGTCTATATATTTATTATTTATTTTTTCTTGTTTTTCTTTTTTCTATTTCATCCTTTCTTCGTGCAATACAAAAAGCTAATGATTGCTGAAGAGCGATATGCAACGCGCACGCGTATTTCTCGAACCAACATCCTAATCATCGTGTAGATGGTTATAGGATAAGCTTTGCGGCGCGCACTCTTATACTCACTCGAGACTCGTATTATTATAGGTTAAGATACATCTCCATTCGTGTGTCCTATTATAAAGATAATTATTCTTCACAATATATAGATATCAATAAATCTATAAGTTGATCAAAGTAAATCGTTCATGGTAAAGATAGTTAGTCGAGCTTATCAAAAATAAAGTAGAAAAAAAAAAATATTGGATTAAATGTAAAATGATGAAAAATAAAAATATTTATTATTCGTATAATATTAAATTGCGACCATATTTTATTTTATTTAATCCAATCAAATGGCTTGCAATAAAAAATTTGTATTTATTTATTCAAAGGTATTATTAAACAAACCAAAAAATTCAATCTGATATTTTCATAATTGAAATAAAATAATAATAAAAATAAATTTGTAATTTTAATACAATATAAAATACTTATGATTATATAAATAAATAAACGTAACTGAATATGAATTCAATAAGCATCAGACATCAGAGATGGCACAAGCATAAAGAGAAAAATCTCCAGATTATATAGTTATATTAAATTTTAAAGTGTGTAAAAGAGAAATATATCAAGTCAGTATATATATTTCTTAAGAGCGCAGCTGTCAGTGACATTACCGCGCAATCCGCAACTGACCGCGACAGCTTCTAACATCGCTTGTGTCCACCATGTGCATCCCCTGCCTCTCTTTCTCTCTTCCTCTATATCTTCGTCCACTCCCATTGCACATGACGGAAACTTATACCAGCCTTTTCTCGATTGATCCGTCTTGGCCACTCACCATATACGCCAACTATATATATGTATAAGTAAGTATATAAAGAAGTAAGACGAAGGCACGATTTGTACCTATGTCAGTATGTACATGATATATATCTCTACATTATATAACCTTCGAGCACATTGCAAAATCGATTCGATACTGCTGTTGATACTCGTCTACTTTAAATCTCTATATATATAATGTTTAACTGTAAGGACGAACAAGATTGCAGAGAAGTACTCATATCAACACGATTATATCGCCCGCAGAACCAACTTCCGCGCATTCACATGATATATATAATACAATACCTACGTCTTACAAATATATATATAAATATATATGCGAGTGTGTGTGTGTGTATCACGATATGCCAGACCAATAAGGCAGATGTTATCGGCTAAGGATCACTGTGTAACAATCATTCTCGGTCATTCTTAATGGTATATAAATATATACATGTATGTATGGATGTATATAATATAGATGAAGGATGAAAGAGACCAAGTCTGTTGCGCTTGAGATTCGTTTCATCACCGAACACAATTTTTAATAAGTATATATATATATTTGTATATATATTATATTTATCTAGAGAATTATACAGAGATGAAGTCAAAAAGCAAACGTTCGCGCAAAGTCATTCTTCGATCATCAGCGGTATATGTGTGAGGGAAAAGTTTAAATATAATATGGTAGGTAGTCATCACCACCCCTACACCTTTTGTCCCTTCTTTGAATTAAAATATTAACGCATATTTGAAATAAGAAAAAGAAAAAATCAAACAAAAAATTGCCTGATGTTATATTAATACTTTTACCACGTAATTAAATTCTTAACGCTTCTGTATGTATTTAAAAATTATTTACTTTTATATATACATACTATAGAAAAGAAAGTAAAAATTTGTTATAAACAAAAATGTTACGTCCTTTGAATTTTATTATCAACTGTGAGAACCCCTGAATAACTAAAGTGTCAAAAAATATATTTATTGTCCATTTTTGCCACACTTTCCCCCAAACATAATTTATGTTTATTTCTCTTTTCTATCCCCTTCTTACCCTCTATCTCACTTTTCCCTTTTTCATTTTTGTTCAATAATATTTATGTATAAAGGGGGTGTGTATAAATATATACATATATATATATACACATATATCGACGAGTATCATCAGTGTATTTCACGAATAAATGATGCGATACAACTATGAAAACGATAATGGTGTGTCGATCGAGCTGTATGCAACTGTTATTTGCGCAGTAGAATAGAGAATACACATGTATATATATATATTAGTGGTCTTTCACTCTAATGGCAACTCGGTCATTTCTATACACACGTTGAAGAAGAACGAAAAGAGAGTGATCGATGGTACGTCAGTCATGGCCCAGCCATCAATCTACTTTGCAAGAGCGCCCGCGTTACTGCTGATGCCACCATTGGCTGCCTGTTATACTGCCGCCGTTTCTACACCACCGTATATATACATTTATTATTTATTATTCCTGCAACACACGGCGCCCATCACATAGCATAAACTTTCTCCCTTCATTCTTATTTTCTTATACTCTCTACTACACTGTATATTATATTATATGTTGTGTTCTTTTGCCGTTTTGTCCGCACCCAGCTCATTGGTGCCCAAGCAAAACAACCATTAGAGTGACGTAGCATCACACGAAACCAGGTATTTATATATAATATACATATATACATATGTGTGTGTATATGTATTCAAGCTATTGGCCCTTATAGACAGTGCGCGTGACTCGTCGCGAACCCACATTCACAGTCATGTTTGCTGCGTCACGAAACAAATACCCATTGGCCAATCATCATTCGATGGTTGTGGCGCGCTGCCGACAATGACGAACGGAAAGAAAGAATGAAAAAAAAAAAAAAAAGGTGGATGACTAAACCTACCTGTCAATCATTTTACCCAAGTTAAAAACATTTATAACTCTCACACATAGGTCAATCATTTTTCATTGCAGCTTTCACTATGTATAAATGTATATATATATATATATATGTATATGTGTCTATAAATCATTTATGCATATACAAATATACGCCAAATGACTCTCGACTATTCTAGATGCATTAAACTAATAATACATCAATTTTGTGCGTACTTGTCTGTACCTGAAACAGGGGCGGAAAAGTCGTTTATATCGCGCAGCTTATAATGGGTTTTCAATTTCATCTTTGTGCAGTATGTATATATATATTTATATATAGCTACCTGTATGAATTTACAACTTGGTGGCTATTTGAGAAGATATTTGGGAATATGATATTAATATTTTATTATTCTCTTTTATCTTGGCGTTTAAAGCCGGACATAAGAGATAATAACACTTGTACAATTTTTTAATCCTACTTAAATCTTCTTTTATTTATTCAATTAAATTTTTTAATTTATTTTTCTCTTCCATCTCCATATCAAACTTGATATTTATTCCTTAACACAATATCCAATCTCTTATATACATTTGCCAATTGTAAATGAAAGTTAATATATAAATAAATAAAATATATTTATATATGACTAATAAAATGACCTCAATCGATTGATAATTATTATGAGAATGGAATGAATAAAAATATATTGAATGAATAATTATAATTTATAAGTAATATGAATCATAAAATATATATGTATGTGTGTGTGTGTGTGTGTGTGATTTAGTTTTATATGCATAAATGTGTTATTATAACAGTGAGACTGGATCGTATTTCTCAGCAAGGGACATAGTGCGCTCAAGATATTGGAATACGTATTTGAGGTAGGTCATGGATGAAGCTACGGCTAGCAGAGTATAAGTGAGAGAAATAGAGAGGGAGGACGAACAAGTAGAATAGGATAGAGAAGGGGACGATGAGGAAGGGGGCAATACACCTCGAGCTCCATTCATGCGAGCCTACATAGCAAACACCCTCTAGTCGAGTATTATGTATTACATAAGGCTGCGTATACGCGCGCAAAACTCGGAGAAATCTTTTTATAGACTCACATGTGTATATAAATATATGTATATATGTACATATAAATGAATTGGATTTTTTTTTTCAACTGATTGCTCTTTATTTTTATGAATATTTTTATAAATAAAAAAACTCTCAAACGCCGGGTTATAATTAAAAAAATAAATTTATATATATTGAAAAAAAAAAAAGTGTGGAAATAAATTTATTTAATTGAATTGAAAAATCTGAAATTCATTCAAACTAAATAATATTTATTTTTAAATAAATTTTATTCATTAAATGCCCTCTAAATTTTATTTTCTTATTTTCATCATTGATATATATATATAAGACATTTAAATGCCAAAGTTAAAAGCTTTAAAGTGCTTGAATAAATATATATTTTCATGAATATTTTTATCGATTGAAAATCTTCAAAAATAATATTTATAGTTATTTATTTATCGTGTATATAAAATAAATATATCAAGAAGAGAGAAAAGGTGGGTTATCGATCTGATATAGAGTCAATGGCCGGCAATATGTTTCAATGCGATAAAAGAGCATAACATTTAATGCATGAGCGAACATCGACCTTGCCCATAAAGAATTTTCGCCAGTTATACATATCACTGATAGAAACATATACATATTTATATATATATAAATATCTAAACTGTAACCCATGATAAACGATTTTCTTTTGGGATTCCAAACGTTTTATATTCCATATACTGACACGGCATGTATCGTGTATTTTATTATATGTATAACTAATATATCTACATACTACAACTATTACTATCACATACACCCCGGTTATTATCATGATGACGTCCGGCAGCTTCTTCTACTCGTCGTCATATACACTGATACATACATATGTATATGAATGACGAGCGCAACGGATTTCAGTTCTAAACTGTTAATATTAACATATATACACGCATGCACACGCATAAATATATTATATATACCTGCAAATGTATAAATAAACGCGTATTGGTAGTATATGTAGATAAATTATAAGGTCGCGTATCTAATCGCCGATGGTACGCGGAAGCGCGTTAATTGGAAACGTATTTATGCGCTAGTATAGACGAGTTACGTTCTATGTATCCATATTGCTATATATATATGTACAACGATATTGCGCCGTATATGCAATACGCTTGATGTTTGCGGTATATATATTGCCCCCGTCGTTGCACTAGCGATAACTTGAAAATTATGACGAATGGGCCTTTCGTGACGAAGACTCAACTGGCAATAGGAAAACGTATATGTATACATGTATTTTTGAATATATAAATGCATGTGTATTTATGTATATGTACCTACAATTTGTATATATACACCAAGTGGATAAATAATAAATTGGCGGATCGATTGGAACGCGTGGCCAAATCGGTATTCACAATCGTAAATAGTGCATGATATTTATTTATTTTATTTTTATCAATTGTATCTTATTTTTTAATTTTTTTTTTTTTCATTTCGTCTCATCTTGTTATTTTTATTTCTTTCCGGCAGTCAAAACACTAAAGACATTGTCATGCCAATGTCTCAATTTCTCACAGGCTTGAATATAATGGACACATTTTTATCGCATGCGTCACGCGAAGAGCTATTAAATATATATACATATATATTATGTATACATAATATAGGTATTATTGTAGTAAATAAATATTTGGTTGTAGGCGGGTGAAAATGAGTTGTTTGACATTTTTTTTTTTTTAAATTTGCAACTTTTTTCCTGCTTATTATTATTTGTTTATTTTTCTTAATGTTTTTTTTTTTTTTTTTTTTTTCATTTACATATCAATAATTCCAATAAAATACCGCGATGTATTAAATAAGCTGCATAAAATACATACAGATCAGCGCATGTATACATACGCGCGTTTCATAGATGTCAATCGATCGATTTTAACCGCCATCAATCAGCAAACGTCGGGAATAATCGATGGACGTGACAATTCAAGTTGAGTCAAGAGTAGAAAGAACGAGTAAGAGTGAGAGAGACGAGAATTAAAAAAAATAAAAAAATCAAGCGCATTGCTGACGCGCGGCAGTAGACAAACCAGAGCAAACACCAAACTATAAACCGATCAATCAACTCCCAAACGACTTTGCGCATCTTTTTCAACGATCAAAGCTATACGGATAATAGACTGAATGACGAGAGCATACTTAACAAAATACATTAAAGTCAGTAGTAGTAATAGTAGTAGTGATATCAGACAAAATCCAATGAGATGAAAAAAAAAAAATATTAAAAGAACAAAAAAAAACTGTTGACATTATCTCAAAATAAATCGATATATTAAAATTAAAATAAATAAAATAAAATGACATATTATTATTTCGTACATCATTCAGTGATTCATCTGTTAATATGTTATAATATTATGCCAAGATATGTATTCATATATACGATATGCGTGTACACGCGCGTTAGTCGCAAATGCTGCACGTGCACATATTCGGTATATATGTATTATTGTACAGTATATATGCACTTGTATGGATATACATTTGTGTGAATGTATTAAACTGAAGCACTCCGTTACAGGCGTTGGCGTAGACGACCAACGACGTCGGGACCTCCTAGCTTCTCCTTAGAATGCACTACGTTATGCACCGGTACAAAGTGATATATGTATGCAAGCGCGCGGACTCGCATTCATGCGCCATGTCGTGCCTTCTGACGCTGACGTAATGCCAGCAATTATTATACCGTGTATTATCCCGTTGAGGTCAAGCATAATACCCGTACAATAACATATACACTATATAATTCACACATAAATATTTTAGTACATGTATAATATTATATCCATAAATAAATAGATAAATGAATAAATATATAATTATTTATGTCTACATATTTATTTGGGAAATTTTCAAACATTGAAAAATCAGTGTGATCGATCATATACTATGACACAAATCTATCATGATAATATAATCATATTAATATTATACATGCACGCACGTTCACAAAATGTCAACTTGGATGTATTCAATATATATACTTGTTTTGTCACGCGCGTATAGATATATGAAAGAAGAATATATAAACGAAAGCAATATTGGTTATATAGACGTGGGGGGCAATCATTTTATTCGTCGTGCACAGTTATACACTAACACTTTATCATAAGGATATTTATATATATTGTGTAGTGTATAATAAAGCGGGCGGCGCTTGCGTCGAATTTAAAAATAGCGTGTGTGTCGCTCGCTCTAAAGAACCTTGTGTCTTGTACAGATTCGCACAATTCAAGACATCAAATCACTCGTTCACTATATATTAATATCATATAACATTTTAGTTTGACTTGTAAAATAAATCAATACACGCCGAATAAATTTAGACAATATAATGATAATGAAATATGGACTAAGGTGTGTTTCACAATCGCTAGACAGCTGGCAGGTTGGAAAAGAAAAAAAATAAAATATATACACATTATGATTAAATGAATAATAAAAAAAATATATATATAATATATATATATTGGAAAACAGGATAATTAATCAATTAAATTTATTAATTAATTAAAATATATACAAGCAATCTGGTATATGTATCGCTAATCGGGTTATATGCATGAAACGCTTCTCGCGAGACTCCCATCTCATGAAACATGAAACGTTGCATTACATACATATATATATACGTATTCCAGATGCGTTTCTGATGCAGAGAAAAGACATTTGTCGACGAACTTTGTACCGAATTATTTATTGCACATTTCGTATATGAGTATAAGTATTTAGTAGTTGAATAAAACTTGTGTTATTTGCACTTGGGCCAACGCGCACAATTTAATTTATTCACCCAGCTTTAGAAATTTTATAAAACACATATAGATATATATATATTACTTCAACTCGTCGTATAATTTAATTCTCCATTTTTGTCGCGCCAATCGACGTCAAAGTTTTATACACCTAGATCATATTTCCTTGTGATCGTTTGGTATATTTCTTTGCCTTGAGGGTAATGCACGCGCACGCAATTCCAATAGAAGTAATATACACCCACATATTTATGTATGTATATAAAATGCGTATACATATATATTTGTATTTTATATACATGTGTATATGCATGTGAGTATAGATATAAGTTGGGGAAAAAAAAAAAAAAGAGGGAGAGTCAACGACAGTCAAATTGTCACAGCGATGATCGATGTGGCGCCTCTCGACGCGAACGTCGAGGCCTCTCTTACGCTGCCATACATGTATATGTATGTATACATATTTATATGTACACTGTATAGGTGAGTGTGTGTATGTAGATAGATGCGATCGTTCGTTTGGAATAATAATAAGCCTCCGCGCAAAATTAATCGAGTCGTTATTTTATATAGATTTAGTTAAACATGTTTGCGTGTGAATATATCGATGGATTTTTTTTTATTGTTTTCATTTGTTCATTTATTTTTTTTTTCTTTGTTTCTCTGTTTTATTAGGTATATATATATATATATGTAATGATCGCATCATTGAATTTATAAAACATCAACAATGAGAACAAATTATTATCGTTGATTTAAATTTATTGTAGCACATTTTTTTTTTTTAAATCTGTGTTTATATAAATTAGCTTGCACTCAGTCGCCTTTATTATATGTATATGTATATATCTATACTCTTGTTCTCCCTTCTATTATTTTAATTCTACTCCTCATTCGTTATCGATAATTAAAAATTGTCAAACGTACTTTATACACGGCATTAAACTCATTGCCGCATTTTGAATTGTTCTGAATATCGGTTGTACAATGCCTCCAGGGCCTCCGGATATTATTATGTATTTATTTTAGCCAAAGGGGATAAAATTCAGAATGATCACGGCATGTATGCACAATCATTAGCTAGTGTATTATTACGCGGTTGATATTAATTGATTTTGAAAATACAATTTTCCATTTCAACGATCAAAAAGCTGTGCTCATCAGTACAAATAGATGTATATATATATAAATATTTTTAAATATATATATGAGATTGTTTAATACAAGTGTATAGATATGATTTTGTATGTTGTTTGGATTGTAGATGCGTTACAGAAGCTCATCCATGATCTGGTGTTTGCCTCGTTCATTTTACCAATGCGCGTATATATATCCATATAAATTTTGCACATATTATACTCTTTATGCAGTCAGTATACACGTGGCGTATTTAAGCGTACGTTTACATTTATGGTAGCCATATGTCTGCATCAATAAGCTCAAATTCGTTATTTACTACTCGCATGTTTGTTATTTTTTTATGTTATTTTATTTTATTTTTTAATTACAATATCAAATGTCAATTCTATCATCCATATATTTTAATTTTCAACAATTTATATTTATTTGTTTAGACTCCCGTATATTTATTTCAATTACACGAAAATTATTGAATAATAGTGGTAAACAAATAAATATCTTTTTTCTTCTGCGATTATTAAATTTATTATTTTTTTTTTTATATTCAACGCTGTCAAACAGAAAAATGATGGAAACGCATAACAAAAAGTCATATTTCAACCACTTTTGTATATTTATACGCATGTATACATACATATTATTTTATGTATGTATTATAGGTATATATATATATATATGTATGATGTGAATCAATATCAAGAGAGAATAATAAAATAGCAAAACAAACCCATTGATAATTCAAAGCGCCACGATAACTTTTCCTGCTCATCTGTCGAGTACGGCGTACGCAAGCTCTACCACGGTGGATCAAATGGAAATTGAGCAAAATGAATTCACATAGAGTGAACATGTTATATATTCCATGTAGATATAGATCAGTGTAAAATGGACATGAAATAACAGAAAATAAAAATTCCATGTATAAAATTACATGGCAAAAGCACGACAAATTAAAATAATTTCATTTCATTTATGTTCAATAAAACGCCACCGCTTTATGATTTTTTTACAACAAATATTAAACGCCATTTATTATTTTGTCACACATGGCTCATAAAATCCATCACATACATTCAAAACACAAATTAAATTTCGCTATCATATCAATTAAAATTAAATAAACACAAAATACACATATTGGATTCTTCTCTATTTTTCACTCCAAAACTTTTCAAAGTATGATAATAATAATAATAATAATAAAAAAAAACAATTATTTATATGCAGGATATATTTCAAATGGGCCATTGTGCAGTAGACAATTTCATGATTGAACATTAATATAACAGGGGAAGGGAGATAGAGAGAACAAGTGAAAGAGAGACGATGAGACGCGCACACGGACCATGTAGGCCCGAAGGCACAAAATATCGATTTCATACATAATTAAATACCAGCACCGGCAAAGCATCACAAAGAGAGCTTACTTCAGCTTTGATCTACTGACAGACGGGAGCCGTCATCGACGACTTCAATAGTAGAATGAATTGCGCGTAGAAAACCATATGAGAGCAAGCAAGATAAACAGAGAAACGCGTGTATGTATACATATAATATATATACATATATATATATATATATATATATATATATATATATATATATATATATATATAAGCTGTGCTCTCGAAACAATCGTCGACTCTTTTGCATTTCGCATTACCCATCATCTCCACGACGTATAGTCAGAGCCACTAACGAACGCTTGAGGGCCTCTTTGATTTGTACTATAAAGGACCAAACGATTGGATACTACGAAAAGCATTGAACGATATGTATAGTATATATAAGTATACATATACATATGTATACATGTAAACTACACGCATAGACACGTCAATTATCTTTGTTATACATATTCACAGCGTATCATTCATGTGGCAATTTAATCAAGTCAATGCGGGCAGTGCATAAATATTTTGTTCAATTCCTATAGCTGTCTATTATATATTATTCTATATTGTTTATAATTTTTTATCTGATATATTTAATTATTCATATATGTGTATATTATTTACAAGGATTTTTACAAGTGTGAATAAATTTAAGAAAACAAAATAAAGCGAAAAAAAAAAATAGAAGGGAGAAATAATGCAAATATGATAAATATGAATACAAATCATTGGACAGGTGTATATACCTATTCTCATTACACAACTGACAAGCCAAATCTATTTGTGATATGCATACACGATTATCTATATGTATAATGAAACAAAATGTATAAATATACATGTATTTATTTGGATAAATAGAAAATCGTGCGTGTATATGTCAACTAGACAAGCGAGATCTCGTCGAGAAAATAATTTCTCTAATCGGCAATACACATCAAGCTCATATTGCGCCTACACTTCTATAGTCATTTATCAATCACCCACACAAAATATACATTATAATGTATATTCTCAATCATGATATATTCATATTCACATATGAAACTGTAATTTAAACGTACAAAGTGAGAGAGAAATAAATATATCTTTTTATATTATTTTTTTTTTCTTTCAATTTTATATTTATTTTATTTCTCCTTTATCTATATAAATGTACGAAAAATTCCGTTATAGGATTATAATTTATGATCAAAAGTGAGAGAAAAAAAAAACACACTGAGGAAGGTGGAAAAAAAAAAATAACTATCGAACAAACATATAAATATCCACACAACTGTGTACAATATTATAATTTTCATTTCACAGTTATTATTATAGTAAATATTTTTTATTTCAATATCACGCCCCCGAATGTGAACATATCAACAAACGCTTTCCACTCCAATTTCTCAATGAAATGCATAACGCATACACTCAACACGATGAAACAACAATCGCGAAATAAAATAAAGCAAAAAAAAAAAAAAAAAGGAAACAAAAAAATGCGGAAAAAAAAACGTGCTTGTTATCAATACGAGACCGCGATTACCCCGAGAACCAATGAATGTGCAAATCAGTGTGCGAGTGTGAGTGCGAGAGACAAACCGACAATACACAGAGAGAAAGAAAGAGCAAAAGAGGGACAGGTTACGACAGGCAAGAGTGAAATGATCGATGGCGGAACGCATGGTACGGATCGCCGGTGCGCGAGCGTGACATTTGGATATCGTGGTATATAAGCGCAAGCTGCAGCGTATATATCTCCGTGCACACGTGCGTTCGGTTCGCAGGTGTGTAGACGAAAACGCGCGGCTCATACACAACATACAAATACAAATATATTTATCCAAGTTGGCGCGCGAATATCCTGCGCGCCAATGTAGGTATTATAAGCATATAAAAGTATATAATATATGTTTATATCAATGTACATGTCGATATCTATTATTGTATTTGTGTATAAACATGCACAGGAGTGCGTTGCACACATGACGATAATATAAAAAAGAAAAAAAAAAAATTGTTAAAAGAGAAGTGGGCAATTGACATGTACATTCACACGTTTACCAGTTAGAATTCAGTTTACGTGTGTATATATACATTTAATATGTATGTATGTACTCGATAGCGAGCGATTAAATGCATAAAGGTAATATATATATGTGTATATGTATACTTTTTATTCATTTGCTTGCGTTCTCTTTCTCACTCATTACCAATTTTTATATATTCGCGTGTGAATCACCCTCATACATTTTAATGTCAATATGATCTGCGCAAATTTTTGTAAATAATAAAGAATAAAAAGGTAATTTAAAATGTATTTATATAGAGCTTTAGAATAGAAAGAATAAAATGAAATTAATATTATTTATTATAAATGTATTTCAGTGTGACAATTATTAAATGAGGTTAATGACAGCGAATGGTATTATTATATATATTTATATGTTTGTTGGTGGTATACTTGATATTGATAATCGACGACTATCAGACAAAAGATATGGAAAATGAGCGCACCAATCCATTGACCTAATCTCTATAACTTGCTTGTTAACGTATCTTGTGTTTTATTTTTTTTTTTTTGTTCTTTATTTTTATTTTATTTGTCCTCCACACAGTGGATAAACGCATGAGTCATTATTGAATATAATCAATCGACATAAAGTGGTAATTTAATTTTTCTTTTCCCTCTCACCAGTGAAAACGTGTTGTGAATATAATAATATTTCATTTTTTTTTATTTCATTTCATACGTGTTTTTATTTTATTCAAATTATCTATTTATTTATTTTTTTTTGCATTCAGCATCGTTTCTATTTACTTCAGTGAAATGTTGTGTGTATGTTATGTGCAATTTTGTGTCGTTAAATAATGACCGCACAGCCGACCAATCACAATGAGGTGATCAATTGTAATTGAGTTTTACCGAATGCTTCACCGCAAACGAAAATTTCGTGTGACTTTACAAATGTATTTTATCATTTACAAAATGAACAATAAAAAAATGATATGTATTTATTGACGTACAGAAAAAAAGCGCATACATGCAGGACACGCGAGTGCACACCTCACAAAATTTTATTAGTATGTTTATATACACATTTGTGTTCATATGTATAATATAAACGTGTGTATAAAAAAAAAAATAAAACATAAAATAGAATTAAATAGAGAGAAAGAATAAAATCGTGGTAGCGCGTGAGATGAATGAGAAGCAAGTTTACTCAATTTAGTACAGCCATTTGAATGTGTTAAACGCGCACCAATTTTTTTTTTCACTCTCCAATTTTCCTCTCTTTTTCCCTCGCATTTGGTTATATATTTTTTTTTTTTTGTTATTTTTTTTTCCCACTCTACCTCTTTCTTTCATTCTGTCTCCACATTCACACACTGGTTCGTCGAATATATATAGTACTTGCTTCACACATTTACGCGCCATGCCCGTGAACCGGCCACCTGCTGTTCACACTATCACACTTTTGTTTATATAGCCCGTACACACCGAGTGGCATCACAGAATTTTTAAGATAACGAATTAAATTGTATAAAAAATAATTCAGTTACGCCGGTTATTCAAGAGATCCCCAAGTATATAAATGAAATAAAATATATAATACTTGTATACAATATTTTACGTTGATTAATTAACTAGTGGATATCACATATATATTTTATCAATAAAACACCAGGAATAAATGAAGAAAACAATTATATAAATTGAATGAAGATTAAAGAAAAAAAAAAAAAAAAAAAAATAGAATAAAACTCACCACGAGTAGTGGCTCCAGCTGGGCGATTTCCGTCAGTCGCGCCAGAAACGATGAATTTTACCACTACGTCGACGACCCCATGCTAACCGATAAAACACGAGGTCTCTCCGTTGTAAAATCATTATCAACACATCGTCACAAGTAGAGAAAAAAATAAAATAATATTAACCAACAAATAACCACGATCAATTTTACGATTTATCTAACATAAGAAATTTATTTCTTCTTTTATATTAAAAAAAAAATGAATAAATAAATATATATAATGCACATAAACACATGAAATCCCAGATGTATGATTCACGCAAGTCCACAAACAATTTAATTCAATCGCTCAACGTAGCATTCGTCACCGAGTAATCGGGCGTCATTTACAATAACAATATATCGTCACAATGTGCTTCAACAAACACGTCCACGAATTAATTTCAAACTACATTCACTTGTATTTCCTCACTAAAATATATTAAATCCATAAATTGTTCTCATTTCAATTTCATCATATTTATTTTCAATTAAAAAAAAAAGAAAGAAAAAAAAAACACCGTATTTAATTTGTCTCAATCAATAGATAAATTATCTATAAAATAATTTCACACTATCAATAAAAAACTCCTTGATAATACACTTGAAACTATTAGTATATAAACAATTAAGAATAAAATTAAAAATATTGTATCATCACATTGATATCAATAATAAAATTCATGAAGAAATGAAAACAATACGCGCGATAGAAACGTACAGAATAATCATACAACCTACCACAACGACAGCACGTGGCGAACTGACGGCTCCGCGAACTCATCTTTCTCCCACTACTCAAAACCCAACGTTGTTTCTCCTCCAACCAAACTATCCCCCTCTCACGGCCCTGACCTATCCCCACTCCGACAGGAGGGGCGCCGCACAATTTTCTCCCTTCTCTTCACTAAACCGTCAACGTCCCATTCCACCCACGCCCCCATTCTACCTCGACAGTTCCAACGACTCTTTCTTTCTCGTATTCTCTCTCCCTTCTCCATAGATTCTTTACTTATATATACATACATCGTCCTCTGTCTTATCTCACTGTCTTTCTATTCACCACTTGTCTTCTTTGTTCACTCTCCCTTGTCGCTCCTACTTTTAATTTATTTGTTTATTTATCTATATCATTATTAATATATACATATTTAATATAATTATTTTTCATTGATATACTGTAATTCATCTAAATTCATTTCGCAGTATAAATATCACAATTAATTTTTTGCAAGACATTTGTTCATCTTATATTCTCTCAATCTCTTTTTTGTTTATACGTGTTGTTATGGAATTGATAAAGAGTCGCGCGGCGGATTGTGTTTATCCATGGCGTTTTGCGAGACTTGTGTGAGTGAATAAATACACATGAGCTGAGTGTATATGTTTGATGACGATGTGCGTGGCGCGCACGCTCTTCACAATCGCGAGTTTTTTTCTCTCTCTTCCTCTTGTTTATACTGTAATGTTTGTGCGCCCTCGACGCAGGTGCAACGTCCTTGTCACTGGTTGTTATGTTTACGTGCGGCGCACCAACAGAAATAAAGTGAGAGGGAGAAAAGAAATGAAAATAAAAGAATTAATTTACCTCGCGTAAATAAAATTCTTCTACACAGCTCTCTATTATTTATTTATTTTTTTTTTTTACTTTTATAACTCAACGATCATAAAATGTAATATATGCTTTTTTATCTTTCCCCACCAATTCTTCTTTCATTCATTGGCAATGTAACGTACTTCATTCATAATTTATTCATGTAATAATTTTTCTTTTTTTTTTTATTTTTTCGTTTTTTTTTTATTCTTTCTTCCGCATTTTCTGCCTACTTTTCTCTCGTCGACGCTGATTGCTCGTATTTCTACGATGAAATATTTATTATTATATACATATAGAAAGTTGGGTTCAGATTATTTGTTGAAGGGAAGAAGCAGTAGAGGAGTGAAAATAAAAAAAAAAAAAAAACGAGAGAATACGCACATAACGAAGGGCTCAACGCAATGTTTCCGTCTTTTCGTTCCAAGTTATATCGTCTATATACATGCGGAAAGCAAAAGAGAGGAGAGAGAGATCGTGATGTGAGGGGAAGTGAACGTGGCGAGCAACGACGATGGTTACGTTCCACGGATCAGGGAGCTCGATAGCGTGCCGAAGTCGAGGCGGACGGCAATAAATCCATTTTTCGTGAAGGGTCGGGCGAGGGGTGAGAGCGAGAAGGGTCTGATTAGCAGCCTGACTCGGCCGTGCAGGATGACAGCCGGTGAGTTATAATATTGCCCATCCATCTATTTATCTACTCTCTATCGCGCGTTCTCTCTTCCACTGAACGAAGCAATTTTACCCCGCGCGCTTACATACATATATGTTTAGTGCGCCCTCATGACGCCCCGTGTGGGTATATATGTCGTTTGGTCGTTGAATGTCGTAAAGAAAAAAAAAAAAAAAAAAGAAATAATGGGGATAAATATAAATTAGCCCATATAAAAGCATTTGAAACGTGGGAAACAACGCGCATACAATCACACAATATTCAACATAAAATGCATCAAACGAGGGATGAAAAACAAGAGAATTATAGATACACACATATACATATATACTATGACAACTGCTAGATATATATATAACGAATGTATAGAAAATAAAAATGATAATAAATATACATATTGTATAGTCGGTTATATGCGTTATACATATAAATTTTTATATATATTGATATGTGGCGAGAGTGAAGAGAGGCGGACTGTAAAGGAGAAAAATAATCGTTGAAGGGGGCGTTACATATGAGAGAACCTCTAGGGCCATTATCGGGGGAGGAGAGAAAGAGAGAAATAAACGTGAGATTGAGAAAGAGAGAAATGAAATAAATGAAGCTCATTCGATATTACATTGAGGATGACCCCTCGCAAATCTTAAACTGAAAGCAAAGCGCCAGGACACCTCTCTATATATACATTACCAAGTGGAAAGATGCATCCCGAACTTTCGACGGGAACCAGTTCATATATCTCAAGTATGGTCGCCATAAATAAGCGAACCTGTCCGTTCGCTCTGTGTTCGCCGTCGGGCGAAATTCTCCCTTCTCTCACTCTTTCTCTCCATCGCTGACTCCCCCTATGAATTTCCTGTAGCCGCATATAATATTCCAAGCAGTGGGCGAACATATATACACATATATACACATATATACACATAGTAAATCCCATTGGAAATGAAAAATAATAAATAAATAAATAAAATAAAATGATAAAAGTAAAAAAAAAAAAAACAATAAGTTTGGTGGAAAAAAAAAATCACTGTCTTCATTGCATGTGTAACACGCCCAACAAACTTATTCACACTTTATTGCTGTGGGGTGTGTCACGGGATCAAGTGAAGAGAGGGAGTGATAATAAAAAAATAGTATGTAATAAGCTCACTGTCGTCCCACGTAGATTTTCATGTATTTATATATACTTATATGTATGTATATGAAAGAAATATAGATATATATAGATGTGTGTACATATATATATTACAAGTTTCTATGTACATATATATAATATATACTGTTATACCAGACTTGGTGTGTAATCCGTTGCTAAGCCTTGAGACTATCGATGTGCCGATATGCAAAATTGAACAGAATATATATAAAATGTGTATGGATATACGCGAGAAAATTGTTGGCTTCCGGTGAAGAAGAACTTGTCTCGTTAATTTTAATCTGATATCACGAATATGTTTCACATATAGTCAATTTAATATACAGTCAGTAAGTATATGTCAATAGAAATATATAAATAATCAGGTTATTTTATTTTTAAATATCTCGCTTAACTTGTATATTTAATATATTCGAATTATATTCTCTTTTTGTTTCATTCTTATATATATAATTAGTTTATATATATATTACTACTGTCGTTTATTTCTCTATATTGTTATCATTTGAAAGAGAATAAAAAAAAAAATTTATTTTCCCTTTTTAAACAATGAAGAAAACAATGTTTATTGATGGAGCAATATAAAACACAAAGTATGATGATGTTAATACACGCGTTACTTTAAAGACAGCCACGTCACGCTAGTTCAATATATAATTTATCGATTTAAGATCCCATTGAACTTTATTTTATTGATCTGTATTATTATATAAAAAAAAATTTTTTTTTTTTAATTGCCTACGATGACTTTCTCGGACCTATTTTCTCACTTGACCGCACAAACACAAGAGAGAACACAGCAGAGATGAACAATATATATATGATCTATACCCCAATAACGAATTTTATTACTGAAAAAATATTTTAAATATCAGATTTAACCTTGGAACTTGAATTTCCAAATGAAGAAAATATATATAACCTAAATGAACAATATAATTATTATAGTAATACATAAATCTACAGTGATAATCATATATATATGCCTAATGTTTATAATAGATAGAGTTTGAATGGTTCCAATCGTTATTTATCACTCTTCATAACGAAATAATCGTAAATTCAAATGATAACAGTAGACGCAATCTTATCTCTCACCCTGCAGAGAAATTTTATGCGCGTCTACTTGTCATAACTCGAACTTTATATACATATATATATATATATATATATATATATATATATGTGTATCCTTCCTTTTCTCCTCCCTCTCACTCGTGCTTCGCCCACGCGAGATGAGCTCTGGCACCCTTATCTTCCGTTAGTCACTGTAAATCGGCGCGAATTCCTTCCAATCTCCCGATTTTTTTTTATATTCCCACCTTTCTATTTTTTTTTTATTTTGCACTTGCTCAACTCTAAATATTTTTAAATGGAATGCAGTATCAGGTCTATATCTTTAATGTTGAAATGTTCGGTTGAATAAACGACAATTTGTATGACAATTGTCCTTAAAACTGCCGGTGGTGGTGGTGGTGTCATTGTTGTGCAGCGCATGGATAAATATATAATCATACATAATATATATTTTTATTTATTTTTTTTTCCGTCTGGCACAATATGATATAAAGTATACCAATGTACTTATACATATATATATATATATTATTATATATAAAGGTATATTAGTACATAAAGTATACATAGAAGGGATGAAAAGAAAGAGAGTACGACGGAGAGTTAACAAAGTTGAAGAAAGTATATACAAAAAAAGATCACGATCATCTTCCTTTCTCTTTCTCTATTTCACTCGTGTGTTCCAATTTATATAGGTACATGTATCTATATATATGTATATACAATATATATACTTATATACTTGGAGACTGGTGTGCAGTATACGTCTGTGGCAAAGGTCGAACCGTGCTGCGCGAGCACGACCGTGTTACGAGCCAAACGTTATTAAGAGTAGGAAGCGCCCTTGTGACAAATGGCATGGCTTCATTGTTGCACACGAAACCTCTCTTCTTCTCTATCTCACTTATTCTTCCTTAAATATATATATATATATACATATAAAATAGAGTCCCTCAATGTTCCTTCTGTCGTAAATCTGCGGACGGTGACCGACAGGAATCCGAGCGACTCCCCGGATGTGGGATCACCTACCAAAAAAAATTTTATCCTCGGATGAAAAAACAAAAAACATATATATATATACACATAAGATATATCTGTGCATATATATATATGTATATAAATGCGCGAGAATTGAAAAGGGAAAAAAAAAAGAAATGATTATGTGACACCTTAAAAAAGAATTATTTTTTTTTTTATAGATAAAAAAGCGTCTGCATAAATATAATTCACTTGTGTTTATAATAATGAAATGGTTGCAGTGTTAAAGGTGGTGGTGGTGGTAGTGGGAATATGTTATTAAGAAGGGAGGATATATAGAATCGCATGGCGATCAAACGACGGTATATACGTCAATCTGATCTGGAAGAGAGCTGGTACGCGCGAGCGCGAGAATCGAGGGGGGCCCCAAGATGGCCGCTTAAGAGTGTGTATAATCTATATATGTATATATAAATACATATACATATACATGTTGTATAGTGATATGTGTGTACGGGCCCCCAGTTTGCCGGCATCACCGACATTTAGCATAAATCACTCCCGCTCCGCTACACTCGTTCACTGTACGGTTGGAGAATACAACAGCGCCACAAATACAGCTCTCACTTTTTCTCATTTATATACATCTATGTATATTGTATATATATATTTGTGTGTAGTATATGCACTCAGTTAATGCCGAGTTTACTGTACTGACATAACTAAATACTTGTCGGATTCACCATAAATAGAATGTGATTATGATGAAAATTTGTCAACCAAATAATATTAAATAAATTCTCCTGGCACAATTTACAATTATAAATATTTTCAAAATGGAATAAAAAATTATATATATATATACATAATATTTAATATAATTAAAAGGGGATGTATGTCGATATCTTATTGAGTGTATGAGGTTTTATTTTATAATTAAGCGAATCGCGAGGGAGCAAATAAGAATATAATATGTATAATAATATGAAGAGCCCAACGGCTTCGTGTCTGGTAGTCGTTGCCTGAAGGCTTCAAATCATAAGATGGTTTAGTAGGGAGAATGAAAGAGAGAGAAAACGAGAGATGTGTTCGTCTATGGGTTTCAAGCTCGCTCTTTTAGTTCGTTTTTTTTTTTTATTTTATTCTTTCTCTCCCCCAAAACGTCACCGTCGATATTTATGGCGAGTCTGAGAAGCCGAGGGCGCTTCAATGTGAGTCTGCCCCATAGCACCATCGCAGTAGAGTAGTGCACACACACACACATCAATGAGTACGTATCTGCATACATATATACATGTATGTATAAAGACTTGCGGGCGTAATTCTGTCAGCATTCACTATAGAAGAGAAACAGTCTCATGGAAATGAAATTAAAGGAAGGAAAAGAAACGACATTATTATAATAATGTATAGGTTAACAAAAGAGCTTTGAAGTATTTGTGACATAAATGCGTGGATGAATACATATATGCATATATGTATATGTATAAGACATAAAGTGAGAGAAGACTTTACGTTTGAGCCGAGGGTGCCACTGACATAACTAACACCCAGTAGCAAATTCATACAGTGTGCAGTATATGACTGACTTGATAGTTGAAGTGTGACGAAAAAAGAAAAAAAATATATATAACATTTTTTTTTCTCCTGAGTAAATCGTCCAGAATGAGATGGAGAAGAGAAGAGAATATTGTCGTCACTCCGGATCACCCACGCAAATTTATATGCATATAGATATATAATATAAAGAAGAGGAAGAAACAGTGCGCAAATAAGAGTTCACTACCGACACTAAATACCGGTTTTGCAGCTGCGTTCACACGTACACTGAATGAGTATATGTATATATATATATATATATATGTATGTATGTATACATTTTATAAACAAATTATATATTTAAAATACTCCCTGTAGAATAATTATTCTGTTCAATCGTTTCGTCAATTCTTAATTGTGAATACAAAATTAATTATGCCAGTAGAAAGTTTTGTAGATTGATCGGGGATAATAATAGATTTGCCAATGAGAATTCAACAAGAGGGCGAATGAAAAAATAAATAACACAGAAGTGCGAGAATGAAATAAAAAGGGGCAGATTCTACAGAAAAAAAAAAAAAAGAAAAAAAGTAAGTGTATCGTTGCTTAAAGGGGTGTAATGACGCAATAAAGACGGAAATAGAGGAGTATAGACACTGCCAATGAGGGTGAAACGTATAATATATTATCACAAAATGTCGTAAAGTGTTTTAGAATGAGTGTATATAAATGACATTGAAAGTGAAATTGTTATGTGTGCGTGAGATTATAATATATAAATACAAAATAATTCACTTGAGGGAATTTATTCTTTTATATATAAATATGTATCAACCATCCAATGACAGCAAGCACTTTAATTAATTATTACGATAATAATTTTTCTATATTACACTCGTAATGAATAAATATAATACAATAATTATACAAACGGACATAAATTAACCATTTTATTGCATTTAATTTTTGAATTATTAGTGACGTCTGATTGTATACATCGTTATATTAATTATGCATGCAAAATTCGCGCGCATTTTGACGTCTAGCTCATATATATACATACACGTTTGCGTGTGTATTTTAAGTGTGTGTTAAATAAAAATTTGCCGATGGCAATAAAATACGTGATGAACGAAAAAGACTTTTACTTGCTCTCATTCTCTCTTTTACCTCTTCTCACTTTTATTTTATTTTTCACTGTTGATTTTTAGTTGGCTGATGGTTATACGATATCATAAAAGAAATCACATGAACGAACGAGAGAATTGCTAAGCAAAAGTGAGGAAGGAGTAGAATGCGACGCTAAAGAAATGGAACGTACGATCAGGTTTTTGGGCAGCTGTCTACAACTATACGTCACTCAGAGCTTCACTGTCGGGCTTATATGGCCAAAATATATATTATACCGATGAATGCTTTTCATTATATGACCACTATCTAGTATAGCCGATCTTTCACGCAACCCTTTTACTCTCTCTCCCTCCTCTTTACCCCCTTCACTCATCCAATATAAACTCCCTTCGCTCGATTCACCTCATTCGCTTCATGTATACATAAATACCCTTCAGGTCATATTTGTTAGAGAAAAATAAAAAAATAAATAAAAATTATACAGATACATATACCAAAAATATGTATTAAAAAATGAAAATATTTATATAATCACGAGAAGAATTTTTTTTCTTTTTTATTTGAATCTTGTACGCAAAAATATGCCATGTAAATTGGACAATTATAATTCTCATCTTCTACATCACGCGAACTATTATGTTTATACACATATACATATATGTGTTTATGTGAGCAGAGAGTATATAGTACGATGTTCGCGTGCCACCACTATCGCGACTATATATGTATATAAGTATACAGTGACATCACCAAGCGTATCGGCGTCCGTGTGTTTTGTTCACGTATTGTGCGGCGCGCGCCGAGCCCAAAATTGATAGCTCACCCCCCCCGACGAAAGGGTAATTCGCGGTCTACCCTGTGTATCAACGCGTCGTGATGCAATGTAGTTGGAGTGCATATACACAACGGGACTCGTATACTCATCTCTCTATCTCTGTGCCACGAGCTTTCGTCGAGGGAGAATGTTAATCGCGCTTAGCTTCCCACATTTAAATATACATCTATACATTTATATCAATGTATATATTCAATGTGAAACCACGATGAGTATGTTAATTTATTCGACAATTTGACGCGCTGTGTCAACTCGCGATCTACCTCCTTTAACTCATCATCCCACGACCTCATAATGAATTTATCTATTGCAAATAAATTGCATTCATTCAATATTACATTTATTATATATTAATGAATTTTTTTCTTTTTTTTTTTTTTCGTACTTTGATAATGTAATTATGCCAGTTGTTGGTTTTATAAAAAATCGAAGAATTGCGTACGTATTATTGATCAATGTAAGATGAAATATTAGAAGAAAAAAAAAAATGAAAAGAAATAAATCGGAAACGATTGAAGATATCGTTGTTACTTCATGTTACCGTCATGTTTTTTACTCTCGTTGGGATTTTTTTATTTCGATTTTTTCATTTGGATTGCCACAACGGGCAATTGACACTGATCCATCCGTCACCCGCAACATTGAACGGAATTACAGTCAATGCGATGTTGCATTGGGCTCTCGAATTGTGGAATCGTTGTTGAACGAGAGAGTGAAATAGAATGAGAGAAGGTGGAAAGTAGGAGAGATTGAGGGTAGTCAATGTATGGATATATATCTGTATAGATGGGTGGACACACGCCACACAGAGACTATTGATTGGAGGTCGTTTAAACGTATATACAGACTCATCTATCTCAAATAAATTGACGGTCCAATGCACGATGCGAATGTGCAATTTTTATGGACGAATAGCTCCAAAACTATTTTATGGTGATTTAGTGATGTGGATTATACAATTGAGTCAAGTGATCTCAATTCAAATAATTATAACTATTTAATAAAACACACGTGATGATAAATAATATATTAAACAATAGTAATTTTTATCTATTTAATTCGTATATTTTTTCTTTTTCTTCCTCTTTGAATTGATTAAAAATATGATTCGCGGATATTTCATGTCCAGTGTATATTAAAGTCGACGAATTCAAGTGGACGTGACTCTTCGTATAATATTACAAGCTATTAGAAGTGAAATAACTGCCGGATGAAACGCGACAGGCAGCAAACGATACATGTATATAGATATATATGAATGAACAAATGTGTGCTATAACACGAGGCCTTCAGTACACGTTTCTTCACTGTACGTATATACCTAAATGTAAGATGCGTGCCACCCGGTCATCACTGGCTTCTATATATCCACGGTACGAATAATAAAGACGCCAATCGAGCCATATGCAACAAGCATATAATATAAACACGTATATACACTATAACATTTACTGTATATACAAAAAAAAAAAAAAAAAAAATAAAAGACACTAAAAATAAACTGAATAAAATAAAATATATTATCAGAAGAATTTTATTCATACCCAATCGAATTATATACGTATATATGTGTATATTTATATGGTTATGTGTATGTATAAATTTATATTTGAATGATGTCAATTTGCTGTTGCAAACAGCCTCAAAAAATTATATCACATATATTTATATATTTCAGAGATTATATGTGTCTCGTTTTTTTTTTCTCTCGTGTTTGAAGAGTACAAAAAACTTGGGCAATGTATGTATATACATATGTGTGTGTGTGTGAATGGTATCGGGGTAGAAAGTAAAAGAGGGGGATGAATGGCTCACGCGCGCGTTTTCCCGCGCTCTACTGGCGTGAGTAGATCGTTTCGAAGGAAAATTTCGACTATAAATAGCAGTGTATTTCTAAACGAGGTACAGAGAGAGCGCATTGGATCTAAATTATGAATTTCATCAGCGGCAGTCTGCCGTTTCATTTCACATTTAGTTCCACTGCCTTCTCTTACCCTCATTCACTATCTTGCTCTCTTACACACTTTTACTTCCTCCATTCTATATATACGCCACTATACATACTCTGTGTACACTATTCTACTTTATTCCTACTTTTATTATTCTTTTTCTTTCACTTTTTCTTCTTCTTCTTTTCTTTATCCTATATACTGGATAAAATAGTTTCTCTTTCTCGCATATTTTTTTACCTCTTAGTTTTCACGGGGCGCGAACAACTACGTCTCGCCCCTCTTTATTATACGCGTGGCCCCGCGCGCGCACGCGAGAGATGAAAAGTTCTAGCGAAGACATAAAAATGCGGCGCGCTGCATTTCCCTTTTAAAATAACGCCCATTTTTGTTCTTTTTTCAGTTTATTATTATCAAGTTGTGCGCACCAACGCCACCCCCGCTTCACCCTCTCCCATCGCCAACCATCCCAAGAAATATATGAATGTGTAAACATGTATATGTATATTTATATATAATATACACCCTAAACTCGTTTCTTCTTCTAGCAATGGGTCGTCGTTGTCGTCGACGTCCACTTTTCATCTCCCTTTTTCCACCCTTTGGCTTATTCCCCATCTTCCATGAGCGCTTCTATCTACTCATACATATATATATATATATATGTATATATAATATATGTATACACCGCAACTCTTTCAGCTCATCCCTTTTATTCTCCACAACGTATACATACAGTTGTCTCATCTGCGAAACGCCTGCAACACCGCACAAGCTAACAGTATAACTGCATTTGTATATAACTTTATGTTTAGTTTACTTTTTATGAGAATTAACTGCCGGTTGGAGGACAACATTGTCTATCAGCGTTGAATAAAAATGTACATTAGTATACGTTGAATAAAAATAAAATTTAAAAAGGAAAAAAAAAAAAATTATATAAACACACACTAAAAAATATTATTAATTGTCATTTCATTTACATGCGTAAATTTCGCATTTTGTCTGTAAATTCGATGTAAATAAAGAGTAATGTATGTATATATATGTGTGATACATGAGAGTATACATATATATGCATATATGTATCTATAGGGTTGTCCATTTATTTATTTATTTTTTTTTTTTCGACTGTCTTTCTTATTTTTTTCAAGGGACTTGGGAGACACAGAGTGTATTGGACTTTCCAATAAATAACGAGATAATCTCGAGAGAAATCAAGCGAGTTATACTCGCCATAAAGGAGTTGACCCGCGCGTTTCTTTCTCTTTTCACCTCGCGAGCACAGGTACCTGAAGAATAAAATAATAAATATATATATATATATATATGTATATATACGTATATATTGCTAGAGCACAGGTGAAGAGAGAAACGAAGACGAAAGGTGGCTTTGGCCTCGCGATGCTATATGCCAAAGTCTTCTGCACCACCATCGGCGCGCCCGATTGAACACATATACGGCATCAGCATCATCGCAACAGCAGCGCCAGAATCAAATGGAGAAGGGATCGGGGAAATGATTTACCGATGATTATCGAGCATTCCTGATTTCCGTTGAGAGCCAACAAACTTATATTTTATATATATGTATAATATATATAAGATGAAGCGAGTGCGCGACGAGATGGATTTCGATGGATCGCGCATCTTTCCACCTTCACAATATATATTTTTTTTTTTTTTTCTTATTTCTCTTTTATTTCTTCACTATTCATTCTTTCTTTATTCTTCGAACTTTCAATACTTTGTCCATTCTCCGCGCGCGCGTATATATATAAACATGTACGAGTCTCAAACTCGTGATCTATAGCTCGTAAATACTCCAAGAGTCAAGGTTATTTATACATATTCAAAATATCTATATAAATATGTCGTCGTGGACACGACGAAATTCACGAAACAATTTTTTTTTTTTTTTATTTTATTTAAGAAGAATAAATAAATAAGATTGATTTATAAGATGGTTGTTGATGGTTACAATATCGAAAGCATATCGAATTATTCATCTGACATATTTTTCATCTATTCATTGTGTTTTTTATACTTGATAAATCTAAGAAAAAAAAAAAAATCAATGATATATAAGAATATTAAAAATATTGTGAATAATTGAAAAATAGATAAGCAATTATTTTTTATCTTGGTAATTAATTATGTAAAATTAATAAATATATTTTGCTATTTATTATTCATTGATGTGTTGTCATGCAGAGACGGTAATTTAATCTGAAACGATTACGCACGAGTGCGTTATAATGTAGGTATATAATATATATAAAGTTATATTTTATACCTAAATAGAAAAAATAGAGCTTCATAAAATTGTATCATGAAGATGTAGTGTGTATATATATATACATACATATGGATATGACACAAACGTTCAGAGGCCACAAAATTGACGAACGAATTCTTCACTTTTCGGATGATCGACTTTCATCGAGGGTGATAAAGGTACGCCTACTGAATTCATGAATCGCCTTATATCGTGTTGAATTACACACTCCCAATATCTTCATATTATTTCCATTATTCAAGACACCCAAGTATATACCTTTATATACCTGACTTTGTGCATAATATAATAGCTACATATGTCTATAAATTTATTCATTATATTTTATATCAGTATATTATAGTCAAATTTCACACAACAAATAAGTGTCAAAATTTTTCTTCATCTCACAAACTGACAATTAAATATTACAATATCTAACTGTTGTAATTATTATTATTTTTTCCACTCATTATTGCCGTTAATTATTCGTCCTCAATTAGCAAACATCGTGCGATAATAAAAAATGACAAGTATATATTCCGAGTCTTTGGAGAATGAAAATAAATAAAAATAAAAAGGCAAAAGAAATTATATACATGTATATAATTTCGCTCTTCAACTCGTAAAATCGAAGAATAAAGGAGAAGAGCAAGGTAATATATACATACATATATATACTGAATGTCGGTATATAAAAAGAGGTGAGAGTGAAAAACGAGACGTAGTAGAAGGTGTTACATACACCAGTGTGTTGAGTGTAATACACGAAAAGCCACCATCTATTCAACACGAATTGGCTTTTTCATCGTACTCTGATAATACGATACGACGCGTTAGTTATAATTATCGTTTTCTATAATTCACATTTTCAACATTTCCATTTTACACACACATAAACACATACACATTTCAATGATAATTAATAATAAATTTTGAAACAACGACAATGTTTGCATATCTACAAATCCAAATAATATTTTATATTAAATTATCTATATATACATAAATGTATTTTACCAATGAAATATATACTAAATATGAATATACATAAATTAATAAATATAATACGTTCAGTATATATATATATATTAATTCGTATATAACGTATGTAATATATAGAAGGAAAATAATAATGTATGAGATCCCACGTGACAAATCTGTCTCAATCACGTGAGCCAAACCTATAATATAGTATATATCATTGTAATATCATATGCATCATGCGATGAGTGTTGCTCTAAACCAATTATTGCTATTAGTCGTATCATAAAATACTAGAAAGTATATCAAAGAGTAGAGAAGAGAATGGATCGTTTATATTCATAAACTCACTCTACATTCAAATATGTATATACATACAAACAAGTCTTCACCACACGTAATTCCATTTGCTATGTAATATATGTACAAAATAATATCATCATACATATTATTGTATATATATATTCTGCATACACACACATGTAAATTGGAATAATTATCGTTAATAATACCAACTCCACACTATTCCATCTTGACAAGAAAAACAATTATCTATACTTACACCAGAGTCTATATTTATGATAAAAATCGCTAGAGAAGAGGTTTGAAATAGCTAATTAGCAGTCGTGTTTAAAGTGACATCAATGACTTCTAGATATTTATTAACTTAATTTAGTTTATTTATTTATTTATTTATTTATTTTTTTTTCGCTCTTTCGTATTGTTTTTCTTTTTTGTTAAACTTCATGATGGTTTATACACACAATTATAATCTGGTATATACATTATTTTGCACACACAAGCGTGGGTGACAAGTACATAACAAAATGTGAAAGAGAAAAATTGGATATATAACTGTGGGTGGTCTTGTTGAGTTGTAAGTAGCTTTCTCCATCATCGATCTCATCATGTCACACACCATTACATATAAGTGTGTGTCTATATATACACCTAATACATATATATGCATATGTATTTACTTCAAATTGAAATAAACAAATGATTCATTTATTCATTATATACTTATCTAATATAAATTCATATTGTATTTTTTATTTTCAATTATTCATTTAAATTTTAAATTTAATTCTCACTTAAGATTAAGAGTTTTATCAATTGCACAGCTGATGATGGTCACATAGACATGAATAATAGACTAGGGTATACATATATATATATATATACTTATATACAGATGACTGAAGCACCTACATGACTATACAACACAATGCTATACACACTCGCTATCTGCACCGGAGAGTTGACATGTGACGGATGGCCTTTGGTGCGCCAAAGCGGAATATTAATTTGGTAATTTATGGATGTCTGATTGGACAGCGCTATCTGTCGTGAGCTTAATGCGCGAACCGTTGGCAGCTCATCGCCATCAGAAGTGGTGGTGTGTTCCAAAGATAAACGATGTATCCATATATATTGACTAATAGACAAATATATATTTTACATTGTATTTATAATAAAATAATTATTATTTTTCCTCTAGCTGTCGATGCCTGTATGCGATAATAAATATCTACAAAAAAATTTCAATGATACAAAAGTAAGTAAATAGATGATGATACGATAATAATGATGAGTGAAGTTGAAAGAGAAAAAGTCTTTTACATTTATTTATATATGGATATGTATATACATCTTTTACACACACTTCTTCTAAAGACGTAACTATACCATTCACTTTTGACGGATGACAGATGGGCCCACCGAGATGGACGCGAACAAATACATATATATGTATACGTATATGTATATAAACGTGCGTGAGTGAGCGTTGTATGTCTAAAAGTATCAACGTAGGTGGATGAGGATGAATGGCTCTCGTCAAACAGTAGGGACCGCCCGCTGCTTCGCGCCATAATACTGACGCCACCGCATCAACATTACCACCACCGCTCACTTACTCTTTGCGCGCGAAGAGGGCTAACTTCATATATACAACAAGCAAGCATCAGGGTTTATTGATGATCTTAGCGCGCGTTCATGCTACTTACTTACGGAAACCAACCATCTAATATAATATATATGTATATAAACACATTTATAAAGACATAAAGATGTGGGTTCTGTATAATAACATGAGAATAAATAATAAAATTATTTTTTATTCTTTTGTTTAAAATGAAGATTGAATAGAATTAATTTATTTTAATATAAATAAAAATTTCTTTTTTTTTTTTTCTTTTTATGTAAATGTATGATGTGATTGTGGTATATTGTTATTACATATTTATGTGTATATTTATGTATAGATATGTACATCAGACTTCTTTGCGGAATCCAAAAGTTGGAGCAATGGTTCCTGCTCGTGTAAAACAATACTGACCACAAATCAAATGGATTATGTTACTATTTCACGCATGGGCGTATATACGAGAGCGATGATAAATCAGACTGGCCACGTTGGAACGCGCTATTGGCTGACAATAAACAATAACATTTGGATGAGGCCAGACGGTAGTGTGTTTGTGCGCATGGTGAAACTCATCTTCACTCACTTCAATTCAAATATTCCATTTGCTCCTGCATCAGAATACGAAAATAATATAAAGAAGAAAAAAAAGAAACGTCGATTCAGTTTAACATTTATATTAAATCCTCCTGGCTCATCTCTACTTCATTCACCTATCGTCAATGCATTAGTTTATAATTCATCTATCAATGACATTTGTTTATATCCGTGAAAATTAAAGATACCACCTGCTGCATGTGTATGAGTATTACATACACTTATATACATCAGCTTAATGGAATATATATACAATCGGCATGCTGGTGTATATAATATAAATGTATATACGATCATATATAACTCTTGTAAAGCTTAAGAACATTGGACTAATTATAGCTCCCCTATTTATTTTATTTACTCACTCACACACTTAAATATATATATCGCCATGGATGTATGAAACTTACATATTGGATACATAAGCATAAAAGCTATATTATATCCATCACACTCATATATATATATACGACGTGTATAAAATATTTGTGTGTATATCTATATAATATTACACACAAAATGCGCACACAACCGCGCCCGTGGGCTACACCAGCTATAAATCAAAATTCCATTTCAACGTTCTAACGAAGGATCAAATAAAACACTTTAATTGACGTTTTTACGGCGGCCGGCAGCCAAAGCCAAACTCACTGCCGTCCACAAGAGCTCACGCGCGTTCTAGCAAGTATAGAGAACCGCGCAACTTCAACTCAACATTTATACGCATTATATGTGTGTATATTTTAGTACATATATAAATGTGTATATATATATATAAGCTACTGGCTGAATATATATTGCGTTCAAGTATGGATACATCGCGCGCGGCCTCAGTCATCTCGGCTTCAAACTCATTCTCCGCTCGATTGCCGGACATATAAATTTTTTTTTATTGGCAGAAAACAACGAATGAATTCTCAAGGTTATATTTAGAGTGCAATGAAGATTGTTTTTTACTTAATTATTTTTTTTTTTTTTATAACTATATATTACTATTATTTTTCATAATGATAAATAGAAAATAATATGGTTATTGTCTCCGACACTGGGGAATAATTCCTAGAAAATAAAATAAGTGACGCACACCGGAGGCGAATAAGAGATGTATATTAAGTTAGAAAAATGAATATATATATATAAGAGTAGGAAGGGTGAAAGCGAAGAGGATGAAAAAAAAAAAGCGAAAAGCGATGAGCTAAAGGGTCGCGACGCGCATAATACGGCGCCAATCATGAGGTAAAAAATTCTAGTGATTATATATAGAGAGTCAAAGAGAATAGGGGGAGGATGATAGAATTGTGGGGGATGATGAAGATGAGAAAAGAAGCATGCATTGATGTGTGTGTGTGTGTGTGTATCTGCGCGGGCGCGATTACGTTCACGGCAATTATCCATAATTTCATGCTTTTTTCGGAAGATCCGAGATAAACATAGAGAAGCCACCTTAATATCGCTCTGCGGGTCTGATCGATAATAATATATAACGGGAAACATATACATATATATTTATATTTATAATAATGCAACGTGTGTGCTTCAACCGCGACGAGACGACGAGATATACTTTTGTGTATTATAGTAATTTTCTTCTGCAACATTTCAACAAATTTAAACAAGTCTCAAAATAAATAAAAATAAAAAAACTAATCGACAAAAAAAAAATTAATAAATCAATACATTTTTTTATTCTTCATTTACCTGATTATATATATATACAAAATATAATCTCATCTGCAGATTTTACTTCTTCTTATATTATAATATTATAATGATTTTTATTTATCTCTTTTCCTCAATTACACACGCGACGTCATTTGTCGACATGGATCAATGATATAATGATGACTCTTTTCCTGATAATATTCAACGTAAATATATATAAACATACTATATCCTTTAACCATCATCATGCATCATCGCCTTTGCTTCAACCACTCTACTATACCACCACTACTATCATCACTACCAACATATCTCTCAACTCAATTCAACATTATTTTGCGGTTTACGACGGTTCGCGTTACAACTGATTATTAGTCCCCACCTCCTGAATGGTCGTTGAGAGCGCGTGTACCCCTTTTTCCCTTCATCCACTGTATTCTCCATCATTATATGCCGCCATATACGACCATTATGCCAAGGCCCAACCGATATATACAACACAATCTGCCTGTAATGCCGGCCATAAAATTAAATTAGGGTTATAACACGATTTTTCACAAAGGTTTCGAGACGTGTATATATACACTGCATACATAAGTATATATATATATGTATATATATATATGAGGCAAAAGCATCGTGATTCTTTCAACGCAATACTCCCACCTCTCTTCTTCAACTATCAAGTATTAAATTTACCTTTTGTCGTTTACATGAATATATTTTTTCTTTTATCTATAATTTAGCTGAACGAGAATCTGATGAAATTATATAGATAAAAAAAAATACATCTTTTGTATGTGTTCGTATTATTTAATAATTTTGACCTATTTTTTATTTTTTACATCTGTTCATTGACAGACTTGGATTCAATGAAGTATTAAAATATATATATTGATTATTCACCCGAAATAAAAATGATTCAATATTCTTCGAAAAGTAAACTATAAAATTCGCATTTCATTCAAATCTATTTTCAAAACATTTATACATGCTCGATTTATCGATTGGATTAATTAAATCTTTCAAACATTTTCGCATTACAGATCACGTCAAATTATATTTAATATTTGACACGTAATCGACAAAATAACCTCAACTCAAATGTCCTATAAAAAAAAATTTGAATTTAAAATAAAGTCAATGATAAAATAAAAATCCGAATAAAAATAAATATTATATATACATATAACTACAATAAATCGCGACAAGAAAGACAGAGTGGGAGAAAGATCGTGGGGAAAATGAAAGAGTCAAAGTTTTGAGCCACGAAGAAAAAATAAAAAAAAAAAAAAAATAATAAAAGTCTGAAGAAAGTAAAATTCAAGATATGTAGTTATATACGAATCATGCGAAGGTCGACGAAAGGGTGGTGTATAGGAATATACACTTGACTCAACTCAAATACATATACACATTAATATATATATGAGGATGAAACGCTGCGGCGAAGTAAGAGGAAACAGGAGAGGTGGGTGGTAGCGATAACAGGGGCGGACGCGGAACGGAGGCGGAGTAGGCTGCAAAGGCAGAGAGCGACATGCTTTATGACGTCTGTTCATCACATCGCCCTAACGTCATAAATTAGAAATCACCCCCTTGGATAGACTCCCATCTATGATGGCGTCAGTATACCCAAGGATCGCCTCAACTTATACTGCATTATTTTACATATATACAATCTATATATGAATAAACAATATATACATACAAAATATATAAAAACACCAGCCAAGACTGTGTCTCATATATAATTTTCTTCATCGTGCTAACATGAGTAAACATCAATAAATAATATCAAGAACAAAAATAATTAAATGTACACATGTACATAAAATTTATATGTACATATATATAAATGAATATATATATGAGAATCAATTATTCAAATGTATTTTTATTGATAAAGATTTATTTTGTTCATTGATGACAGATCGTTGATATATAATCATTGATGGAAGTAAAATGAAAAATAAAATAAATATGAAAATGAAAAATCATAAAAAATAGGTAATAAAATAGAGTTACGCGTGCAAAACATCACAATGACACCATCAAGGACACCTAGTATGATTGACATTACGTAATGAGCTGATTGATTGGCGTTAGCCGTACGCCGTAATCGTTACACGAGTTCAGAAATGTTCGCCTGTCAGAGTATATCCGTCAGTGAACCGAACTACCCATGTCAGTCAAACCGTCATTCTAATACTATACATATATATATGTATTAATGCAGACACAATTGATATATGTATAACAAATATATACATGTACAAACACTGTGTAATATGTGTGTATTATATATTTCTTCTCGTCATTATATTATTATTACTGCGTTGTATTGCATTAATTAATCTATCTATAAAAATCCATATTGCTATATCGAAAAATATACAGTATTATATATATATACGTTTATGTAATTGTATGCCCGCATGAAAACTCATTTTTTTCTGTTAAACACAATCAATATTTACAATTACGACATTTAATAATTATTCTTTTATTTAATTTTGTACATGTATAGTTGTTGTTTATTTATTTTTTCATTGTTCCTCTGTGTGTTTCGCCCCTTATTGTCGTACTATATACTCGGATAAGAACCACCTTTGCTTCGACAGGTTGACGAAATGGCAAGAGGGTTTTATATATATTTTTCTTCCCTTCTATTTCGATATGTACTAACTCACTCGCTTACTCACTTACACATATATTCTCTGGCAGTTATACATGATATTCAATACACGCATCTATCTCAGTCGGGTGCGCGTGTATCATTCGGTGTGTGTTCGCATTATATATACCCTTGCGGGCTCGTAAGCAGCAACAACAAGAGCAAAAGAAAGAAATAAGAGAGTTGAACTGTGTATATACATATATAAAGACTACGAGCACATTGCCTCACTGAGAGTGTATACATATATACCTATATATATGTACAACTTTGGTGTTGAGAGGAGATTATCGATTGCTCTCGTCGCTTTTCTGTCCAATGGACTTTGAAATTTTCGGCACGTAAAATCAAATCAATTCTTTGTCTTAAATATAAAACAAAAGATTTTCATATTTTAATTTAAAAAAAAATTTTTTTTTTAATATCAATTATCAAATAAATTAAGTAATATTTCCTGCACAAGTGTAATAATTACAAAAAATATTTTCATTTCATCATCTTATTTGTCATCGAACAAATTGAGAGACAAAGCTTAATAAAAAAAAATGTATATATATATATAAAGAAATAAAAAAAAAATGTGATGAAATATAAAGTTTTCGATATGATCGAGACGTCCAAAGACGAGAAGAGAGAACTTGTATACACATATACATGAAGGTATATGGTGCATGAGCTGTATACCAACATACACAAACGTAAAAGTTTGAGAGCATATAAAGGTACATTCAATCGCACATATATATGTACATATATTTATGTTTACGTGTTGGTGCAGTAGCTTGGGGCGCCGGTATTTCACCCACACATATACATGTACGTCTCCAACGTATATATTTTGATAGCTAAGCTGTCCATCTCGCAGCACGTCGCGGTAGAATAGAGTTGTGTAGAGGTGACGGGAGTGTGCGGGAGAGGGTGACACAACGCGCGCGGTACATCGTGAAAGAGAAGTAATCGCGTATATACATATAGAAGGAGAAGTAGGAAAGCGCGCGACCGAATGAGGGAGAAGTAAAGGAAGCTGATATACTATACATACATACATCCATACATATATATATAAACATTAGTGAGGAGAGGGTCCAAGCGAAACGATAGGAAAGCCGACCAAGTATAAGAGAGAAGGTGGAGGAGAGAAAATAAGAGAGAGGTGGGGATAGCTGTCGCTCGCCCGGGCAGCAGACGTCTTCTGACCCGGCCGGTGGCTCAACTCGACTCAACTAGACTCTGCGCCGCGAAGCGACGGAGGGACAGCGGCCGGGAGGAGGAGAATGGCAACTCAGGGTATGATGAGGAGGGTGAAGGTTTAGTGTACAGTATTATGTATGTATGTATATATATATATATATAAAAGGAGAGTATGGGTGCATTGCTTTTCATGGGAGGCGCCACTCGATGGTGTTGGTGTGGCGCTACAACGCGAGTGTATATATATATTGTATGTATATAAAGGAGAGAAAATTCACGCGGGGAAGAGAGAACTGTAAAGGGTGGCAAAAGCGTATCGATCCAAAGCGAAGCTTGGCTGACGGCTGACGAGGCCGTCACGCGAGACGAGTCGAGACGAGTCGGACGGAGAAATAACCCACCTTCTTCCCCTTGCATCAATATATGTATGGATGTGTGTGTGTGTGTGTATGTGTGTATAGATATACTTATAATATACACTATAACGGGGCAAATGGAAAGGAAAGGAGAGAATGAGTGAATGAAAAGAGGGATGTGCGGAGGAGGTAAAGACGGATAAGAACAGAGAGGAAGCTAGAATATTAAAGGGGGAGGATTTTAGTTGTGTATATATATGTGTTTGTGTATATATAGATAGTTTAGAGCAACTTGCGGCGATGTTTGTTGTTTATCCTCACTTACTCTCTTTCTTTTACTCCCACTTTTATTTATTGTTGCACCTCCCTCCCTTTTATATCGCGCTTCGTATGTAGCTGATATATACGTATTACACTCATCCCCCATTCAAATGTTGCTTTGGCCAAAGCACGTTCGTGCATGCAAGCACACGGTCAAATAGTCCCGCGCACAGTTCTTCTGTGCATCTTTTGGATATATGTGTTGGTTTATATATTCGTATATTTTATGTTTGACGCTTTCTTCAATGTGTTTTTGGTAAGAGAATTTATATATATGTATTTATGTGTATATATTTCCGAGGAGAAATATATTATTTATCGCGTATATATATGTATATATTTACCGCCACTTTTAAAAAAACTTTGTATTATATATTAGATAAATTCACACGCAATTGATAATTGCAATATGATTTTATTATGTATATTTATTTTTGGTTTTATTTTATGTGATAATTATATGAAGAACTTTGACTTAAGATGAAGGATAAAAAGTGATAAAGAGCGGGTTATTTAATTTCCCATTCGATTATTTGATGAAGAGGAAAAAAAAAAAAATAATATTTGTGTAAGCTGTGATGCACAAATATGATTTTAAAAGAAAAATAGAATGGACGCGTACACATATATGTTTATATATGTATATGGATGAGGAGGAAAGGTGGTGAAGAGAAGTATATATATATATATAAAAAGGAAAAGCGCGACACAAGAAGAGGTGGACACTTGTGTTCGATTGCTTGTGTCGGGGCGTCGAGGGACTCTTCTTCCAAAGGATAATGGAATTTCCATCGTAATGGAGATCTCGCAGGCGTGTTTTGTCCGTTGGTCAGTGTTGTATCCCAACGCATTGTAGATGTTTATATATTCCGAGGGATCGAATTTGTACATACAAATATATACATATATACATATTTATGTGTCTGTGTAAGTTTATTATATTACTAATACACAAGTCTAGAGCTTATTTGATCGAGTGGATTTTACTATGGGTTTATATATTCAAATATATTTTTATATTATTATAGTAATATTTATTATTCACTTTATCCAGTAGTATAGTAATTGACTTTATATTATCCATTATTTGATTGACGTTCAATATAGATGCATTGAAAATTAATTATATTGTTAATAAATATTATTTTAATATTTATTAATACTAAAATTTAATATACTCTCGTCTGTTTAATTTTACTATTTGAAAATTTGAATTAACCACATTCAACTCTCAAATGTCCATGCCAATATTTCTTTAAATATTATACAATCAATATCTACTTATATATTTTTTTTATATTCTATTGATAACATTCTTTTGTATCTTATTTATTGTCTATGATGTATGTTAATTAATTTAACTGTGTGTGTTTCTTTGCAATGATGCTCAAACATATATCAAATGCAATTAATTATAATTATTAGACATTTAATATTGCCGCGAGTGTGCCTGGTTTTCTAAGATGGGTCTTTGATGTGTGTACTATAATATAATAGTGACTGTCCAAAGTGTGCTTTAGTCCCCTCGTATGATCGTCTCTTACAGAATCGCAGCCTCTTTATCTCTCACTATACACTTGATCACTATCTCCATCTCATTTTCTTCTCTTTTCACTATCTCACTTTCTTTCTTACTCCTGCTGATGTATATACAAATTGTGTATATGTATCTATATACTCTCTCATATGTTGACTCGCTCTCCCGCCACGTTTCCATGACGCTGGCTTTAGACACCATCAGGCATCGGGCATTCGTCATCCGGCCATTTTTATTTTTTATTTATTTATTTATTTTTTTTTTTCCTTAAGGCTAATTTATTAGCGCCGCGACGCTATATGCCCGTTGGGACTCGAGGACGTTGGTCTCCCGTCGTGGGCTCGACCAATGTCTATAACTTCATGCCCATGCTGTACAGATCTCTCAACGTTGACATTTTCAGATTTTTTTTTTGTTCCTTTCAATTTTTTTTTTCTTTTTTTTTCATCTTCAACCAATGACAAGTGGGAAGATGGTGGCCGAATGCAACTGCACCATAGCTCATATACACTATATATTCAATATGAAAAATATTTTATACCGCAGTATTAACTGTGTACACGTGAATTATTGATAAATGAAATAAAATTATTTCAATTAATTATTAATCTTTGGTTGTTAAATATTTTTATCTGTCATTGAATTATCATGAATAATATTATGATATTTATTTTCTTATATATAAAACATTTAAACATTTATATTTCATATTTATTAAAAATTATCATTTTTTTTTTTCTTCATCTTTCTTCTTACAATGATTTACTGAAATATTATTAAAGTAGGTGTATATATTTACATAATTTACGAAATAACCAGACGTACATCGAAGTATTATACCCACTGTTATATACTAAAAGCGCAGGTGATTTCAATAGCTGCAAACTCGTACATCTCACTGCATATATTATGAATAAATATATATACATAGATCAGTATACACTGCAACACTGTATATATTTATTATGTATCTGTCAGTATGAGTGAGTGTGTCAAGTGAAATCGCAACGATCGTGATCTCTATACACCCGACGAGTGTCCATACACATATATACATATACATAACTTGTTGGACCCTTATTTATATAGTATATATATATCCGTTGCGCGCCTACTGTTCAGCTGCGTTATAATAAGTGCATTACATAGGCATATAAGAATAGACCCATTGCGCAAACTTTCACCCAATAACAATGGGTCACAAAATTTTCGGGGCTTGTGGACTCTTTCTGGAATCTCGAAGATCGGTATGGGACCGCCATAAATCTGTCACGCATTTGAGGAAAAATCAACGGTTCACCCTCGTGGATAACGTAAAATTTTTTTCTTTAAAAATAAAAAAAAAATATATATATATATATTTTTTTTTTATTTAAGAGAAAAATTCCAGCTAAATATATATGCATGCATTCAGAGAATACTTCCGGGAGTGTTAAGACACCATGGAGAGTTATAATATTATATATATATATGTTTAGTTAGGATGATTGAAATCAATGGTAGAGAAAAGCTTCACTAACGAGAACGCGACGAGACGTTGTGTATATATAGCTAAATATAGTATCAAGTCACGAGAGAAGTTGGTCATTTGAATAAATCATGTGATTCTCTCAACGTATCACTCATTTTCAGTCTCAGTGAGATTCGTCGTCGTCGTCGTCGTCGTATAGTAGTATGGCACCACGTCGTTAATGCATCGCGATGTTCCTTTCATTCGCTTTACTCCAGAAATAAACACTATACTAACTGAATTTGAGAATGTATACGTTGAACGAGAGATAAAGAGAGAGTGTGCGAGATGAATTGAGAGTTAGAACAGAAGTGAGTCACGACAACAAAGTGATATTCGTTATATATGTGTCGACGTTACAGAATTCATTTCCCATCAATGAAAATACAACGTCGAGTTTGTCATTGCACTACTACACTACATAAAATAAATATATATGCATTTATATACATATTTATTTTTTACAGTTATCAATTAAGAATGAAATGAAATATTAATTTTTATTCAACACAAATTAGCAATAATTATTACTTGTTTTGTATATATAAATAAATATAAATGTATAATTCATAAATATTATAAGTAATTATTTTTATTCATTTTTTTTTTTTTTTTTACAATGTAATAAGTATACTATATTTTTATATTTAAAGACATCAAGGTTAAAAATAAATATTCGACGTCTTAACCCTATACATGACATTGCAAAAGATTAATCGTTTGAGAATCAAAAGGGAATGCGTGCTCGTTGAAATTTATCGCAGCCAGTATGTTTCTTTGGTACGCCCACGTAAATATGTGTCTAGATATCCAACGTCACTGAGGACGATACACACACGAATAATATATATACATGTATATAATAAATTTGTACTATATGTATATACGCAAGGACATAATGAAGCTCAATAGATCCCCTGACAGTTTTTTTTTTTCACTTGTTATAAAAGTGAAAAATTATTTTTATATTGAGGTGAAATGAATTATTATATTTACACGGATGTTTATTTTACTGAGACAAATTTTTTGTAGAATTAAAAAAATAATTCTAATCTAAATATAATTTATAGAATTTTATTTAAATTATTTTTAATGTTTAATAATAATTTATTTTGACCCCAATATTTTTTTTTACATTCTGTATTTATCACTATCTTCAATATTGCATTTGTAACATGGCTTTTTTGAATTTATAATCGTTTATAATTTTATTTATCACTATTAAACACTACATATCCCCTCACATCTATCTAAATTGGCATATCGTATATATTATGTATGTATTAATTCGATTACCCTATATATATACCTTTCACTCTTCAACCAGACACGATAAATTAAATGTAGAAATTAAACACTTCGACATATGTATAATATATGATGATACAAGTCAAGCATAATTATATTTTTATTTTTCACCATCAACTTTCCCTGATGGCTCAATCTTATACATGCTGCCATATATTATTACACTTAATTTCAAACATCGAATATATTTAAATATTCATTAAGAACCTGCACTTTTCATCTCTTCATCAAATTAATTATACATATGAAAGAAAAAAAAAACTGAATAAAAAATAAAATAAAATATATATTTGAAAGACAAAAGCAGCTAATATAAACATTTGCTTGTCATCAACACTGAGTATTGTTTAAGATTTATAATTATATGTGGCTTTGTATGTTATATAGTCTAATGTGTGTCTGTTGTACTATACAAGATTCATATATGTACAGTGTGTCCTCGTATTTCGCAACGAAAGAATTCCAACCGCGTCTCGGTTGAGTCGGCTGTCAGGTAAGTTCGATTTATGTGCACGCCGATCCGACGAGTGATTCACTATAGAGGGGATATATAACCACGGACTCGGCAGGAAAGTTACTGCGTTAGCGCCCTGAAAACGCAGTCTCAAATTTTAAAGGCGTCATAAACCACGCCACCAACGACAATAAATTATCCTAAGCTATACGATTTGAAAAGTTACGCTTTGATTGGTCCCCTACGTGGTTGTTCACACGCGCGCGCCACCGCGTCGGACCCAACAACATATATATATATTGTCTGCCCTATATATCAACATTATTACACTGACCCACAGTCATTGAATATTTATTTATCAGAGACACTATCTATACGTCTCCATTATAAATATCCTGTGAGAAAAAAAAAATAATAAGATAAATATTAAAAAAATATATCTTTTTTTTTTTTTTTCTTCATTGATATATTCAAATGTTTATGTATACTATATAGTATGCAACTACTTTAAATCATAAATATTTATATTCAAATACTATATATTATTAAGACACGTATTATATGTATACATAGAATTTTTTTTTTTTTTTTTCACATCTTAGAAAATACTTCTCGATTTCAACGAACTCCACTTGAGAGTCTTCCGCAATGAGATTTATGCGCGTACCCCGCAGCCACTGCAACGCGATTTATTGGTATATAAAGTAAATATAAATATGTATGTATATATTTTGTTATGTGTATAATGTATATATACATGATAAATAATGCTATGAAGAAGCATGTGACTTAAAAAAAAAAAAAGGCAGCGAGTTTTGATTGCTAAAGCTTGTTCAAACGAAACTTTGACTAAGATAGAATATAATATATAAACACGAGTGCGTGTATATATATATATATATTATATATTATACGTATATAGATAAACGAGTGAAGATTGTTTGCCACCTCATGGCGCCTCCCACGTGGGAAACAGAGGCAACGTGGCGCGCGCCACAATTCTGTCAACAATAATCTACCCTTAGGATATTTACCACAAATTTCATCAACACTTTATATAATTAAATCTATCATCGTAATTATTTTAATTTCATACACTTCAGTCGTATATTATAATTTTTTCCTAAATATATATAATACAAAAATTAATATGATATAGTAATAAATAATAAAAACTTACATTTCATTCGTTGCGGTGCGTGTTGTTTTCGTCGAGACATTTGTTTGTCGCGTCGATGTTTGAATTTTTCCTTCAAAAAACTTCTCGAGATGAAATTTCGTTATTTTATTTATTTATTTTTTTTCAAGTGCCTTTGAAAATTGCCGTCGTCGTTATATAGTCTCGATGACGACTCGATTATACTGCAGCGTTGGCAGATGGTCTATGCGCCTGCGTAACTGCCACGATGACCCGATATATACACACAACTATATATATATTTCAAACTATTTCGCGTTTCCACAATTTAAAATACACTTTAAAGATTTATGTAATCTTTATCAACGTTTATTTATTTTTTTTTTTTCATTTCATTTAAATAATATATATATTTATATAATTTTAATTTTTTTTCTTCTTATAGTTTCACTGAATAAATAACTGTGAGAACACAATTTCACTCATTTTTTTTATTTTATTTATATAAATAAAAATAGCTCATGTCACTGCAATTATACTGAGAAACTTTATACACTGTATACGAGTGACACTCAAACTCATCTTCAACATATATTATATATAGAATTGCTGTCACACACTTGAAGGGTCTTGTTGTCTTCCGTTCATCGATTTCCCCCCATCAACTTGAGGATTATTCAATACCACTGACATATCTATGAATTATCGGAAAATAGTTGGAGATCAAATGTGTAACATTATTCATGTCCTTGACGTCACTCAATGTCTACCCTCCCTTTTTCATTATTATTACTACTGTTGATATTAATATTTTTTTTTTTCTTTGATCGTTTTGAATATTATTATTTATTGCACATATAACTGCGCGTTATCACCATTCAACAACACACCGCACCACGCATCGCGTGTTTTCGATGACTATATATTTTTATATTCACCAAAATTAATCTATATAAATTGTATCGTCACTCTAAATCCATATTATTATTGTGTATGATCCCAACTCTATTTATAAAATCGATCGTATACATCAAAGTATATTTATCACCACACACACAAGAAAAAAAAAATATGAAATAAAGTAAATAATACTGCCAATGAATATATATTCTGGCGTGTAAATTATTTCCGGAATAAAAATAAGGAAATTGAATGGAATAAAATTAATTTGATAAAAATTAAGAAACACACTGCCGTCGTCACTGGTCCCAATTGTAAAGGATTTGTGGGCGTGAGGACAGGGGTGGAGCAAGAGGTGCAAGGGGGGCTGGACTCGAAACAAAGCAGACCGTGAATATGGTGATTCATATGCGAATGTATGAAATACAACAAATAATATTGTTTATTTTCACGCGCGCACTGATATTATTACTGTTCCCTTCATTGAATTATTTTAATTTATAATATTATTATATAAATAATATTTAATTAATCTATATGTAATAATTATATATATAATTATTATTACACATCACACGTTTATTTGTTTATAATATGTAACTCTGATTTTTTTTTTTTGATCTGTGTGCGCGCGCGATATGATTGAAAGGCTAATAAACGCGAGTGCGCTTCAAAAAACTCGCCACGTTGTGGAAAACGAAATTGAGCGGGCGGCGGTCCAGCGCTGACTGACTGCGGACTGGCGTCACGGTAGTGCGACGCGTGGTGGGGGAGGTCCTCGCACCCTCACGAACCTCCCTCTCTTGCTTTCGCGCGTACACTGTTCCGCCCTCCTACTCCTCAATCGCGGGCGCGTTAACTCTTTCCTCGTCACTAGCTCGTCAACAATGTTTTCTTTTTCTCCTTTATTATTATTTTTTTTTTTTTTCACTTTTTCCCTTTTTTTTTTTTTATTTTTTTTTCCCTCCAATTCTCAATGCCATATTTACAGCGAAACAACTTGCTATTCAACCGGATTGATCAGATGAAAAATTGCAAATTGTCATTCTGCAACAAAATTAAATTTATATTCATATCAAAGTGTAATAATATATAAATAAAGAAATAAATAAATTATTTTATACATCTATATATAAATCACGTTATTTTAATAATTAAAAGCGGTGAAAGTAACTGTCAGAGAGTATAATAAAGAAGTAAATAATTTCTGCAATATTGTATATTAATTTATATGTAGATAGATAAAATTTTATGGATGTAATTCATTTGGAAAACATACACTTATTAAATATAACCTATCGCGTGACATCTAACTTTTCATTACTGCAGAGTTCATGAGAGAATGCAATTGCAAATCTATCCAATACATCATATAAAATTATATATTTTGTAAATTTTTGTATTAATATTAACTATACATATAGTTAATAAGTAAAAGTCAGTTGAGATGAGATAGAATAGAAGAGACACGCGGAACAAGGTTTCGTTGAGCGCATAATGGGCGGTCTAATAATCTAGAAATCGTATAAGTGGGGAGAAAGTACCGCCACCACACACCAAATCATGTATACCTATATATGTAACAGTTACCCCACCCTTAATGTGCTGCTCTGGATGACGGTTGAAGCTGGAACTACGGTTACGCGAAACAGTACGTGTGAATCTCTCAAATATTACGTGAAAAAACAATATTTTGCGTATTTATATAATCAACAAATCGACAAAATCCATTTGTTTCATCATCAACTATAATATTAATGTAAGTTTTTCAACTTTACAATATTAATTCATATGAAATTTTACATTTATACATAAACTAACCTACAAATTCACGACAAAACTTTCTTACATTAATCTCATACATAAATATAAAATGTAAAATATAAAAATAAAAATGAAAAGTGCACGTGAAAACAATTATTAAAATAAGTATTATTCAACGGATAATTATAAAGTGAATATTCGATAAAACCTTAGTCATTTGGCGGGTTAAAACTGCTGCATTGAATAATATCAATAGTGTCCGCAACGTGGCGCTACATTACGACCATGGTAAATAAGCTCCGCCTCCAGGTGGTGGCAAACGGGCGGAGTTTGAGTGATCTATAGCGTCATAGAACATCCCCCACTTTGAATTTTCACGACGTACATACAGGCGGCACATTCACGCCCACAATGCGGATCGCGCGCACGGCCTCGGCCCCATCCACGTTGGATGTTTATGCTCTTTAGCCGTGTCTCTATCTAGTCGCTGGCTCTTCACTGTGCGCAAACCTACGGCCACAACAACGTAAACGGCAGCATATCGGTTTGGTCCGTTTCTCTCTTCTTTCTCCAGCTCTCTCGTATATATGTTTATATGTATAACATTTATCCTGTAAATACACTTGCGTATATTTATGTATACATATACACTTATACACATTGAGAAACATATAAATACAAACACATACGGCTTATCCACGGCGTTCATTACCCTGCTAAATATTCCTGTCAATTAAAAGTGCACGAATACCGATTTAGTGATGATCGTCCGCGTATGTGCGCAAAGCGCGCGCATTATACATGTGTGTATATATATATATTTGAACTATATATACACGTGTTATTATTTCTGTGGAAAATTAATTGCACGACGTGGCCTTGCGTCAATTGTTTATATTAATGTTTCGGTTAATTCTTCATTTTTTATTCATCGGAAATATATAGTGAAATTTATATAATATTTTTTTATACAATAATTAATGTGTAGGTATATTTAATTACGTATATTTATTATGTTATTTATGATGGAAAATAGTGATAATAAAAATATAGACAGTTGTTTATATTTTGCGATTATATTGAGTTGTTTTTATATATATAAATTTTTCCGTCTACACATTTTATTGTTTACTTTTGGGATTAGTATAGTCGCGTGTATATAATAATAAGGTCGAAAAACTTTTCGGAAAGATATGTAATATTTGTGTTTTTGGCTGGAGGACATTTGGCGGTGGATTTTTATAGTTTCGGACCGCGCACTCTTTGACTTGGTTTATACTATGTACATGTATATATATATAAAGGTCGAGAGCGCGATGCGGACGCTTCTAACTTTGTAGATGGCAACGATACACTCGTGGCGCGACGTTTATGGCAACATTTCTTAGGCTGCAACCACTGAGAAAAAGCGAGAGACTTGGCCCGCAAATGTTATATATACCTACTCATATATATACTTTGTATATAAAGTCCATTGCCGATGGAGAGCTCATACTTATATCGATCAAAAATATCACAATGTGAACTCGCAAAATGGAAATAATATAATATAGAGCTTTTATTTATTTTATATATTTCTTCGCTATTTATTCCTTCGTTTTTCGTTTTTCCTTTCACGATTATGATCAATACTCGTAGTCTTATTAAGAAGAGAAGAAGAAAGTCACCTGACGACTAGGTTTATGACTAAATGCTTTAAATATATAAATAAGAATGCACTGGACTAAAAGCCTACGTTAATGTTTGAAGGTCATTGCGGTTACGTAAAGTCAGCGGGAGATCCACAAGTTATGTATTTATATACGTGTATTATAATACCTTGTTCGCAACTTTCCCTTGCGGACTTTTATTATGTATTATATATAGAAAACTATATAAGACTAAAAGCACATATAACAGCTGGAGAAATGAGATGGAGGGATAAAGGTAATTGCGGATAAATGTAAAAGACAAGACGAAGAAAGGTGCGCGTTAATGTGGCGAGAAGAGAAGGCATGTATTTTTTTTTTCTGGTAAATTATTCATAAAGAATTATATAGTCACTCTCTATTTCTCTTTGCTTATCCAACTAGGACATTCTTTTTGGATCAACGAAAATAGCCCCAGGTCGTATAACGCGTACACACACACACACACGCACAATAAAATGATTGTAAAATAATGTAGTTTCATATATAAAAACTTATATATACACATGTAAATTTGTCTATAAAATCCCGTCGGCGTGCGAAAGCAATATGCGATTTGTTTTAATGCCAATGATAATAATGATTCAACGTAAAAGAGACGCAGATGGCCCCCCCCAATAAAGTTTCAATTCATAGATCAGTTCATATTTATATATATATACGTATATATTATATATTATACGTAGGTAGATGTTTTTTAAATCGATGAATATTTCAATACACGTGGGTATAATCTTGGGATTTTTTTTCTCAATTTAATACACTCATTCTATAACAATTTAATTCGCTATCCGAGTTATAATAGCCGCCGTCGAGATTTATGCGCATATATACATATATATATATACATGAATATATATAATGGCGTGAAATTTTATCAAGATTTATGTGTCCGTATGTCCTTCTTCAGTTTTGGAAAATTGTGGCGTTCCCTTTTTTTTTTTTTTAAACATTCCATTATGACATTTGACCTTGTTGATTTCCTGTATATCTATATATATAGGTATATAGGTAAGTTATATATATACTTTATATACACACGACAATAATTTCTTTGCTTTAAGTTTTTTTCCATGTCAGTTTACAGCACGAAAAGATATATGTGACTCAAGGACGATGTGGTATCTAATGGATGTAGTGTATTTTTTTTTTTTTCTTTTTGAGTTCAGGTAAAATTTGTGGGACAAACGGGTGAGAACATCAGCTCTCATTCAAGTGATGCGTGTCTGTGCGTGGATATAATATATTTTATTTTTTTATATACATGCATTGGATCTTTGGTTGTTTGCCTGATGGCGCATTATTGGTTCTGGCTAGGTTTGGAAAATGACTGCATGAAATTAGTGGGAGGGACTTTCCGACTCCGGTGGTCTTTGAACCATTCGCCATCTTTAGTTCCATATACGTTTTTCATCTTTTGTTTTTTATCCATCAGCGATCACAGACAGTCGAAGAAATATAAAGAGAATTATATATAAACTTAATGAGTCTTTGATGTTTAATAATTGAATGATAATATATAATTATTATTCAATTGCTTTCTGATGAATATTTTCATCAATTTAATTTACGCAGAAGCGAAAAAAATAAATATAAAAAAGAAACATTGTTATTGATGACGATTGAGAACATAAATAAACGTACATTCGTTAAGGAAATAAAAGTTTTACTACCCTATTGAGAGGTCGTTTTCACTTGGAGATACAGAAGGGCTCGGAGGAATAAAACTCCAGCGGCAATTTGGTTTTCTTTTTCTTTCTTAATTTTTTTTTTCTCTCTTTTCGTCATGAAACTTTCGCGCGTAACCACTCGACTGGCTATTCTACTTCATAACTATATTGAATTCAAGAAACTCGACAAGATTATACATATAATAAACTGTGTTGAAATGGTTTTGTCATCATCAATATATACACCACGAGCCTTAATTTTTTATTATTATTAATATCATCCCAAACACAAGCAAATATATATTTTAAAAACGAGGAAAATAAAAATTTTTCTCCTTAATGTATACATTCAAATTCTACTTTATATTCCCAAAGTGCAATTTTTCTACATTAAAACCTGAATATTTCGCTACAAATGTTTCATACCTCAGGAGGAAAATATTAAGAATGGTTTATAGAATGTATCGCTGGCAGGAGACCAACACGTGAACGTCGTTCCAACCATATCTCCATTAGAGACAGTCAGTATACTGCACATAGTGCACTATGATCATTTCATTCTTGTCATTCTACCCTATTATTCAGCTCCAACTAAAATAAAAAAATCCTACACTTCAAATTTTGCATTATTTCGCAGTGTGCCCCTTTCCCAATGTTCAATAAATATATGATCCTATCATAAAAAAAAAAAAAAAAAGAGTTGCCTCTGTGATCATACTCACACTCTCACCCAAGATGCCACCAGAATTTTCCCATAGTATTGCTACCAGATGAGTACCAGACATTTCACCTTTTTTCTCCACTTTTTTTTTTCAGAGCTTTACAATTTACCTCGAGTCATTTTCCTAAGCAGTTATTCTCATCCCTTGTGCTGCACACCCTCTGCCATGAAGCACACCATTAGAAAAAAAAAAAAAAGAACTAAAGCCAATAAAAAAAACGCGCAAAAAAAAAAACCAGTTAATTCACTCAAAGCTTCACAAAGCGCGCACAAGTACAAAATACACTTACCAGATGAGGCATTGTCACGCAATGTCTTCAAAACCTACCTATATATACATCTGTTATATAGCTGTAACGCGAGTGGGCACAAACATATGTACTCATGCATATATATATACCTATATCCTGCAAGTACATGACCGGAAGGAGGTATAAAAGTAAAAGAAGATCTTTGGGTTTGGCGCGCGTTTGGTTGGATGAAAGGCAAAAGCAGAAGTTGTGTTCGTGATGTATATATACAAACATATACATGCATACATATATATATATATGTACATGTACATACAAAGTATAAGGTGCAGAGAGCGAGACATGTTCGCTATTATATACAAAATACAAACGCAAGGTCCGTCCGTATCGATCGCGGGCGTCTGCGGTAGATTGACACGTGTCATGGCCGCTTCGTATCATCGTCTTTCTCCCTTTCTCTTATTCAGTCTTTCGTCTCTCGTCGCGCGCGCGTCTCTATTGCCGTCGAGTCGTAGCTGTATAAAGCGACGTGGCGCGGCATCCGTATAACACAGTAGTAGAAGTATAGTGATGGTGGTGGTGGTGGTGGATGGCGGTTAAAGGTAGTGGGGAGAGGTCCCGCCGAAGTATAGTTTGAGGGTGGATGGCGCCGGGCGTTGAGGAGGGCTCGGGAGAGAGAGGACATTAAGGTGCGTAATAGCCAGCGGCCCGAGCGCGCACCATCGCGGCATCGATTAGACAGAGGCTCGCTCACCCTCTTGCTAGATGCAACCGACGTCCCTCTAGCCCTGCTTCATACATATACGTTATACATATACATATATGTATATATGTGTTCACATTCTATACTGCCATTCAACCCCCCTTTTCTTCGTTGCCCCTTCCGATTTCTCGTTTCCACGTCGATGCTATACTGAGTAAGAGAGAATGAACTAGGGAGACAAGGAAAGCCACGAGTACGTGCTCTACATACACACTCGCGCTTATGTCACTCCTTATACCCACCCTGTCTTTAGTATATTTGTATATATTGATATAGCAAAATATATATAAGTGTATAGATGAGAGTATAGTGTGATGTGGGCTTTTACTATCCTCTTCTATATAACTATCCATTGGTATATGGATGCAGGCGTTATACATATGTATATATAGAGATATACACATGACCCGGGAACGTTGGCCGCCGTCTAACGTCGTTATAAACATTAACGGAGCGGCTCAATATTCCCCGGACCTTACGGCCATCGGTCGCTGTATAGATAGATAGATATAACTAACAATTTTGTCGTCTCCCTCTGTAATCCGCCCGCTACACCACCCACCCATTTTTATATTTGCTGTATATACTTTTTTTCTATTCTGTATATGATGATCGTATAATCGGGAATATTTTTATTTATTTATATATTTCCCTTTTTTTTTTTTTTATATGATATTTAAATATTTCATCAATTTATTATACAAGTGGAACATTATTATATTATATTATTTTTTTCTTTGTATTATAAAACAAATATAGAGATCAAAGCAGTCAATTATATTCAAGATATATAAAAATGCTATGAAGATGGCTTATAAATGTGCTGACATGTCTTTAAAATCTGTACGAACCAGCAAATTTTCAAGATCTTAGAATATGTGTACATGGTATATGTAATATAGATGACTATATATGCATACATGTATATATGTATGTAAGTAAGTGTATATATATAAAGTCAATTCACCTGAAAGGTTGAGGGAAAAATGGTGAAGGGCATACAAAAACTTTGTTGAAATGATCACGAGGTTTGTGTCTGATCGAAATCGTTCAATTTCGCTCGACGACTCCCAAAAGATTCTTTTTCTTTTGTCTACTTCAGCCCTACACTGTATAGCTAGCTTTTATGCCATGATATATACATGTATAGTTTGGTAGTAGAAGTAGAAGACATGACGCGACTGGATAGGTTAAAAATAAGGTGGGGCAACCAGTCAGACATGATTTTTTTTATATATACACACATATATACATATTATATAAATGTCCAATGTCCAATCGAATATATCTCACTCATTATCATTGCCATTATTGTACGAGAATCAGGAGGGTGAATGCTCCATCATTCCCCGTCCTCCCTTTCTATACCTCATGTGGATTAGTGACGATCCTGATGAGTTATAACATCATTGTGACATCCAATTATTTATTTCACTGTCTGCTAACAAACATTTTACACATATATATGATATATATATAGCTAACTGAAATAATAATTTGATATATATTATTATTATTATCGTCAATTCTCAGTTTCATTCCAATTATAGATCAGGATTAATACGTCATCTAGTGTGAATACAATTCACTCGATCATTGTCAAACTATTGTTGATAGATGTGCATTTAAAACAATGTAATTATATAATAAACAATTGTATATTGTATATAAATATATATAAGTATGTATATAGTTTTTGAAAATATATTAAAGTTGATAGTTTGAGAAATTTTATGATGGACCCAAACGTTCAACAAGTTTCTCCACCTCTTTATCGTATGGTTTTCACATACAGTGGCCGCACAAAAGTAGCCTCCAACTATCATCACACCATTCCACCCACTTTTATGAAGAAATATACATATATATATATATATTGCGAGTGACATGATGACGCGCTCAAAGACTGATAGGTTGCTATTAATTTATTTATTTTCTTTCTCATCATATCATCTAGTAAATAGCCATATAGAAGTATATATATAGCAGTAGAATTTTTATATATTTATTTTTTCTCTCTCGACCTTTTTGGATAAAACGAAAATGAGGGATTTTATTTGGATTAAATCACTGGGTGATCGTTGATAAAAATCCTCTACTCAATCACACTCTGCCTCTCATTACTACAGATTACATATCGATAATACCCAGCCATATTTTTTTTTCGTTATCCATTCTCTCTTTTCGAAAAGAAAAAGAAAAACAAATCAACGTAATAATTCATAACTTTATTAATTTTCGAATTAATTTATGAAAAAAAAAAATAAAATTTATGTATATATATATATATATATAAATAACAAATAAGATTTCTGTTTTTTATCGAGTGGATAGTTTGAGACGCAAGAAAAATGTGAAAAGCTAAAAAGACGAGATGGAAAAACGCAAAATAGTCGAGTATGTTGATATAGATATAAACATATATATAGAGGGCGCGAAGAGAAAAGCGGAGAGTAAATGAAGAGAATGAGTGAGAGCAAGTGAGAAGAAGCGAATGGCGCAAAGCAACGACGAGGGGGGTATATGTAGGGGAAACCATAGGACTGGGAGAGGCGAAGTGTCGTCGTCCGAATAACGGCCAGGCGGCATCGACCGATCTTCCTGCACCTCTTCCTCCCTCTTCTTCGCTCCCTCACCCATATATTCCTTCTCTTCTGCACCCCTCTGTTCGCTTTCACAATCTCTCTTTCTTTCTCTTGTGGCCCGTATACGAAGCGTCAACTTGTTTCATCCCTGCTATTCCACGAATATTGAGTTCAATTTGCCTGTTACTCGTCCGACCAATGCTACTCTCTAATGCGATTCTCCTTGCGTCCTTTGAATATGTGTATCTATACAGATATGTATATACGCATTTTTTTTTTCTCACCATACCACGCACATCGTCGCTGTTTTTTGCCAAATGTCTTTGCGACTTAATCTCGAAAGTCTGAAACTCTCAATGGGTAAAGCAAAAAATGAATAAATAAATTAGTTGTCTGTGAGAAAAATAACTGATCAATAATACAAATGACATCGCAATACACGCAGACATCAGACATATTATTATACAAATTATCGATTCTGTCATGTAATTAATTCATTAATAAATGTAATATTTATTTAAATTTCAATCCTTTTTTTTTTTTTATATTCATAATTTTTCTTTCTCCGTCGAATATGTTAATTTAATTTGTAATAAGAAAAAATTATTTATTTTCAGCTGCTGAAGCACATTTTTAACTATCGTTTATTGAATCAATGGAGACAAATTTTGAGGATGACGACGATACTCATTATTGCATCAAGTGTCATATGACGGTAAATGGATTGGACAATTATGTACGACATCGTCAAACAGGATGTCGGCCGTCAGAGAGAAAAAATGCTGTAACACCCGATCCACCAACGCCCACTGTGTCCTATCCGGAAATCCTTAATGCCGATGCATTTTTTAGTTCATTAGAGTTACAAAGTAGTGCGAAATCAAAATCAACTGGTGCTCGAAGTGGTCAAGAGGAAGAAAAAAAATTAGATAGACGTGGTGATAAACGTAGGAAAACACGACGATATAATGAAATTGATGTTCCAAGTCCTAAAGAGAAATTAATGACATTACCGCCAGTTGTCACTGATTTAGATGATCCTACTGATCATATTGGTATTCCGTCACTTGTGGGATTTCCAGATATAGTGACATTCACTGATAAAGCATCGACTTCAACGAAAATCCAGTCATCTGGAGTTTCAAAACCAATTGATAGTGATAAAAAACGTGGAAATGATGAGGACCAAGTTTGGTCAGACGACGATTCAGAGGATATTGATGAAAATAAAATGACAAATGTTGAAGATGAATTGGAAAGCGAAGAAGATTTCGATTATCCACAAGATGAGGATACAAATGATAGTCAAGTTGATGATATTGATCAAGTGGATTCTTATTCAGAAACTGATGAAGCTGACGATCGTGAATATCCACCACAAGCGCATACAGGAGGTAAATGGAAACCTGGCCAATTACTTCAACACATGATAAGACAGAATGACGATGATATTGATCATGATGATGATCAGGATAATTCAAGGCCTGCCCACACTGGTGGAAAATGGAAACCTGAGGTACGATTATCTTAAATATAATAAATATATTTTTTTTTTCTTTTGTATTGATTAAATTGTAACATTAGCAAGTTGCGCGGTCGGTCGATCAGTTGGTCCTTGCTCTGTTTTTAATCGCAAGGTTTGCCGAAGCACGCTCGCTCGCGCGCGCTTACTCGACTTTGTAATTAAAGGATCGCGTGACAGCCGGCCGTTAGGCTAACTCGACTAATTGTCGTCCTTGGGATACGTCGTTGTGGACGCCGGGTGTCTCATCGATTCACTTTGTAAATGTAGGAGAGCGGTTAAAGGGGGCAGAATAGAATCACTTCAAAACCTCCTACAGATGTTGATAATCGCGTCAAATAATAATTTTCTCCACGTTTTCTAAATATTCTTTTTCTTAATTCAATTTGTTTATTTTATTTCCAGCAATATATTCAAATGTCTCCTCTGTTCTATTACTATTATTTATTTATTATTAACAGAAAATTAATGACGATGAACTCGAGGATGATGATAAAGACGAAGAAATAAAAGATACCGCATTAATAACAAGAAGCAGTAGTAGCACCAGACAACCACCGCCAGGTCACACACACGGTAAATGGATTCCGGGTGCTATGACAATGCCGTCGGAACATGGATATTGGTGTAGTCCATGTGGCCGAAAGCTTGCATCTAAATTAGTTTACAACCGGCATTTACGTTCGGATTTGCATGCACGACGTAGTATTCAGGAGATTGAAGGTGACGTTAAATTGCCACGATCTGTTGGGCCTTTATTACGTAAAAAATGTCGTAGTCGACGTCAACAAATTCTCGCAATGGTGAATAATAATAATAATAATAATAATAATTGTTTCAAAGATTATTATAATAATTTTAGATAATGTCTAGTTTAATAAATTCTTTTTTAGAAACGATCCGAGACAAAGAGTACAATAGTGGACAATAAAGCGACAAAAAAAAAACGATGTAGAGAAAAAGAGTTTGTACGGTGTGAAATGTGTCATGCTCGTGTGCGTCGTATTCAGTTGGGCAAACACCTGCTCTCTCACTACCACTGTCGTGTTGCAGGATTAAATCCCTGCAGTCCTGCCGCACGACGTTTTATCCTGGAGAACATGGCTAACGTGGTTCGCCAATGTCCATTTCAGTGCTCATGTTGTCGCTTTTATTGCAACACTGAGGAAACCTTTTTGCTACATTGGCGCTCTAATCTACACTCTCAAATTCAGAATGACGTCAGTATTATTATAATCATCAAACTCTTGAAATAAAAATATTTCTCTTTATCATCTGAATAAAATTTTTCGCATTCTTATTTTACATTTTATTTTTTTTATTTCAGAATGAAAGTAAATATATTTGCGTGTGTTGCGACTTTTGGTGCGACGACAATGCCACGATGGAGAAGCATCTGCTCAGTGCAGAACATCGTGAAACAGTTGCAATGATTAATGGCTCTGTTCCAATTGTAATACGACGACAACGTTTTTTAATATGCCATACGTGCAATCGGCGTTTTCGATATAATTTTCAGTTGCGTTTACATGCAAAAGACACCGGTCATCCAATAAATTTCACTGCCTCGAATGAATATCAAACGAAAATTCATTGCAATTTGTGCCCACAAATTCTAAAATCTCAACTGGCATTACAGCGCCATCAATTGACTACTCACAATAAATCTAAAGAGTTCAAGGAGAAAATACCAATGCCGTATTTTTGTTCTTTCTGCTCCATCAACTTTGAGACTGCGCGTGACGCAGTGTTACATCGAAGAACAGCGAGTCACAAACAGATTGTCAAGAATCGTAAGTTTAGCTCTATTGAGGGGGAAACAGTTTCACCCTTACAAAGGGATTGTGGTCATTGCGGTGAGAAGCAAAACAATTTACTAGAGTACAGACAGCATTTACTTCAATGTCATTCTGATCAATGTCACAAGTAAAGTATTCAAATAATTGCAATAAACTATTTCAATAATGAACTAAATAATTATTTTATATAAATATTATTTATATATTACAGGTGTCTCAAGTGTAAAAAAATTTTTGCATTATCTCAAGACATTGCACAACATCTAAAAACTGATAACTGCATAAAAAAATTACCAAGAACCGATCAAAAATCTCTGTGCAACAGTGATAAAAGAAAATGTACAAAATGTTCATTTTTCACAAAATCACAAGCTGAGTTTATCTTTCACCAAGCTATTCATGAGGGTCCCATTGAGATTGATCCAAAACAAGCGAGCTCGAGTACTTCTGATACTCCTCCTGCTAACGTCACCACCACCACCACCACTACTACTACTACTAATGCAAATACAACTACTACAACTACCACAACTATAACTAAAAGTTCTATCAAATATCGATGTCCCATTTGCAACAAAATGTTCACCAAGGGATCATTGCATAATCATATTCGTCGACACACCGGGGAGAAATTATTTTCATGTTGCAAGTGTGGTAAATCTTTTGCAAAAAAATCAAATTTAAACGAACATGCAAATGAATGTTCATCATCATCATCATCATTAATACCAAAATCAAATGACAATGATGACAAAAATAAAAAAGAATTAGCGAAAATTCGCCGGCGGAATTTCATCTGTTTAGAATGCAACACAGGATTCTATACAAAGTGAGTTTTTCACACAATTCCACACATAAATTTAATTTTTATTATTATTACTAACGCTATAAGTATCATCATTTGCACTCATCATTGACAATTATACTTTAAGCATATCTTAACCACTGATGGGACTTATAATAATATATATCCACAAATTCACATCCACATATATACAAAGTTGTCTGTCGTTATTTCGTATCGCAGTTTCGAATATTCAGAGTATAAATAAACGAACGAGTGTTTAGGGAAAAAGTATACATATACACATATATATATACGGGACAATAAATGCAAGCGAGAACTGGCCGCGAAACTCGTGTAGTAGTAAAAGTGTCTTCACTGCATAACTATAAAATAAAGGACCGCATCGTGGTCCGCGCGCGAGGTAGCACATTATGAGAATGAAAAGAAAAGCGTATATGTATATAATAGACAGAGAAGTATAGTATAAATATGTGTATGTATATTTAAAAGTGGAAGTGAGATGCAGAGAAGGTTGTGAAGTTGATTCTCGTGATGTGGTCATACGAGTATGAGTTTAGTTTAGGTTCACTGCTGCATGTATATATACATTTAAAGACAGCAGGGATATTATGAGAATTGCAAATAGGAAAGTGAACGAGAAATGAGAATAAAATATAATGTACGAATATTTTTATATGAATATATTTGTATCGATGTCAAATAGAGTAAGAGAAAAAAAAAATAATCCACACGCGCTTTATTATATAGCAGCTTGTAAATCTGTGAGTCATTTTGATATTTAACAGACTGCAATAGCATTATATGGCGTGTTGCAAATATGTTTGGTCTTTTATGAATGTATATATTTGAGTATGAAGATAGGTATATAGCATAGAGGTGGTTTACAGTTGCACACATCGTTAGTCACGATGACATATAAGTATTAAACCATCTCATAGAGATTATTATTTGTGGTGGACTATTATAAAATAAATGTTAATGTTTCTCGTGTAGCTCGTTGACTCTAATATATACCTTCTTTCAATATCTATAAATACCAAATTGTTATTTTAATATTTTTTATTCATTGTAAAAGATGCTAACATTTTTATTTAAAAAAAATATAAGGTAGTGAATTATTTTTATATATTTCAACGATTATTTGTTGTTCTGCCTTTTAGGGAGTAGTTGATAATTTCAAATGAAGATTTCAATAATTCTTGATTATATTTTTTACATCCAAACTATTAGAAATCAATTTATATATTATATCATGAATATTTATAAAAAATATATTTTTCTCTATTTTTCTTCAACTCTTTTCTCAATATCTGAGCAAAATAAATATACGCACGTATAGTAGTGACTGTCTACGAGAATGCGAGTTAGCAACCTCGTTCGTTAGCTCCTCTCAAGACAAGGTAAAAATCGAGTATGTATATAGAGTGCAATAAGTATCGGGCGAGAGAAGAAGAAGAGCAAGAATGAAAATAAAAGTAGCATGATTGTCAGTAGCTGCAGTATAGCAGCAGCAACAACAACAACAGCAGCAGCAGCAGCAGAAAGAGTGCGGGGGCGCGGTGGAGGTCGAGAGAGCGAAAGAGAGAAAGAAAGAAGGTAATTACGCGACGGTGAGCTCCCTCGCGCTACCCGATCGTGTCCCCCAATTCTGAGAATACGAGAAGCCAAGCCGGGATGTATGCGCATATTCAAGATAGTATGTTACATACGTGCGAGAGCTACTGAACCCTCTTGCGTTTAAGCCCACCTCCCTCAACAAAGTTAAAAACAGAGAGAAAAATATCCGCGCGTCCTCTCTACAGAGGTATATATATTCTACGTGCGTTCCCCTGAGGTATTTTACATATATGGACCGCGGCGTGGCGCACACGTATCTTTTATCTTTCGTTGCAGTAATGGCGCTCCGCACGTCCGCCTCCTCTTCTGGCAGGAGTATATATATACATATACTTATATATACATCGCGCGCGCGGTAAATACGCGTTGAGATAGGCATACTGGGTGAGATAGGCGTAACCTCAGTGATATACTTCAACACTGTCAATTCAACAACAATATAAAATCACAAAAATTAAAAACAAAATAAAATAAAATACCTCAACCATTAAACAAATCAATTCATTAATATTCACTATAAATAATAAAATATAATTATAAATTACTTGCATGTATGATAAATATTTTTGCTTTATTATACATCAATGTAATATGTATAAAAATTAAATTTTTCAGTATTATTCTGTAAAGATATACACTATAAATATTCGCCCTTAAATATCCTCACTTGGTCGGGCTCGTGTCTCGTGAATTTAGCGAATGCACACGCCGTCAAGATCTCCATGCCCCCGACGAAACAATGCGTTGTTCCGTTGTGTCGTTTGAGAATAAGCGAGCGAGACGAAGATAAAGATAAAGAGCAGAGACACGAGGAGATAATAATGGAAGGGCGAAAATTGTAAACGTTTGGAAAGTGTTGGTGCTTTCATACCACGCATAACCCTATATACATCTATAATATACCTTCCTCTCTTCTTCCCTTTTCTCCTATACATATACATATACATATATATATACATATACATGTCTTCCAAGTCCATACTATAGCCGATGGCGTTTGGGCGCTACCACTCGGGGCCGATTTATACATACATATACACACTCATATATGTATATACACGTATGAATTCAGTATAGTATTGGAAAGAGTGTTGTGTGTGGTATGGTATGGCACGCGGTAAAAGCGCATGGGTCCCGCGTATGCAGACAGTTTAGCGGTGACCATACCTCCTTCTTCACCCCCTGTGCGACTCCCAGTTGTCGCGTGAAATATTGCGATTCATAAAATAAAACAGGCCTGCGGTCGAGGACTCGTAGATATAACCAGCAACGCTCGCTAACCATCCGAAACTTCATTCCTCCACTTCTCTCGCAATACTTTTTTTTTTATTTTATTTTATAATTCTCTCTCATTCTATCACTCGCCCCGTCTGCTTCTTTCCCATCGTTTCCCATACCCAACTTTATTTTCTATATATGTTTTCGTTCTGTCTGTGAGTCTCGTTTTCACCCTCTCTATATATGTATATATATTATCTATATTGCTCTCTTTTGGTTCTCTCATCGTCGTTGTCCAAAGCCGCGGTAAAGCTTCTTCTCAAACATCCCTTTCCACGTTTTATTCTCTTTCGCTCGACACTGTACTTTCATTCTCGCCAATGGATTCTGTACTTGTATCACGTATAGAGAAACGAAAGAACAAGAGAGAAGATCACTAGGTTCCATCTGAAACGTAGCCAAACCACGAGTCTCTGTACCAATGTCGTTTATATATTTTAAAAAAATTTTTATTTATTTTTTTTTTTTTTTTTTGATACACATATAAATATATTTAGTTTGTGTAATAGTATTCTTCAACGATTTATTACAACGCATTGGATCATTGGGTGATGGAAGTGTCCCCTCTTTATAATCATGAAAGACGTCTTCCATGTACATAAGAGAAAATGTTTATGTCTATAGGTATGACATATTTATTGTAAATGAATCCAAGAAAATGACAATTTTGCTCTCACACAATTTTGCTGGGTAATGATGGTAAGGGGACATATTATATAAGAATATATATATATGGTGAAGCACGAAGAAAGCTCCAATTTATGAGTAACCATTACCCACGTGGGGGCAATTAAGCTTGCGTTATAATATTATTTATATTTGCAGACCTTGACTGCAGAGGTGTTATAACCCACCCTCCCATATTCTCATTCGACCTATCATCCCCTAACTAATTTTCCTGACGTAGCATTTTTCGTTTAATATATTGTACATATATATATATGTATACAAGTCACTAATATGTGTGGATATACATAGATACAAACGTCTGCCATCTCTGATTGGCTTTGGTTAATTCGCGCTGATGCACACTCGGTCACGTATCGCGTTGATGATGTCGCTGAGCTTGCACAGACTACATGGTCAAATATCTGATCACGTGATGTGTTACATAGATGTAAAAAAAAAATATATATATATACATGAAATGATTCGACTTTGTAAAAAAAGTAAGAAGAAAAAAAAATATTATCACGCTGGTATAATAATTAATTCCAGTATGTTTTCGGTAAATATAAAAAATAATAATTAATAATATTATTATTTACTTATTATTTTCATTAATATTAATAATAATAATGTTGTTATTGTATTTGAATGGTAAAAATTAATGTGGTGTACACGCTGAGAAACAGGTGATAAAGTTTGTCTGACAATTTAATATTTAACACAATCATTATCTGTCTTTATTTATCATTTCTTTCTCTTTTTCTTGTTATATTTATTTGTTCGAGTGAGTGAAATAATATATAAGAAGAAAGAGAACGATATACAGGTGCATGGTGTATGTATCAAGACAGACAGGACGGACCCAAAAAGACTTGTGTGGACGAAGGTGGGATTGAGTTATGACAGCGTATGCTCCAGGGGGCCGGCTGGGTCCAAGCCCAAGCGGATATTTCTTCTTATTCTTTATATCGTCTTTTCTCGCTGTCTTACTTTATATATGCCTTTCTTTCTCTTTATTTATTTCATTCTTTCTTTCTCTTTTACACAACAACGATGCAACAACCAGAAACGAAACGTCGGCCATGCATCACCTTCGGTTCAGTCTGGTCCTGCCTCTTTCGTTCCACCATCGCCGCCTCCTTCGCCATCATCGTGTGGCAGAGATGCGATATGCTGTACGAGCGTGGATCGTCCACACAACGTGCGATCCCACCTTTGAGTCAAATCGTCCATTCCACCCACTCTTGTCGAAGAAAATAATGCGGTGCGCGAGCGTCGATTATAATATGTCGGCCGGATAAATTAACATTCTCATTATTTACTAAAGCAATTCCGATAAATAATCAGAATCATTTTTACATCCACAATATTTTTATATATATGTATTAGTATTATATATTTATATATAGGTATGTATTTGTCAGTTTGTGTGTTTGTTTTAAAATGTTTCTTATTCATTATTTTTAAATTCAATGTCACATGGCCTTGACCCTTTGACTTTAAAGTTATTTTTTGGTTCATCGTACCGATTATATTCGATTAAAAAATGAAAAAAAAAATTCTCCGGTGTGTTTTGTCGTCAATAGATAGATTAATATCCAAAATGAGAAGAAAAAAAAAAAAATATGAGAAACATTCTTAAATTTATTATGTATATACCTTAATATAAAATATTCCAATAAATCGTAGATCGAAATGACACGAATCTTTCATTGGAGATGGGTATTAAGAGGCAATCAGAGGAGTAACGGTTGAAGCCATTGGATGAGGTGACTGGAGATGAGATGGAAGAAGAATAAAAAAAAAGAAAAGAAATAAAGAAAATGTGTGTATAGAGAGAGGGCGAAGAAGTAAAAGATGAAGAATAAGATGGAGGAGGAGGAGATGACTACGATGATGATGATGATGATGATGATGATGATGAAGAAGAAGAAGAAGAAGAAGAAGACGAAGAAGAGAGGCATTGCGTCGCTGTAGAGCGGACTATATCGGAGAGCGGAGCGACCGACAGGCGAAGGACCGACCGACCGGCCATAAATACCTCAGCGCGTTCAGCCAATTAAAACAAATCATTTTAATGCGCAACCTTTTTAATTAATGCCCGCGTTCGCTCGCTCCCATCGCTTCCCTCCTCTCATTTCTCGCTCATTTTTATCTCATTTCTCCCTCACTCACCCATCGTGATCTTGTAATACATGTGCATGCTTCACTCGCTTCTCTTCATTTTTCATAATATACCATTTCAAGTGCGCATACGAAGTGGAATATACTTCAAATACATTAAATCAACTATATCCCTTAATATTTTCTTTTCATTCGCATGTATTCACATACATATATATACATGTATAGCTACTTGATTTTAATTGTAACCAATCGACCACACAATAAATAACTATCTTGACTTCTTTATCGTCAATCAAATTGTCCGCCACGCTCGCTTGAGACAGACATATTTATCCATGAACTGACCAATGAATCCCGCAGCGAAAGAGAATTGAGAATGATGAAATATGATCATAGATATATTTCCGTAATATTAACCGAATAATAATAATTATAATAAATAATATAAATGGCAAAGATAAAAAAAAATATTTAAGGAAAAATTTTTGGTGTCTGTAAAATGGACAATTTATTTATTTGTTTATTTTTTTTTTTTGATTATTGATTTATGTGGCTGGTTTTTTTGTTTGTTGGAACACGATGATTTCATCGTAATTTCATCTCACGAGATTTCAATATAATTAACAAAAAGCGATGGGATTAGATTCTCATTTTAAATGAATCTCTCTTATTTTCGTTGATTGAACAGTATATCAACCGCGATGATAATGACACAGTTGAATTTATTGAAAAAAAAAAATAATAATTATATAGTTAATGGTGATTTGGACCAATCAATTTTTTTTTTTAATTATTACATTAAGTCATCGTCTTATATCTACGACATTTGACAGTAATGTAATTATATACTGTCAGCTAATAAAATAATAAATACTCATATTTATTATTTTTATTCTACATTTATATTTTTAATTAAATTTTTTTTTTTCTTTTACTGTTTTTGATCGTTTCTTATATTTGTGATTCACTTATTTTTCAGAGACAATCTCAGACAGCATATGCTTCGACATACTGGGAAAAATTACAAGTGCGGACTTCCGGGCTGTCCAACTATTCTACGAACTGAGTCTGAACTCAAAGCTCATCGAGCTCTTATCCATGAAAGTGTCGTTGATGCCCGCAAATTTCAATGTGACCAATGCTCATACGCCGCAAAAAGAAAAACACAATTACACCGGTATGTTTTTTTAATCTTCAAATATAACAAAAAAAAAAACAAATTAATTATCACATTAATTATCTCATTCAAATCATCGTATAATTTTTTTTGCATTCCTTAATTATATTCTTCATTCCAGGCATCAAACGCTGCATAAAATCCCAGCAACAAACCAACTATTTTCTTGTACACACAAAGGCTGCAATTTTTCAAGTCGATTTAATTCACATTTAAAGCGACACATTCGCCTACACACTGGAATAAAACCATACGCATGTCCACACTGCAATTACGCCAGCAATAATATCGTAAGTTAATATTTATATATAAACAACAACCTGAACTTCATCGCCGACTAAATCAACTTTTCTTTTTTTTGTTTCATTCTTTATATAACTCGCTTCTTTATTCATATATTTATTTATTTTTCTTTTTCATATTTAATTTCTCTCACTTGCCCAGCTCCTCGCACAGCTTTGTCCTATACATTCTCTTCACCTGAACCCCTTTCCCTTTCCCCACTCCATTTGAAACTATATATACGAACTTGGTGGCGTAAATTAAGCAAGGTACACCTTAATGTTTGGACCGCGCCGCCGCCACGATAAGATAACGAGTTAATTGTGCTCACTGGATGCCCACACACGCACGTCCAGTCATACCGCAGCCGGTATGCTAATGTCCTTTGAAGCTTTAGTTGGGATGCCTCTCACATATACGAGAAGCCTCCATGTCTCTTTGATAGCGACATAAACTTATTCCAGTGGCTCTCACTAAATTCATTCAATCGTAATTTTCACTCCAAATCATTCATCAATTGTGAAAGAAAAAAAGAAACAAAATTGAATAATAAAAATTCATTTTAATCATTTTTTCTTCTATGTTTTTTTTTTCTCAAATGCTTTAATAAGAAACGAACGTGCTCAACGAGGGTAAAATAGTTTAACAAGGGAACGAGCGACGGTTTCTCAACAATCCCCTACTACACAAAATACAACGCAAACATGAGCATTGCCTGCAACGAGATTACACGCGCCACCTTCCTTCCCTTCTTCCTTCCTTCCTTCCTTCCTATGACGTTTTGATTTACCACGGATGGTTACACGCTTCTTTTAAACACCCACTTGCTGTATGATAGTTATACATATTTCTATATATTCAAAGATCTATACCTACTGTTTTTATATACATAATAAAATTCCAAACGTCAAAGATTCGTCTTCACTTTGTCAATAATTTTTTTTCTCATAAAAAAATTCTACATAGGTATAAATTTTATCAATTAACTGATTATAGTATTTTTAATTTTTAGGAAAATTTAAGAAAGCACGTGCTATCAACGTCACTACATTCAGGTAAAACAATATATCAGTGTGAAAAGTGCAAGAATTACGGTACAAATTTTTCCAAAGAACTGCGTGCTCATTTAATGGAAATACACTCGGAAGAATTTCCAACACCGACCGCTGCCAAGAATTACGTTGCTGGAATCTTTAGTTCACTGCAGTGATGGACGCACTCCACTCAACGTGACTCGAAGTGAAAAAAAAAAAAAAAAAAATATCAACGACATAAATATCCCCATTATTTTTATTTTCCTTTCCTATTTTCGTTTTTAAATTCCATCGAGTATGTATAGATAATAATAGTAAAGTAATGGGAAACGGAATGTAATATATGTATATAACATCAAGTGAAAGAGAATTATGCTGACAACAAATATTATTAAACAAGCAAAAAAGACAACGCTGAATAATGGTAATGGTTTTAAATGACAATGATGATATATTGTAGATGAAAATGGCATTAAAAGTCATATGATTCATGCTATGAATTTTCTTAATGGGTATATGAACTCACCGATATATGTAAACTCTGCACAACACACATATTCACAAAGAGACGATGAAGTTTATGTCATTGTAGAGTCACGAGTTGAGGTCGTAGCAAGTCCATGAAGTCGTTGATGATCAAGGTCGTAAGTGTAAACTCATAATAAAAGACACGCCACTATATAAACATACATCCAATATATATATATATTTTAATACATACAAGTTGCTTTATTCATTTATATACATATAAACATACACAATATATGTTGACCTACCTGATGAGTGTTGCAAAGCTTATGGCGTTCAACCATTATAGTGGACAGGACTCTGTATCCGGTGTGGATAAAAAATTAAGGACGAGAAAGAATCGAAATTGCTTCAGTGTGTGTCGAATGTTGGTAGTGTGAAGGATAATTTATTGACTAATTAACGAGGTTGTCCTTCATTACGAACTCTGAAACAGTCGTTCACACACACAGACAGACACAAATGAAGTTTGTCCTTCGCCCTGTATATATGTAGTTTCTTTTTTTCTTTCTTTCCTTCTGTCTCTTACGACGACGACGACATTCAGCTTCAACGTTATTTAACGCCCGATTATTTATGACCATCGCACTCACTTTAGTCGAAACCAATGTGGCCCTTCCACTTTTATTTAACTCTGTCGTCTGTGACCACATTAAATAATCGCCATCACGATGTACTCTCTCTCTCCATTATTTATTCACACACAAACACATATACATATATAAATATTTATAAATTTATATATGTATGATTAATATAAAATTTTATAACGAACTTTGTTACAGCCAATGTCGAATAATAATTGTCTGAAACAAAAATAATAAAAATTTTTTGTAATGCTTATAATTAATAATATATACGATTAAACGAAAATAAATGTTTTACTAGAATAAATATTAATGTTTTCATTGTTGAAAATATGTATAGTATATACATATATAATTAATGAAATTCTCTACGTTGACACTGTAATTTTCTCTATTTAAATTAAACATATGTGCATGTAACTGATGTGAAATTATACGGATTTCATTCCCCCAATTACATCTGAAAATTTGTCCCCAAAGACACTCGACTGCGACCTACACACACTCAGTGCAAAAGGAGATGAATATAGTTTTACTCTACATATATGTATATATATGTATATAATATATATACATGCGTTGCATAGTATCCGCTGGCTTCACTGCGGTATCGTAAATACCAACCACAAGACACCAAATGAAGGGTTGAGCGGCCAAAACCACGACATATCAACCCCCGCGGTTAGTATACGTATGCATTAATGCCGCGTATAAAACCAACGAAAATACGTATTTTATCTATATATACATGTACAAACATATATACACACATCCTCCATATACATATATTAATAGTGGTTAAACTGAAGAATTTCTTTTTTACATATCAAGCTCTATAAAATAAAAATAAAAAAAAAAAAGGTTAAACATTTTTCGCTTTTAATTTATTCACATTTAAAAATGAACTCGAAAAAAAAAAATAAATAAATAAAAATAATTATTTTTATATAAACACAAAAATTTCAACAGTATATTGTGGAATATATTGAAGACGGAGGGTAATATTGTAAATGTTTATTTGAAATAGAAAGCATACAGAGGCAATGTCAGTGTATAAGAGAGGTGGAAGGAGGATGAAAGGAAACAGACTGTGCGAAGCGATTGATGACCACCACCTTTAATGCCGTTTGTATGTAGCGGCGCGCGTAAGCGCCTCGCCTTACAGTAATTAGCTCAACAAACGCGCCACCCTGTCCCATCAATTGCTACCCTACGCTCTATACAGCCTCTCACTTTCTCCATCTCAGTTGTGCGTTCGTTTGTACATTGGTTGTGTCGTTACGTCGGCTGGTTCTCTCTTCAGTTATATGTATAGTGTATATACACACCCGGTATCTTGAATTAAACATTCGATGCCTCCTGTCTTGTCGGCGTGCACTTGGCCGGAATGCAAATATATAAATACACTTAACTGCATGCATCCTCTTCGTTTGTTTCTCTCTTTCGCTCTTTATATTTATTTCTATCTCTTTCGCAAGACGATATATACACGCGCGAGAGCCACTATGTTTTGCCAACCATGGCGTTATCCACGCTTGGTATGAAATTAAAGGACGTTATTCCAATGCTCTCTCACTTTTTTTCTTCTTTTCTCTTTCTCTGCGACAAACTATATTATACATGTCGTTGTTTTTTATTTTTTATTATGTATTTCTTTATTTGTTTTTTCATAAGAGACTCGATTAGCACTGCTCTTCTACCCCCAATGACAGTCATCTCACTGCAAACCACGCATTATCATCAATTATTATCATTTTTTCCAATCCTTTTTTTTTTTTTTTTTTTGTTTCACCATATGTATATATTTGTGGATTATTTTTGTGCGATTTTACGCAGTCATTATCATCGTTTATTCGTACATACGAGTGCTCATTCGTGTTCTCTTCGAGAGAGCGAAATATTCCGACTGAGAATTTTATAATTAATAGAGAATATTTCTTTTATTAATTTTTGTTTTTTTGTTTTTATTCACAACGAATTATGTACACGCGTTCATCCAGAACACGCACCATTATTGCAAATGTAATATGCATGCACACACAAATACCATCACGAAGTTGTCTTTCTTAATATTGCATCGTGCGTATTTTGGTATGGGTATATATTTGTAGTATTTTACGAATGAAACAAATCAAACGTTATCAAGAATTCCACAGTGGTGATAAAGAATACAGACGAACGCCATGGTATTCGACATTCCTGATGCGAGGATCAGTCCTTTTCATATACACACTATAAAGGTATGTATATATATAGATATGTACATATAAACACATAAAGTCTCTCGACGAATAAACTTGTTAGAGGTGAAAAAAAATTTTTTTTTTTTACTCCTCAGTATTTTTTTTCTTCTCCTGTTGACAATGCTAGAAAAAAACACAACACACAAAATGCTTCAAGATTGATTGATGATAGGACATTTGAGATTGGCTGTTGAAGGAGAGCGTGTGTCTATTCAGTTTCATTGGCAAACGAGAGTGTGGAATCCCCAAAAAACGCCAGACCTCTCGCATCCCCCTATAAATCCATCGTTTTCATTTCTATTCATTTTATTTTATTCACATTTTTTTTCTATTCTTTCATATGCTTTTTTTTTTCTTTTCTCATGTTGCTTTGCCTCTTCCTCGCATTATATCTTTCGTGGCTCTCCACTCGCCTCTCAAACCGAGTGATTTAGTGCAGATCGTTGCGTGTGTATCACGTTAGTTCACCACCGTGGTCCAACAGCGCTTCTTAATATACCTCTCTCTCATCCTCTAACTCATTCAATCTCCCTGATGTTGCCTGATACACCGCGCGTATACTCCTTCACTCATCTGATTTCTCACCGTCCCGCGCGCGCACAGTTGCCTCAAATTTGTGAAGTTTACACAACTAATTTGCATACGAATGTATTCGTATCTATATACATATATCCCTAAACATATGAAGTATATCCGGTTTGCAAATAACCAGAGGAAAAGATAAATGTTATAGAGAATAAAAAAATATATAAATAAAAATAACAGTCAGATGCCGAAGATATCCTTTCTCTTTCTTTCTTTTTTTTTTTTTTTCCTTCCTCTCTCGCTCGCTCTGTTTCGATGCTCAGGGACTCTCGATCGGGGAGTTGTATGCTCGCGCTGATTGAAGCTACGCCGTGCACAGCCACGATAATGTATGCGTCGTGAATTCAGGGGACGATTCCAAGTGCGATACCGCAGGAGAGGCAACGCTAGCTCTTCGTCCTTCTTCTTCTTCTGCTTTTTCTTCTTTTCCCTTCTTCTTATTCTTCTTCTTCTTGTCCAGAAACTCTTGTTGCTCTCGCAAATTTCTACGTAAAACTCGCTCTCGCAAAGATACGATACGATCTTGCAGCCCCTGCGTATACGCCTGTTTCACCATGAACTTGCATCAGGATGGTTAACTCATTGGACTTTAAGTTGCTCTTATTATAATAATAAGCTCACGTTATTTATTCACTTATTTATCCCCTAATAGATTTCATCATTGATATATACTTCAATAAATACATTCAACGTGTAGAAAAAACAATTATTATCTAATGAAAAAAAGTTTATTGAATAATCAAATTAAATGATATAATCATCTGATGTTCATAGTTATATTATTCCTCATAATTCTTTTCATTCAAAAATAAAAAATCCTCATAATTGAATAAAATAAAAAATATTATACATGTATATGTACATATATGTGTATATAAATTTAATTGTTTAATATTGAATAAAGGAGTTTGATGGGTCATCAGGAAGCTTGCAATCAAGATGTATAAAATTACATGTAGAGTGGGAATGGAAAATGTCAAGATAATTTAACGAGAATCGGTAGTATCGCATCTATACATATATATATATATATTACACACATAATACAATATATACTGTATATATGTACATATATTTATGTACGTATTTATACAAGGTATAGATGTAAAGTGTGTATATCTGTAGCACTTGGACCTGGCCCGGGGGGAGGTCATCGAAAAGGCCACGGTCGTGGGGTTCAATCTAATTAAACGTGTTTCGATTCCACTCGTGCTGGATACTATCGGATTACGGAGAGAGCCGCGGCTGGGCTCTTTCCGCCGATGGCAACGACCATCCTGGGGATACGGATCTGCATGAAGCGTGTACTGCAGACGACTTGCGCTCTCTTCCTCGCTCTTTCTCTCAATATATTTATCTTTCCATTCAAACTAGCTACAATATACAGATACATATACTATATACACTATATGGTCAATTGATGTTGAGACCAATTTGCAAAGGACCATGTACAATAGGCATATTTGTGTGGACATGAGTCATTTGTTTAATTTAATAAACTAAATTAAATTTAATAAAAAAAAATTAATAACGAGGATTATCACGAAAATTATAAAAAAAAAAAAACCTTTTCTCTCATCATATATAAATAATTTACAACAGTATATACATAGTATTGTCATTATACTATAAATATATCTATGTATATTACGATAGAAATAAATACTATACATAATATACTACAAATATACAAATGTATATATATTTATATTTATATATATGATGAGTGGTTTACGTTGCGATTATAAGGCACGCGCTCCGGTATCTCCATGAATAAATAGGCCTATATATTACATATATATGTTCCTCACTATATTTATATACACACACTGTCTCTTTTGCGTCTCCCACATTTGGAGTCTTTCGTGCGCGCACTCGTTGCATTATATGCAGAACAGGGGGTGGACCATAGTGCGCGTCGTTGAATCGCGATACCACGGAAAGAAAGATCGCGACAAGGTAAAGTGAAACAAACCCAACGAGAGATAATACAAGAGTAAAAGAGACAATATGTATATATATATATATATTTAACCACTGGGCAGTCTCCTCGCGCGCTCGCCTCCACGATTTATATTACGATGCCACCAACTCTTGCACAGACATACAACCCATCCACACACAAGCACACATGAAAGATATATATACATTTATACACTTATACCGGTACACCTGACTTATGCAAAGCAAACCCACGTCCCCGTGCCCAAATAAATGTCACTAGGAAACAAAAACGTTCTCTTGTCTTCTCGGTGGCTCCCGTGTGTGTATATACCCCGCGCGCCATCGCGTTCTCTACACAATCCATATATACCCTGGAAGCTTATACATTTCTCGTATAACTATCTCATTTTCTCTCAGGGACATTTGGTTAGAAGCCCTTGAAAGTTATATACATCACGGATGCCCTCGACGTTGCGCTCGTTGAGAAGCACCTTCGCGATCCCATATCCACCACCACCCGTTTGCGCGCCCTTTCTCATCCTTTCACCCTGCTACTGCTGCGCCCGTATGAAAAAGCCAACCATATTTCAATGACGTCATCGGTACAAAAGCATGGGCGTAGACGCGCGCGCGGTGAGAGGGGTGAGCACATGGTGTGACGATGGTGGTGATGGTGGTGGAGAAGAAATAGAAGGTGGTATAGAAGTGAAGAAAAACGAGAAGGAGGAGAGAATGAGCGCAGCTCTCGACTGGTCGGATTTATTTGCGCGGTGACAAAGCACCTGCTGTCTCACCGTTGCCAGCTCTCTTTTCCTTCTTCATTCTTTTCCTCCACTTGCTATCTCTGTTTTAAGTCTGCGTGTATACGTGTTTTGTGGATGATGTTGATGCTCAACTCTTGTGCATATATAACCACGACTCCTCCCGCGAGGTTACTTCGATATGGAACCCCCCGATCTCCATTGTTCGTGCGCTCCTGTTCATCGCGCACCTTCTTCTTGTTCCTCTTGTCGTTTCCCTCCCGTACTCATCGTTCCCTCTACCATTTTCTTTTGTCTTTGTATTTATTTATTTTATTTTTTCACTATTTATATTTATTGTAATTATTTTATTTTTTTTTTTCTTTATATTTTTATAATTCATTTTATTTTATTTTGTCTTTTTGCATGAAATACGTTTTGTATATATATTAGTGGACACGATGGTAAAATGAAGTGAATGGTTGTGTGCGAGAAGTAAACGAGAGGACAGTAAGATTGCAACCGGATTTAACTTGAAATACCATTGGTGAAATATAAGAAAATCTGCGGGGACAAATATATGAAAAATGAAGCGGGTAAAGACCGAGCACTGCTTTACAGGTTTGTCGACGGCGTGAGATACGAAAGGAATTTGTAATGGGCTTTGAACACTCTCAACATTTTTATATACATATATAAAAATGTGATGGAGCGTTCAAAAGCGTTACTTATGGCGCCATCTGTTCATCAGTTTTCCAACTATTATCTTCTAAGGCGCGCCAAGAACTTTTCATCTCTCCATCACCATATACCGCATTATCTTATAATACATTTGTTTATACTATTTTTTATGCTACAAAATTTCTCTATACACATCATCAAAGATAATAACTACATTCGTTACGTTAATTTCCCTCATCCGTTGCAAAAAAAAAAAAAATGAAATTTATCTCATTATACAGCTTGCAATACAGTTAAATAATTGATTATAAAAAACAATATATTGTAGCGCTAATTTCAAATATAAAAGGTGTAGTAAGTAAATGCGTAAGCGCAAAAGCTTCACGCTGATACGGTAAGTAATAGCAAACTATGTATATATACTCATACACATATGTACAGATATAATATAAGCATTATTGCAGAGCGTTTGTCGTGTGTCTCACTCGTTCTCTTTCCTTCGCATGTACGACACGACGCCGTAAGGCTCAACTGACCACAGCGCTTCTGATGAAGATAACGCCAAGAGTCTTTGAATTACGAGTCGGACCGGGCAATAATAAATTCCGGCAAACATTCATTTTCGTACACGCAACTTTATGTCGTCCTTAGCTGGACTAAGCGCTCACGAGCGACGTCATTTAGTATCCCAGTGATGCGCCTAATAGCCCGGTAGATATATATATATATACATATGTATATGTATATATGCATATATATTTATATTTTATATGTATAAAATATTTTAGCTTCTCGTCGCGAGTATAAGCAGCTTCGTATTACACCAGGCAACAGTCAAAGTCTCTATCTTATATATTTTTCCTTATTTAGTATTTAAATACACACTATCCACGATGTCAATCAGGATATATATATGTATATTTATATCAGAAGAATGACGATATAGTATATATTATATATACTGAACCAAAAAAAAAATTTATTTATTTATCCAACTGAATTTATTCAATGAAAATTTATTTATTACGCTACTCTAAAAAATTTTTTTTTTTTTTTTCAATACCGCATAATATCATGAATATTTAATTGCGTGTGTGAAAAAAAATTTGTTAATGAATTCTACTCTTATACACTATATCACAACCTGCTAAAGAGTTTCCTGAATTTTTTTTTTCCTATAAAATCACAGTTTATATTATAAATGAAAAAAAAATATGTCAATGCCATATGCAATACAAAATTTGTTTTCTAATTTTTGTATCGTAGTAAAAACATTGTTGAGATAATATTCTTTCCGTTTAATTCTTACCATGTAAAAGGGGAAGAAGATGAGTAAAATGAGAGACACAATATGGTATAGGATAAAATAAATATAAATCGTTGATCGAGACGGATGGGAATAATTGGATTGGCGGCTTGGGTCATCTAACACAGCGCGGTGAGAACCGACCGGGCGTGTTCATTCCTGCAAGAGGTGAGGGTTTGTCCGCATAGGCCGCGGAATCATATCGTATCATACAAACATAAACACACACACACACACGTACATTAATAACCATATACATATAAAAAAAAAAAGCGCGTTATAACATGCAGCTCGCATCAGACACAGTGTATATATATTTATACTACAAATGTATTTATTTATACATATATGTGAATATATATCTGAAGAGAAGAGGGGCTCTCCACCTCATACTCGTCCCAAGTTCTCATATAATTGCTGGCATCCATAACGCTGATGTATTTATGGCATTAACTCGCCTCTTTCTCGTATACGCGGCGTGCCGCCCCCGACCCAACCCGCGCGCACGGCCGTATAGTCCCGTCATGCAACCACAAGTAGAAATAATTGGTTGAAAACAGCGCGCTCTCGGGCGGCAATATATCCAGCTTACTCCCCGCTGTCGCATCGCTTAGATCAACTTCTCCGCCTGCTTGCAGCCCAAAACTCGCCGGCGTCGCGCGATCATATAGTGCGCTCATCCTTTCAAGACAACGACGACGATGAGACCTTCCTCTGTGTCCAGGTCCATATATTATTTATATCCATATGTGCGTAAGATATAATATCAATGACAACGTCAACTCAATAGTGTTGTTGTCTTCCAGTGTATCTCCATTTGGACTGTCTTACTATATATATAACCTCACACATTTATATATTTTAAAAATAATTCTTATATATATGAATGGCGCTTATTTATGAAAATTGAATCGAAATGCTGTTTATTTATTATGGTAATTGGTCGCTTGTCTCAACTTTCTACCCGAGCAAAAATAAATAAAATAATAAAATAAATAAAAATATTATATATATGTTTAAATATATTTATTCAGTTATCTTATCGCTCGTTGGATAAGCTTTGATAATTATTCGTTCATCAATTTTAATTAAAATGAAAGAAAAAAAAATATTGCAGTTTAAATTTCAACATTTATGTTTGGGATTTATCAAGTGGATAAAAAGGGAGAAATAGGGTGAAAGAGTACGAGTATATTTATATATATATGTACTGCTATATGTATGTTTATGTTTGTGTGAGAAAGAAAATTTCGAGACATGTGTGCCGTCGTGTATCTTATATGCTTTCATAGCTTTAAACTTATTTATATGTATATGTATATATAAAGTTCTTATATATCGATCGACTATCGAGATAAAATACAATACAAACGATTTTTCAGTGCATGAAGCAATAATGTATCCTACTTCAGGGTCTCTCTTTTACTATAAACGTGTTATTTTTCTCTTTTTTTTTTTTTTTTCATCATTCATTTTTATTTATTTATTTTGTTTTTTTGTTCATTGCCTTGTCTTCCTTTTTCTTTTGTATTTTTTTTTTTCTTCTTTTGCATTATTTTACTTGAGAGTTTCCGGCATTCCAGCGAGGTTGTTGAGCGCCTATCCGATTACTTAGGTTACATGCCCGATCAAAGGGACTAAGCAAATTTCCGCACGGTCTCAAGTCACGCACTATACTCGCACTCTTGTGATTTTAATGCGCAGCTTTCTCGCCAATTCCTATATATATATACGACCAAGACTCATCGGCTATTACACAAATATACATATCCTTACATCGCGAACCCCATCAACTAAACAAACATTTTTCGCTTTTATTCACAACACTATAAAATCAACAATAATCATATATATTTATCTAAATTTATAAATCTTCTCAAATATCACTATACAATTAACTCCCACAATAATCTAAATATAAAATTGTGAATAATGTTCATAGCTTATCAGAGAACAAGAAGAAAAATATCACAATCATCAGTAGATAGATGTACCTATATACATGTTTATATACAGACAATAAAAAAACTTTTGTGCAGAGCTTCATTCAATATAAAGCCACTGAGAGTTTCCAGAGGTACTTTCCGATAAATTTAATTGGCCGGACAGCCGGTTAATAACCTGGCGAAACGACTAAAGATAAGACGTGCGCTTTTCACACACAACGTATGGCTGGCGTGTCTCTTTTATATATCCCTATATAATACACCACGATGAAAGACAGGTTGGTGAATCGGCCAACTCGAATGACGGACCAAGGGAATTGCAATGACTTGTCCACTATACTCAAGGAAAAAAAAAACTCACTGGCATGAGAAGCGAGAGTTACCAACTCAACTATATAACATACATTTCTCACTTAACTTCTCTCCCACACTCATCCTTTTGATTCCTTCCTTTTATATATCTCTCACTCTCTTTTATATACATATACATATATATATATACACTCAATGACGATGGCGGGTCTACTTCTCAACCAACAACTGAGAAGAGTGAGAGGAAGCTCTGACGGTATATACCAGAGCGCGGGGTACAACGCCACGAAGATATGCAAACGTCTTATGCCTCGACACTTGGACATAACTCACGCGCACATATAGGGGCGCACACACTCTCTTGCGTTACTGGTGAGGACACTATAAACCTCGATACCGGGCGAATAAAATGCCGGATTTACAGTCCTGATACCAAACGAGACGGTCCTGTCCTGTCGCCTGTCTCTTGTCCCGCGAGCGCAAACGTTTTTCGCTCTATGGGTGTGGGTTGGCTCATCAGTGATGGCCACGTCGAGCAATATCTTTTCGTACAGTACTATACCCTGACAAGAAAAAAAATACACACACACACACATATATATATTTATATTGCGCCTAACTTTGTTTGCCAAATGTGGATGTATACAATATATATTTAGCAACATTTTATATTGAAGAGAGTGGTTGAAATAAAGAAAAACATGTGCGAGACTGTCTCTTATCAATTCTCTGTTACCCTGCGACACAGCACCCTCTAATATATGTGTATATATAAACGAATCTTGTTTCGTTGTACATATATATATGCCATTTGTGGGGCCTACCAATAACCTATCCTCCTTGCTTGTATACCCCATTCTTGCTGCACCATATTCCGATACGGGCTGTCACCATTTACACCCACACGTCTTTAATGTGGTAGTGTGTGCATGTATATGTGTCTACCACTTTTACTGGCTTTCATACAGGTGTGTTGAGAACGATAAAAATAAATAAATAAATATATATTTGTAAATAGATAAGTAATAAATTTTCTTACAATCGTGAATGAACTAAAAAAAAAAAAATTTCTTTTTTTTTTTATTTATTTAGTCAATATTATTTAGTTAATAGTATAATCAATCGCTGTGAATATCTCTCAATTCTTCAGATTAATAATTTTCATGATAACTTCTTTAATTATGTCAAAAATAAATTCAGATATAATAAATGTTTATATTTAATTGCGTGAAATTAAATCAAATCACTTTTCTACGTGGCAAATGAGAAAAAAATTTTTTTGTGCGTATATTTATACGAAATAAATATACACAGATGTGTATAAGTTTTAATCGTATGTCTTATACAAAAGATAAATAGATGATATAAAAGGATGCTTCCACTGCTACCCGTGTGGATACATATATTTATACGGATATACATATAGGTATATATATATAATACTGCGCCATGGTAGTCAAGTGTACGAGGACATCTTCTTCGTGTATCATAAATAAACGCGTGTCCAACATCTCTTTCTCACTCGCTTGTTCTCCCAGCATTGAATAAAAACAGCATCCCGTGAATATATCAATTCGTCGACAGAATTAATAATTCGACGAGATGGAAGAAAGAAAAAAAAATAAATAAAAACTAAAATAAAGCAAAATACAACGAGACGAGTGCGAGTGCGATGAAGAAAAGAGGAAGATTGAACGAGCATAGAGAGAAGTTGGATAGAACAAAAACGATTGAAAAATAAAAATAAATAAAAATCGGGGAAAAAAAAAAAAAAATAAAAGAGAAGGCGAGGAAAACAAGAAGGAAGAGCGAGATTCGATACATACCTACCTCCGCATTATGCAAAGGGGGGCAGTAAATAAAGGGGGTCGTGCGTTCTCTTTTCCTCGTTTTATTCTCTTTGTCTATATATATACTGTCTCATCTCGACTCTGTTTATCCTCCTCCCCTCAACCCGGGCGCAAACACGAGCGTTGCAAAATACACGGGCATTAGGTGGAGAGATCCGCGCAGATTCTGAGAATGCATATAATTAAGCACACCGCGCACTATACGGTGCGTTGTGACGCTCCTCTATATACAATCCACACGTATATCGACACTGCAGTACATATACGTATGTGCATATAATACGTACATATGTATATATTATTGGAAGAAATAAAGAGGAAGAGTGACATACGCGCGATATAGTTGGTAGTGCGTTTAAAAATATATCCATCCAACTGCAGTATTATGTATATACATATGTGTATATATAATCTTATGTACGCGTCTCTTTGGTTCTCTCTTATTTGCCGCGAGAGATCCAACAGCTTTCAGTTCGTGTGATCTATGTATCGACTTGTGTTGCGCTCGCCGAACCGGGCAATCGTGTCTGTATATTGCTCTTGTCCCCCGCACCTTCATCTCTCGTTCTTTTACTATAACGCGCGCCCGTTTCTTACTTTATTATCGTGGTTCAAATGAGAATTTATGTAGACATAAACGCTTGTGTCAGCAACATAACGCGTGGGTGCAAAGACACACAGATGAGCGGGCATTTATTATATCACTCGAAATATTTGCAATAATTAATATTGCTAAATTTTTTTTTTTTATACTAATCTACCTAAAATTAATCCCTTGATTATACATATAATAATTTAATATATTTTTTTATTCTATGTATAGCAATGGAGTTGACTTTTTTTTTTTTTTTCATTCATGTGCAGTGCTCAATGTATAACGCAATTTTCTCTGTCGTAAAATCAGCGGAATATAATAATTCACCATACAAGAATCGACTTTCAACTACGTTTAGTTGGATTAACGCGGAAGTTACTGTCACCACAAATCATTATTAGCATATTATCGGCGACACTTATCAGGGCGTCGCGAACGAGTGTATATATAGTACTATATACTCCCTCAAATATAAGAGAATAACTTATAAATCACAGTAGTAGTATGTCTCAGCGCCATGGTAATAATTCATTCGTTAACAGGCATATAATTATGAAGGTGAGCAAAAAAAAAAAAAATGTAAAAACTCACGAGAGTTATATGTGATTTTAACATTTATGAATAGAAATGTATTATCGCGCCCACACACACTTACGAACAAATCATCCGACAATATTATTCTCCCTTGAGTATAATAATTCACAAATATTCATACAGAATATTGCTCTCCAATGATGTATAAAAAAATGTATCCAATGATAAACAGACATGTACATAAATAAATGTCCAATATAAATAACAAATTCAAGAACAAACTTGCAAAATGGCGGATTCATCATTTTATCAAATTGAAACTAACCTCAAAACCATTTTTATCCTGATATGTATCTTAAAATTATTTTTCCTTCATTTGAAAATTAATTGAAATGCGCGCAAGCTTTTGTACAATCAATCCAACACATACATAAGTACATCCAACAGTCTTGCATACATATTATATCTACAATGAGAAAGTTTAAATGAGCGTCACTGTAAATACTACACTATACATAGTACATAATCATATATTCAATCTCACTTCTGAGTATATACATATATCCAAACCTGAATAAGCCTTTTGTAGAATTCATCAAATCCATAAAGCCAAAACTAACCTCCAATTGAACATAAATTTCCATTGCATGATCTGCGCTGGAACCAAAGTGGCTTCGTTTCATCATTTCTGGTTGAGATCCACTGATGTATAAACGACAAGTGCGCCTCCACCCGCAACATACAAACACCAGCCGCTACTCCTTCTGATAATACCTATATAAAAAAATATACACCATCATGAACAATGCAGGTGGCGCTGGCATCGATCTAAATAATTCCGCGTCCCTACTCCCTGGCCCGCCATCTTTAGTTGACGGATCACCGTAAGATACTGAGGAGGTAGGAAGGAAGCTGGTGGAACGTGTGTGTGTATATGCCCGCTATTGAAGTGACTCATTCCGCGTACGCCAAAACTCATTAAGAATTACAACTATCAAATTTAACGTCACCAATTTGTGTGAAGACGGTGAGTATTTTTATTAATTATTTTAAATACATCTTATAAATGATAATAATGATTATACAAACACTGTTTACGCTGGGTGTGTCAAAGTAAATTCTGTTCATATATCTATCTTGCTTTCACAGTTATTCTCTTTCTATTTCGTTCTCTCTCGCTGTTCCTCAATTCGCCATGCCCTTTCTCACTCTCTTGCCCTATCATTTTCTCTTTCTATGACGTGTCTATATGGCTTTCCCCTCAGGGCTCGACGCTAGCGCTGAGAATTGTCAGAAAATGGTGATGCATTGCATTCTACGGTCCTTTGTTGTTGGTTGAGAGCAAGAGAGAGTGAGAAAGAATGTGAAATAGATATATACATGTACAACGTCCTGTCTCACTTGTCCTTTCTCCCTCTGTGTGTTACTTCAAAAAAGAAAGATTTCAACTTTGTGTGTTACGTTTCACCCCCGCGTTCTTTCATCAGCGTCACGTTTCCGCGTATTGGAAAATTTTTGAGCGTCGGTTTCTGCGCGCACATTTTTTACTCTCAACATTAAATGCGCACTGTTGAAAAATATACATCAAATAACATACTTTGAATAGTGAAATTCAATACGGACAATTCGCGTTTGGGTTCATACAGTGAACCTGAATTTAGTATTGTACTTAAGTTAGTAGTAAATATTAGTGCTTTTAATGAAAATTCATTTTTGTTGTAGTAATTTGCAGGTGAAAAATAAAAAAGAGAAACGGACAGGTATTTTTATTTGATTTACTGTTTAGGTGTGGACAGACTCATCCTTTGGAGCCATGAGTTCCAATCAAATGAGACCTGGTATGTGTAATTTTTTTTTTCTATAATGTTCAAGATAATGTCCAATTATTTTTATGCGTTAATTAATATTGTTTATTTAATTTACAGTGTCTCATGGTAATTACCAGGGACCCGGTGATTTACCAATGGGTTCAGCGAAGGAGCAAACACTTATGTGGCAACAAAATTCTTACATGGGTGATTCAGGAATCCATTCGGGTGCAGCCACCCAAGCTCCATCATTGTCTGGCAAGGATGATGATGAGATGGAGGGTGATCAACTGATGTTTGATTTAGATCATGGTTTTGCTCAGGGTTTTACTCAGGATCAAGTTGATGGTTGTTGAATATTTAATAAAATTTTTTAGTCAAAAATTAATTTTCGAATAATCATATTTGTATCTAACTAATTTATTTTATGACCATTTATTAGAAATGAATCAACAGCTGAGTCATACACGCTCTCAACGTGTACGTGCTGCAATGTTTCCCGAAACATTGGAGGAAGGTATTGAAATACCGTCAACTCAATTTGATCCAGCTCAACCAACAGCTGTTCAACGTTTGGCAGAACCAAGTCAAATGCTAAAACATGCCGTTGTTAATTTGATCAATTATCAAGATGACGCTGATCTTGCTACACGTGCAATTCCTGAATTGATTAAATTACTTAATGATGAAGATCAAGTCGTTGTGTCTCAAGCAGCAATGATGGTGCATCAATTATCGAAAAAAGAGGCATCACGTCATGCTATTATGAACAGCTCACAAATGGTTGCTGCTTTAGTTCGTGCAATTTCAAATAGCGATGATTTAGAGTCGACCAAAGCCGCAGTTGGTACTCTACATAATTTGTCACATCACAGACAAGGATTGTTGGCAATTTTCAAGAGCGGTGGAATTCCGGCTTTGGTTAAACTTCTTAGCTCTGGTGTGGAATCTGTTTTATTTTATGCCATCACAACATTGCATAATTTATTATTACATCAGGACGGCTCAAAAATGGCAGTACGTCTTGCTGGTGGATTACAAAAAATGGTTGCATTATTACAACGTAATAATGTTAAATTTTTGGCTATTGTAACTGATTGCTTACAAATTCTTGCTTATGGCAATCAAGAAAGTAAATTGATTATTCTTGCGTCACAAGGGCCAATCGAACTTGTTCGAATCATGCGCTCTTATGATTATGAAAAGTTATTATGGACTACATCACGTGTATTGAAAGGTATTTAGGTCATAATAATTATTTTTATAATTTAAAATTTTAATTCATTGAATTAATTATCATTTATTTTATATATTTTCAGTGTTGTCAGTATGCTCCAGCAATAAACCGGCAATTGTTGAAGCTGGTGGAATGCAAGCACTTGCAATGCACTTGGGTAATCCAAGCCAGAGACTCGTTCAAAATTGTTTATGGACACTGCGAAATCTCTCGGATGCCGGAACAAAAGTCGATGGGCTTGAGGGATTATTGCAGGGACTTGTACAAGTGCTTGCTTCAAGCGATGTTAATGTCGTTACATGTGCAGCTGGTATCCTGTCAAATCTGACATGCAACAATCAACGCAATAAGGTAAATAATAAATAAAATATTCCGAACAAATAATTGAACGAGAGTTAATAATTTCTTATTATTAATTACAGGTGACAGTCTGCCAAGTTGGTGGCGTTGATGCTCTCGTTCGTACAATCGTAAATGCCGGTGATCGTGAAGAAATAACTGAACCTGCAGTATGCGCATTGCGTCACTTGACATCGCGTCATATTGAAGCAGAAATGGCACAAAATTCTGTACGCATAAATTATGGAATACAAGTAATAGTGAAATTACTTCATCCACCGTCGCGTTGGCCATTGGTTAAAGCAGTCATTGGATTAATTCGAAACTTGGCGCTGTGTCCAGCTAATCACGGACCATTACGTGAGCACGGTGCCATACATCATCTCGTCAGGCTTTTGATGCGTGCATTCCAAGACACAGAGAGAGTGAGAAATAAATCCAATAATTCATTTTCTCTATAATAATTAAAAATGAATTGAATAAATTTAATTACTGATTTATAGCAACGGAACTCTGTGACTGGAATGGGAAGTCAACAAGCATATGCTGATGGTGTTCGCATGGAGGAAATAGTGGAAGGAACCGTTGGTGCACTTCACATTCTCGCTAGGGAGTCACACAATAGAACTATCATTCGATCGCAGAATGTTATTCCCATATTTGTGCAGGTTAGAATATTTCTATATTTGATTACGTATTCTCATACGTTTTGTTTTCATTCTTGATTTTTCCTTTTATTATCCATTCAACAGTTGCTGTTTAATGAAATTGAAAATATTCAACGTGTCGCCGCTGGAGTTCTTTGTGAATTAGCAACCGATAAAGAGGGCGCTGAAATGATTGAACAAGAGGGTGCAACAGCACCGCTAACAGAATTGCTACATTCACGAAATGAAGGGGTTGCAACTTACGCTGCCGCTGTATTGTTCCGTATGAGTGAAGACAAGCCGCAGGATTACAAGAAACGATTGTCAATGGAGCTGACAAATTCATTAATGCGTGAGGACGCAAACATGTGGAATAGTCCTGACTTTGGCATTATGGGCCCGGATTTACAGGTAAGCAATTCGACAAATTTTATCAATTTGTATTCTTGAATAATTTAATGTAGAATGAATGAATTGTTTAGATTTATTCAACTTTTATTTTTCGTTCAGAAGTTGCGTTACGGAAAAATTTAATAATGTAATCGCTTAATGTCATTGTAGATTTTTTTTTTGGACGTTTTTAAATACGAATCCAATGTTTGTAGATTAGAATTGTTGACAAAGAAATTTAATAAAACTTCGACGATCAACGATAATTATAAGGTAGGCAAAGATAAAATTGAGCATATCCAATTGTAGTAAGATTTTTTATCTATTGTCAATCTTGAAATACCACAGGATGTGAATACGGTTATGTTGGTTTCAGCCCTCTCACTTATCATTCACGCACATAAAATCCATACATACACAGTGATCCTCTCTATTTTTGTTCTATAAACACACCGTCACAATATTCATAATATTAATTCATAAATAATCGTCTGCCATTCAATTTTTATTTTTGCATACATGTTCCATATCGTTTTGTGTTTAATTTATTACTCTCAAGCACGGAAGTTTTTTTATTTTTTATTTTTTTTTTTTCATTCCGTTATTTTACCAAATTAAAAAGCATTAGATTTTTATTTTGATCCTTGCTACCTAATCTTCAGGACATGCTCGGCCCTGAACAAGGCTATGATGGTATGTATGGACAGGGACCCCCTAGTGTTCACAGCAGTCATGGAGGTCGTGCCTATCAACCACAAGGTAAGGCTTTTTTTTCATGTTTAATTTCACAACAATAAATTAAATAAACATATTAGTGATTAAATTATGTCTATGACATATTCATATTTTAATGCGAAAAAATGTCCTTTCAACTTTCATGCTAAATAAATTTTTAATATTTCATTCAATTCTAACAATTGCTTATTCTATTTCGTATTATTCCGATAAGTTTAACACCATGTTATTTTGGCAGCAGCATAACCCAATGGATCTAATATTTAAGTAATGGCCTATCATCAAAATAAATCGCAAGTAATCTATAGGTGAAATTTAATACAATATATAAATACGTTTTCATTGCTTGATGTTAATTTTTGTTTTATTTTTGTAACACATACGTTTGCCTTGCACTTATTACATATGTGCCAGTTTATTTTTATCATACATGACTAATATGAAAAATTATATCATGCTCTTTTATCAGTGTTGCCGCTGATTAATTTAATCCATTATTTGTATTGCATGTGTTATGTACTTTTTAAATTTAGATTTGATAGAACAATATTGATTTGATATAATGTAATAATAGTTTAGTAAAATAATATAAATAATTTAGTTCGTTTCTCATTTTATATTTATTCGTTTATTATGAACTGAAATGAAAATTAATAACGTTAAAATGGCCACGGTGGGATATACGGTGGATAGAAAGCGGCTAGGGAAAATTCCGTCTCAGCCATACTTGAGAGTATGAGCAATCAACAAACACCAATGCAAGCTTATATTTTCTACAGCCTTTCATCTTTACCCTTCAGATGTTTATTGAAGCTGAAAAATCAATAATGCGTCGTCGTCATCGTCATCTCTCTTTCTATGTTTCACCCTTATGTTTTCTTACTCTCTTTCTCTAAACGGCCCATTTCTCTTTGGCTTATCTCCCGCTAAAAACGTCGAGATTGCAAGTGGTACAACCGCTAAAAAAGATTTTTATATTTTTTCTATGCGAGAGAATTAAGTGAATCCTTTGTTCAATCCATTTTTTATTATGACGTGAATTTGTTGCAATAAATTTCGATAAATTGCTCGCGGAATAAATATAAAAAAAAAATTTTATCGTCATCTATATTATATAATTTAATATTCTTTTTCGTTTCGGTATAAAATTTATGATAATTATGAGACTAATAATTGTTTTTTTTTTCTTTTTGCATGTTAATTTGCAGCAAGTTATGACCAGATTCCAATAGACTCAATGCAAGGATTGGAAATAGGTGGGGGATCAACATATGGCGCTATGGATGCGATGGATGTAGCGCATGAGGGTGATTTGAGCTTTGATCATCTTGATGAGCTTCCAGCGCCGCCACAAGACAACAATCAAGTTGCTGCTTGGTACGATACCGATCTCTAAAGAGCGAAAAGCAAAACAAAAACAAAAAAATTAAAGAAAAACCCACGCGCTCCTTGAATTAATTCATAGCCGGGTCAAGTATTAAATAAATTTATTGTGTCGTACTTCAGTAAAAGGGTTTATCGAATAAATTCGACGAACAGTTGATGAATAAAATATATAATGGCCATTAAAGATGAAGGAATAATGAAAGGAAAATGAAACTACGTAATACTTACGTTAATTAAAATCTTTAGCGAAATATTTTTTCGCCATTAAATAAACTTGGAATTAATTATATACATATTTTTTTTCCCCAATTTTTTTTTCTGATTTATTTTTTGTAATGAATAATTCATATCGTATCTTTATATATTTAATCGATGTATTTGATATCTAACGTATCAATTTTATGTCAAGTGTACTTGAAATATTGTGTTTTTTATGAAAAGTAATTGGGGAAAAAAAATAGTTGCATACAGAATCCTCGAAATTTCGCTCTGTCAAATAGGTTTATAAGCGATTTACTCGTCGATGTGTATATCAACTAACCGCCAATTCTATTGTTATTAATACTACCACATTTTGCACGATTCACTGAAGGCCAATATTGAGCCAAGTAATTGCGCAACGAATTTTATTTTATTTTATTATATTGTATTTTATTATTTTCATCCCAATTTGTTCTTTTTTTTTTTTTTTTTTTTTTTTTTCCCACTTAATCGTAACTTTTTTTTATGGTGACTATTATGGTTGGATATATATGTTTTTTTTTAAGTATATGTTCACGTTACAGTTGAGGATCATGACTGAAAAAAAAAAGAAAATTTTTGTTAAACGACAATTCAATGTAATAAAAATGAATTGTCAATATATTTTTTTTTTCTTTGTCTGTCTCGTTCTTTTCTTATCTTTTTTATATAATCATTGCATAATATAAGACTTAAATAATGTCAAATCCATCCGTATATTTACGGAAAATTCTCTTGAAACACAAATCATTAATAATTAACAATCGTTTATTCAAAAGAAAATAAAAGAAATGGAAAACTATTTATACAATTGTCCCTGAAATGTTAGTGCAGCTCGATTATAAAATTAAAAATAACAATCACGTATAAATAATATTGAATATCAATGGATTTTAGCATTATGCATTTTACAGGGTAGTAAGAAACGAAAAATTAAGAAAAAAAAATAAATAAATAATTCATTTCATTTATCAAGTAAATGTAGATGATGCACCGCTAATTTTATATTAGCGTCGTCAATGTATTGGATTTAATGAAAAGAACATGTAATTCTTACACATAATTGTTTTAATATTTTTTTATAATGCCTTTCACCATTAATTTGGAATTCCATTCTAATTTCCTGACCATATCAATTCATCAGAGAAAAAAAAATTACATCAAAACTGGAATTTTTTACTGGCACTTTTACAACTACTGTGCTCGATGTCAGTTAGAAATTAACATTCTAAGTTTATCTGTGCGTGTGGTTTTCTCTCTCAGTCTCAATAACGGTCTTTTTTTTTTCTTCTTTTCATTTACTCTAGTCACATAACTCCAGACAAGTCTGAGAAATCACAGCAAACTTACGGCAGTTTTATTAAGGAGTTACTTAGTATCTTGTATGTAAGACAAACGAAAAACATTTCTGGTCCTGTAGCACTGCAGCTGCCGTTGCTGTTGGGCTAAATACAATCGAGTTCAATCCAATAAGAAAACAACAACAACAACAACAACTTCACGAAGTGAACGGCAAATTCAGTATAATGCTATAACTCGTCGCGAACACTTCGTATCCTTGATTATTTCCTCATATCAATAAAATAAAATAAAATTCGATATACATTTAAAATAAATTACAACACATAAGTGTAAATAATTCAAATAAATATCAATGATATGATAAAATACATAACGGGAATTAATATTGTATATATTTATAGAAAGTATCGTGCAAAGAATGTTCTACTCAAATGAAACACTATCAGTTTTGTCATGATAATATATAGTATATAAAGCCATGGATGCTTATAATACTATCAAATATCTTGCTCTTGACTGCTTTGCAATAGACAGAGATCTGATATGACAAAGTGACACTCTATCCACTCGTTGAAATTGAGACAAACATTTAATATACAAGTCATCACGCATCGATTTCTTTCTCAACTCGTCTAATGTATAAAACAAAAAATATTATTTTTATCTATGTCATTTATATTAGAAACCAAAAACATAATTCATACCATCATATTTATTTGATTACAAATTCTTAATTAAATTTTATTTGACAAGAAAAAAAATATTTAATTATAATTATCAAACGCTTTAATGTAAGCGTGAAACGATTCCTTCAGGATTCAACTCGTGCCGCTGTTGTTACATACTGTTTTTATACTATTACCAACAATCACCAACACGTGAAAGTGCATTTACATTTACAGAGCAGTCACCAACTATACTATAAACGTGAGCTCCTGTCTTTCGTGCAACGACAGTTCCCCCCCAGTTTCTACCTGGTGTAGGTTCTCGCGTGCTCGCGGGAGAAATTGCCCGTCTGTTCGTTGAGACCGCCCGGCAATCAGAGTATTCATCTGACCGAAGGTGCCGAGCGTTGGTCGTTCACCAAGCAATAGCTTTAACGCGCGATCATCAACTTACACAGGCAAATAAGTGATGTACACACAGTCTCTTCCTTTCCAATAAATCATCGTTCGGTTTGAACCGATCACGTTTAGCAGGTCACTCAAGAGGTCAACGAGAAGCGACAGCTGTGTAAAGTCAATGTGCACCTGTGCATTATCTCAACTGTAAATCTTCGGTGCCAATGAAACGATCGAGGCGTTACAGGTGTTACTGATTATTAAATTTAATTTCAATTCAAGTTTTTTTTTTATTTATGTTTTTTTTTTCTTCATTCAGTTTATTGAAATGTTGGTAAAGGTTTGAAGTGAATGTAAGTGATTATTTGTGTTTGATGTGTTGAAAAGTGAGGAAAATTAAAATTGAATGAAAAAAAAAAAAAATTATAAAACAAAGTTGGAGATTATTTATTTGTAACTAAAATGTTGTGTTGCGTGTGTAAGACCAACAATATTTAATACACGCAAAGTGATTGGACCGTATCAAAGACAGAAACCCAAAGATGACAGTTGCCATGGAACATAAACGAAAAACTTCATGGGATTCAAAGGTAAATTTATTTTTTCTATTTTATTTTATATTATTTATTTTTCATTGTCTGGGCAAATGGAAAAATTATATAAGCATATATATTTATATTTTTTTTTTTATATGCGCAGTGAATAGACAATTGTTACGCGTCGAAGCATGAAATTTTCAGTTTTCCAAATGACCGCAGCCTGCTCAACTTCCATCCAATCATCTTGAAAGTCATGGAGATAAATTCACCCTTTTATAATAGCCTTCGATGTACTCTGTGGTGAAAGTGGGCTTTCCATACACCATTCATGGAGCTCACCAGTAAATGCCTGTGCATAGTATTTATTCCCACACCATCTTGATATACCAATGCAGTTCTAATTAGAAAATTTTACTATACTATCCCAATGCTATAATATTTAAATCCAAGAAGAATAAGATATAAATTAATATTTTTCTATTAATTCTTTTTTATTTTATTGAAATTGTTTAGCCTGAAGAAATTTACTCAACCAACAGATAAATTATGTTATTTGCAATAATACTTTATCCACGAGACTTGTGGTTTATGAGATAAATCACGTTTCCTACAATGAAGCAAAAGGTTCGACGGATGAATTGCGCAAAAGAGACGGGCAATATTCTCTTTCTCTTGATCTTTTCCTCACTTGAGAATTCAAACAAGAAGAAAGCGCGAGTTTCGCATTTTTGGAATGTGCCCTCTCGCACAACAGTGTCAACAAGTTTACACACATACTTGTCCTTCGTAAACAAAAAAAACCGGTATTTTTAATCCTCTTGATAATTAGAAGAAGAAAAAAAAAATAATATTTTGCAATTTTTCACTCCATCGTTTTCTATACAACATTCACCATTCAAAACAAAATTCATTGAGTCATTCTATTCATATTTTTATTTACTTGTTTATCTCAACTTAAATTTGACACAGAAAATTTAAGACGTCATTTCACCTAGATTGTCAACAAAGAATAGGTATATAAACTACATTCTTTAGTGAATAATTTACCGGGTAAACTTCTGAAAGAAATGAAACAAAGAACAATAAAAATAACAAAAATCATTCTATAACTTTTGTATTGTAGTCGACCTTGTTCTCGCTTGACCCCTAACATTTCTATTGAATTTCATGTCACTGTGCAAGATTTATCATAAGAATACGAGTACAAACATTTGATTTTTTTTTTTTCCCTTTCTTTCGTCGTTTTTATTCAAGTCGAAGAACGAAGAACTAGGCTAAATGGAATGGCGCGTTCGACGCGTGTTGGGTGTGGGCTTCTTGTACGCTTGGTTGGGTTGGGTTTCTCGACATCTGACCAGCTTCATAATACCGTTATCTATACTCTCTTCCTCGGAAAAAAAAACATAATAATGATCATAACAACAATGAAATGAGAAAAAAAAAAATAAAAAACCCTAACGCGATTTTAAACGCTGAGCACACTTTTATTTTGACAGCTAGTTTGTCCAACACTCACGAATACTTTTCTATCTGATGATAAAATCTGAACAATTGTTTGTCTTCTCTCATATCTTTTGTAGAATCAAATAAACGCACGTGCGTTAAATAAATTTCCCCGGAAATAATTCAATCATGAATTTCAATTATAAATTGAATTATTTTTTTTTTTTTTTTGTTTGATAGAAATTGATGTTCTAATGACGTTTTAATAGCTATGTTTTTCTGTTTCAAATATAATTGATAGAGATATATAAATGGAAAGTTTATATTCAAAGTTCATTCTGCATTTAAGCTAACATATGAAAAGCATTTATATTACATGAAAGATGTGTTATCCATCGCACCTTCCTCATTTACCGACATTGAATTCTACTTTCCAATCGTACATTTCCTTGGAGATTAACCAAACAGATTGTTAAATTGTCCGGAAACATCATTTATTTATTTATTTTTTTTTTTTCGTTATTTTCATATCATCTAAAGATATTCCAAAGTATTTATATATTTCATGCAATATCATACACAATATATTTAATATTATAAATATCGACACGCAAAATAAGAAAGATGATTGTTTTCGCATATTATCATTTCATTAAAACCTGAGAATAAAGAAATCATTATTATACTTGATTATACATCTACACATACCTACGTATATATTATTATAATAGAACTGAAATTTTTTTTTATTTTAATGTGAGGTCACTGAACTGACCTATGAAACAAGAGATATAAAGCGCAGATTTAAACTATACTTCAAACAGACAGAGATAATAAGTGAGATATCTCCAGAAAGAGAAGTCAATATATATTCGTGCTCTAGCACTAATCAACCTCAACTTTCGTAATACACAATGCCCTGGAGTCCTTTGTTGCTTGTTTCACCGATACCGTTTCATCTCTCTCTCTCTCTCTCAATCCAATTATTTACGTAACATTTTGTGGGGCCAACTACTTTTAATTTACTCCAAGTTATTTATTAAAATAAAACATTGATAAGAAATTAATTTCAAAAACTGCAGCTACTAGAAATAAAACTTCATTTCCTAGATATTTATTTATTATTAACTAATTAACGTTCAGCCATGCCATATAAATATAAATATTAATTAATTTAATATATTCTTCTAATCGTTTTGGGGAAATTATTATAAATTTTTTTTTTATTCCGGGTGCAATGATGATGATGAGCATTTGCCATTAATGAATTGTTACACCAAAAGTGCAATTCTTTTTAACACGCTTGTGAACATTATTCCTTTCGAGCGTGAGCCGCATGTAACATTTGAACAAGTCTATGGGCGTGGGTCTTTTTACTTGTACATATACTTTTATAGTAGTAGTATTACTATTATATTCTCTCTCTCACGATTTATATATGCGCGCAAAAAATATTTATTTAAATAGCTTGGGTGTTTTAAACACCAATTATTTATGCGTTTTATAGATATGGATAGAAATAATCATTACACAGACACTTGAACATTTTAAATAATGTCTCATTAAGTTAAACATTAAATATACAATGTGTCTATTAAGTAATATTTAAACACTTTAGTAAATTTATTTAATTTATATGAATAAAAGAGAAATTTATTATTTCAACGTAAAATATTAAAATGTTGTAAATTAAAATTAAATATACACATAGATGAATCATTATAGATTATACGTATATTGATGGGCGAGGAAAATGCCCACACATATTTCCTTTCTCAATTTTAATAACAATTAATCACTTTAATTTTTCTTATATATTTATTTTCGCAATGCATCGAGTCATGCAATGTGTTGTATTTATATATATACTATACATATACCGATCTCTTTATAAGGCTGAGCTTGAGCATCATCTGGGATGAGCCTGTGTGAATCAGCTGTGATGTGAAACGAGAGGGAAAATTAATTATTCCAATTGAAAAAAAAAAAAAAAAAAAAGAAAAATAATTTAATATAATTTGCAATATTTTATATTTTTATATTTATTTCTCTGTTGTTGTTATTCAATATTTAAATTACAGATTTCTGTTAGTACTGTGAGCACAAGGAGATTCAGTCGTGCTGGTACGCCATCATCAATATTATCATCAGACAGTGATATACGTTTTACAAGAAAACTTGGTGGTCAATATCGTTGCGGTTGCTGTGTATTAGCAGCATTTTTATTATTCCTATTATTTTCCGGTGTTTCAATATACCTTGGCTGTAAGTTTTGCTTTATTATCATATTATTTTTTTAATATTATTTATAACACTTCTCTAAAATGCTTGAATACAATGCTGTAGATATACATAAATATGTTTAATATATGCATGTATATATATTTAATATTTATACATATATCTGTACGTATATGTGTATTTATAAAGATGTTGATGCGGCCAGAGCTCATTGAGGTCTTCCAACGCGCGTATAGAGCTATAACGGTGTGACCGAGTTACCGACTTGAGTTGTGCGCACCTTCGATCGGTTACCGGTTCATCCAGCCATGTATATCCATACTAATCACTCAATATTATCGTCATGTAGACATAAATTGAAATGAGCTTAGGCTTAAGTAGTATATATTTATTAAATTTATCTTCTCGATTAATTTATTATCGGACGATGTAGTGTAATTTATTTAAAAACTTGAAATTAAAAAGTATTATTGCAATCAGTAGGTGATAATGTTTTTCTTTTTTTGTAAATTGAGTGCAATGATGTGAACGATAAAAGAGAGAAGCTGAATGATATCATCGAGCTAACGGTTCGACCGCGTTATACCGAGAGCTGACACAAGTAAACGCGCGTGATTATATCGAGCCACGATTTACCGTGACCATTTGGCCAATGATCGACCTTTAAAGTGCTGGAGAAAATACTACACGGCCTTGCTGTATATTATTATGCACCCACCATTGATGAAAATAATTATTCAATGGTGTTGTTAATTTTGTTTTATGTGTATGTATATTTATATTTGTATTAATGATTTATTTTTATTTTTTCAGATACATTTTTAATATCAGATCCGCCGGGTGATCAAGTGTTTCTTGCAACATTTCGTGTTACAAATGGGGATTCATTCAAGGCAGAATTAGCTGATCCATCAACGGAAGGATTTAGAATACGATCACGTGAGTATCGTGATCGTATAAATCTCGCTTTTCGTCGTAGCAATCTGCGGGTTTCATTTATCGGCTCTGAGATTCTTGCGCTGGATGGGTAAGTGTTACGACCCAGTGGTCTACTTCAAAAACATATTTATTTATGCAAATAATAATAATATTATTGAATGAACAAAGTAAATTGATGGGAATATTTATTATTTAGTTGGATAATTAAAATGTGGAATTGATTGTATGGAAAATAATTTTGATTTAATGAGAAAAAATTATTTGTAAGTTAATTATTTCATTTGTTGTAATTTTAATTTTAGAGTGGAAAATGTCGACCTAGTGGTACACTTTGATTTACGTTTCGATCCACGTTATCAAACTGTTAATGTTGCTGATGTCATTGATGTTCTTGAGAGAGAAATAAATCCAGCGACAGTGAAATATCTTGCAAATTTAATAATTGATTCAAAAAGTCTCGAGGTCCAAGAAAGTTTAGAAGCATTAAATGCTCAAGTGGCTTTACAAACTACTATTATAACTACACCATCAACCACAACTGCTCTACCACCAAGAAGTTGCACAGAACTTGGTTTATCATATTGCAAACATTTGCCTTATAACGTCACGTCATATCCAAATATATTTGGCCATCGATCACTAGCTGAAGTCGAAGATGACGTGATTGCTTTCAGGTAAATTCAAAGAGATATGAATTAATTAATGAAAAATATTTTTTGTATTTATAAAAAAAAAAATAAAATATTTTTTGTTTGTTTTATTAGAGAACTTGTTGATGCAGAATGTTATCGATTGGCTTACGATTTTATTTGTCAAGTTCTTCAACCGTCTTGTATGCAAAGTGAAACTGAAGCCACATTACAACTTCCATGTCGTAGTTTTTGTCGTGAATTTTGGTCGGGTTGTGGAAATCGTTTGCCCGATAGAATTCGCAGTGCATTAGATTGCACAAATTTTCCAGAATATGCTGATCAAGGTAGTTGTCGACCGAAACCTGGATGTATTCATGATTTACAAAGTCGAGCATTGTCTCCGCGAATTTGCGATGGAATTATTGACTGTCCAGATTTGTCTGATGAAATAAATTGTGCTTATTGTCAAGAGGGGAATATGCATTGTGGTGTTGGACGAGTATGTATTCCTAATGTCAAAAGATGTGACGGGAAAATGGATTGTCCAAATGGAAATGATGAGAAAGATTGTCGTAAGTATTTAAAGTCATTGAAAAGAAAAAAAAAATTACTGTTTTCTTTAAATGAAAATTTTTTCCTCAGTTTCTTTAGCAAAGAGTATTAGCTCTGTGAAAAGTGATCCAATTGACACACCACTTGCTGTAAAGTATACACGTGAGGGTTATGTTGTATTCAATGAGAAAGGTCTAGTGGGAAAGTTGTGTATTGAAAATTTAAATGCAACATTACCACAAACGGAAATGGATACCGTACTTCAAACTGCCGCTGCTTCACTGTGTACTCTACTTACTTATAGTGGTATGAGTTCAGTGGAGATTAGAACTGATGATGAAAATGACATACAGTATGTCCATATGGAAGATCCATTAGCATCGGAAATATCATTCGTACGTGCACCATGTCCTAGCAAACAAGTTATGTACGTTCGCTGTGCAGAATTAGGTAAAAAAATTATTTTATTCAATAATTATTTATTATTATTTCCTCATTAAATAACCTAATTGTATTTACTATGTAATATTATTTATTCCGCTATATTAGAATGTGGAATCCAACCGCTAAAAGCAAAAAGTAGCAATAAAATCCTAAGTAAAATGGCAGAACCTGGTGATTGGCCGTGGCACGTTGCACTTTTTAAAGAGGACACTCACGTTTGTGATGCGACATTAGTCGCTGCGAATTGGCTGCTCGCAACTGCTTCATGCTTTCAAGGTCAACCAAAAGCCGAGTGGTCAGCACGATTGGGAACTGTAAGATTATCAAGCACATCGCCGTGGCAACAAGAACGACGAATTGTTGGAATGATTAAATCACCGGTAGAAGGCAGTACAATGGTACTTTTGAAATTGGATCGACCTGTTATTATTTATTCAGACTTTGTCAGGCCAGTTTGTCTACCGTCCAGTTATGAGCCTGCACAAATGAATACTTCTCAGTGTAATACTCTTGGATGGGCGAGGAATCGTATGTATTATCTGATAATTAATTTAAAAAATATTTATCTTAATATTTTATTATTAAAGATAAATTGATTTTTTTTTTTACTTTATTTTAATCAGGTGATCTGTTGCAACGAGTTCAATTGCGATACAGTGCAATGGAGAAATGTGAAAATATCAGTATTACGTCAGTGAATGGTATTTGCACAGACGCAGCGTACTCGACTGATGATTGCAATGTAAGGAAAAAAAAAAAATTATATCATGATTGATGATAAAATGCGCAATAGTTGTTTATAATTTTTCTTTTTTATTTAATTTATTTTTTCTTTCAGGAGGAAGAACTGGCGGGTAGTCCAATGCTTTGTTTACAATCTGACGGTAAACGATGGGCATTGACAGGAGTGAGTACATGGCGAATTGCATGCTCGACAGCTGGTGTCGAAAGACCACGACTTTACGACAAAGTATCATCAAATATTGCATGGATTAAATCCACAATTGTTTGAATATGTTCATTATAATTCAACAAATATTATAAAACGTGATATGAAAATATTTATTTTCAATTGTTATTTCGAAACAATATAAATAAGCGAAAATATAAAATTAATAGTGATTAATTAATTGTAGAAATTGAATACTTAAGTGGAGAATTTGTCGTGAAATTTTTTATTTCTTTTTTTTTTTCTATGAACTTCATATATAGTGTAAATAATTTTATACCATTGTGACGATGCCAGATATATTATTTCTTAGAACAGTCTGCATTTATGTTGATGACAACGTTATCGCGAAGAATTATAAATATTTTTTTGCGACTGCCAATTTAATTGTTTATTTCATTTTTTTTTCTTTTTTTTTTTCCATCAGTAGTAGTATACAATGATTGTATTATTTGAATAATAATAAAGAACACTGTTTACTGATTATTGATGATATGAAATTGAAAACAATCGTTTATGTTATTGATAATATTTTTTATTTAAGTTCTTTCGCTATTTAAACAATAAATACCGTGAGTAGTTTTGTATTGCGCTCGCGTATAAAGAGTGGGGTCAATAATCGCAGCTCAGCGTAGACTCACAGCTAAGTTGTGTAGTTGTATCAAATACGCAAGTGCAGTCAGTTGAATTGGCATATTTATATATTTGGCGAACGACATCATTATTGCGCTGTTGCAGTGATTAACTTAATAATCTCATTTTGCCACCATGGTAAGTTCACGAACCGATAAATACCAACAATAAATTTTTTAATATATAAATAATTAAATATTATATGTGTTTGACAATGGTACAATTGTATATTTATGATGGAAGTTTATTATATTTTCTATTTTTAATTTTTCGAGACGTCGAATTCATTGAAAGACTCGGACTTGTATTATATCGATTTAAAATCAAATGATCCAATTGATCTTTATACCGAGTGGCACAGTGAAGCGAAAAAATTTTCTAAAGGATTTACCAATGTTATATGTCTATCAACTGTTTCAAGGTATGCGATATTAATTATATAAATATAATTTTTTTTTTAATAACATTGCGAGTATTTGTGTTTATAATTTTTCTTTTGCAGCGATTGCTGTCCTCGTTCGCGTCATGTTTTTCTCCAGTCTTACGATGAAAATGGTTTTGTATTCTTTACGGATAGTAGAGGTCGAAAAGCACAGGAACTTGTGAGTGAATATGCGAAAATTAATTTATATTTTAAAGTGAAAAATTATCAGGTTTCAATTTATTTATTTTGAATAATTCAGGCTGCAAATAATCACGGTTCTGCGTGTGTTTATTGGATATTTACCAACGATAAATGCGAACATATTATGAAACAGGTGAGAAGATAAGTTATTTTATTACCTCGTAAAATAAATTGAAAAATGCATCATATGTGAATACATCTATGTCAAGGTGAGAATAGAAGGGACCATAGAATATTTACCTCGTAATGAAGTTGAAAAAGTTTACAATGCTCAGCCACTTTATGCAAAAATTCGAGCGCATTTATGTCATCAAGATACAGTTGTTAATTGGGATGAATTAAAAAAACGCCACGATGTTCTATTAGAGCAAGCCAAAATTGATGATTCATTTTTACAAATGCCTGATCACTAGTGAGTATCATTGACTTTTTTAATTTTTTTTTTCTTTCAAGTGTTTAAATCAATAGTGAAATTGATGTTAATTTTGTTTTAAATCTTAGCATCGGATGTCGACTTATTCCAACATGGATGGATTTTTACGCTTCCAAAAATAAATGTATCGCCGATCGAATGGAATTTGATAAAAGCGAGGATGGAATTAATTGGATTCATCGAAGACTCGCTGCGTAAATTAATTGAAAAAATATCTAATTATGAAGAAAAATATTCGAGTATAATTATTAAAATTATTACAGTAATTATATCAAGAAACTATGGGGATAAATTTATTTCTATGTACTATATGAAATATGTTTTCAAAAAATTCCCGCGAAAATTCATTCGTCGCCATGACACTCGAACGTAATATCCCCAATTCATAAAATGCGAGGTAAAATAAATATTTAACATTAATAACATGCAAAATTTAGAAACAACAAAGCTATTACATATTTCTAGACGTTTTTTTTTTTTCTGAAACTTTTTTCACATACAATATTTTATATAAATACTTAGGTACATCCATAATAAAATTTACTTACAAAAAAAAAATCCAATTATTCACACATGGCAAAATATATCAATAGAAATGCACTCTAAATAAAAGTATCATCGTCATATGAATTTATTATGTTCTCAAGAATATTAGAGAACATCGAAACAACACCATTAATTTGCTTAAAAATAATTAGAAATAATTCAACACAAATATTTGCACAATTCCATTGAAAACAATACAAAAGGGAACATTTAAATCCCAGATGGCGCTTCATGACCTTCATTAACACGTACAACATTTACTGTACGACACATACACATTCAAACCAAACCGAATATAACTGTAAAAGTGTAAAGGAACATGATCAAACGACACAGTGTGCAAACAGTTGCCGCGGTAAAAGCACGTGGTAAAACAGTTTGCATCACAAATCATGGATAATCAAAGTAAAGTCAACGCATTTTTGTTACTTGAGGATGGCAGTGTATTTCCTGGACGAAGTTTTGGTGCTTGCAAGCCCACTGATGGCGAAATCGGTATATATCAATAAATTATAATTAAATAAAATTTTATAACCACAGCACACGTGGCTGAGCCGCTCCATTTTTCTCCCGGTATAAAATTACCAATTAATTATTATTTTTACCGGAGTAAACTTTAATTTTCTCTTATTATACATATTGTCAGCTGTGATTAAATAAATTATTATTGGCAGTGTTTAACACTCTTTATATTTAATGTGATTCTTAATTGTTGAATTTTGCATAATATGAATTCCCAGTAATCTGTTGCTCGTTTAATTATCATATCCACGTGGCTTTTTTAGCTTGATCAGCAATGATGTCGTAAAAATTTCTGTGTATAGTTAGATAAAGCCATTGGTATTGTTTTATCTCAGCTGTAATGTATATTGTGAATATAATAATGATTCTTGGATTTGTTCTAAATGTATTTTTATTAATTATTTTAAAGTATTTCAAACGGGAATGGTTGGCTATCCTGAATCGCTGACAGATCCATCGTATCATGCACAAATATTAGTACTGACCTATCCACTGATCGGTAATTATGGAGTACCCGATGATGAAAAAGACAGTAATGGAATTTCACTGTGAGTTAATTTATTCAGATAATTTTCATGATTTTTAATTGATAATAAAAATTATGATTATTAATTTGTTTTCTTTTATGGATTTGTTTATTTTAGATGGTTTGAATCGCATAAAATATGGGCAGCAGGTCTTATTATTGGTGAATTGTGCGATCAGCCAAGTCATTGGCGACAAAATAAGACATTGTCCGAATGGATGATGGAACAAAATGTACCTGGATTGTATGAAATTGATACGAGAGCACTGACAAAAATTATACGAGAAAAAGGAAGTATTCTTGGAAGAATTATTTATGATCAACCGCCAGCAAGTTTAACAATTCCATTATCGCCATCAATTAAAGATCCTAATGATAGGAATCTCGTAGCTGAAGTATCAACGAAATCAATTATAACTTACAATCCCAATGGCAATCCAAAAATTTGTGTTGTCGATCTTGGATTGAAATTCAATCAAATTCGTTGTTTGTTAAATCGTGGTGCACGTGTTGATATTGTCCCGTGGAACTATGATTTTACGAAAATTAATTACGATGGATTATTCCTCAGTAATGGACCTGGTGATCCAAATATGTGCCAAGAAACAATTCAAAATATACGTCGGATTCTCGCACAGTCTAAAAAGCCTATTTTTGGTATTTGTATGGGACATCAAATTTTATCATTGGCTGCTGGATGTAGCAGTTCTAAAATGACTTATGGCAATCGTGGTCACAATCAACCAGCAATACATCTCGCTACTGGTCGTTGCTATATGACATCGCAAAATCATGGATTTGTTATTAATGTACCAGAAACATCAGACGATTGGCAGCCACTTTTTGTCAATGCTAATGACAATACAAATGAAGGAATAATTCATACAAGCTTACCATATTTTTCAGTTCAATTTCATCCTGAACACACCGCAGGACCGCACGATCTTGAATGTCTATTCGACGTTTTTATTGACGCAGCAAACCATACAATAAACAATAAGTCTGAAAATATTTCGTTGAATGACAAAATAACAAATTTACTTACATACAAACCAGTCAGTATTGAGGAGAATTTCCGACCGAAAAAAGTACTAATTTTGGGATCAGGTGGTCTTAGTATTGGTCAAGCGGGTGAATTTGATTATTCTGGCTCGCAAGCGATCAAAGCTCTTCGTGAAGAATCAATACAAACGTTATTAATCAATCCAAATATTGCAACAGTTCAAACTTCCAAAGGAATGGTAGATAAAATTTATTTTTTGCCAATTATTCCGGAATATGTCGAACAAGTTATTAGATCTGAACGACCTGATGGAGTTTTACTAACATTCGGTGGACAAACTGCGTTAAATTGTGGCGTGGAGCTAGAAAAACGAGGTGTATTTGCGAATTATGGTGTAAAAATTTTGGGAACACCAATACAATCAATAATTGATACAGAAGATAGGAAAATTTTTGCTGATAGAATTAGTGCAATTGGAGAAAAAGTAGCACCAAGTGCGGCTGTTTATTCTATTACCGAAGCACTCGAAGCTGCAGAAATTTTGGGCTATCCAGTAATGGCACGAGCGGCATTTTCTCTTGGTGGACTTGGATCAGGCTTTGCCAATACAGCAGAAGAATTAAGGACACTCGCTCAGCAAGCATTAGCTCATTCAAATCAATTAATTATTGACAAATCATTGAAGGGATGGAAAGAAGTTGAGTACGAAGTGGTACGCGATGCTTATGACAACTGTATTACAGTTTGTAATATGGAAAATGTTGATCCACTTGGTATTCATACTGGTGAATCAATTGTCGTAGCACCAAGTCAAACATTGTCCAATCGCGAATACAATATGTTGCGTACAGCTGCTATTAAAGTTATTCGACACTTTGGAATTGTTGGCGAATGTAATATTCAATATGCACTTAGTCCATTTTCCGAAGCATATTATATTATTGAGGTGAATGCAAGGCTATCACGGAGTTCAGCGTTAGCCAGCAAAGCAACGGGTTATCCATTAGCATACGTAGCAGCAAAATTATCTCTTGGAATACCATTGCCACAAATTAAAAACACTGTTACCGGTAAAACTGCGTGTTTTGAACCGAGTTTAGATTATTGTGTCGTTAAAATACCACGTTGGGATTTAAGTAAGTTCCAACGTGTCAGTACAAAAATTGGCAGTTCAATGAAGAGCGTCGGTGAAGTAATGGCAATCGGTCGTAAATTTGAAGAAGCATTCCAAAAGGCTCTACGAATGGTAGATGAAAATGTAACGGGTTTTGATCCTTATATCAAGCCACTCAATGACGATGAATTGGAAAAACCAACTGACAAAAGAATGTTTGTTCTTGCTGCATCAATGAAAGCCGGCTATTCAATCGATCGTCTTTATGAGCTTACAAAAATTGATCGCTGGTTTTTAAATAAAATGAAAAATATTATTACATGCTATAAATCATTGGAAAATCTTGGTCAAGGAATGCTTCCGCATGCAGTGTTATTGGGTGCCAAAAAAATTGGATTCTCTGACAAACAAATTGCAGTTGCAATTAAAAGTACAGAATTAGCAGTACGTAAACAACGAAAAGAAAGTAATATTCGCCCATTTGTTAAGCAAATTGATACAGTGGCCGCTGAATGGCCAGCGAATACAAATTATCTTTATCTAACATATAATGGATCAACTCATGATATTGATTTTCCTGGTGGTTACACAATGGTAATTGGTTCAGGTGTATATCGTATTGGAAGCTCAGTGGAATTTGATTGGTGTGCAGTCAGTTGTCTTCGCGAGCTTCGTAAACTTAAGAGAAAAACCATTATGGTTAATTATAATCCTGAAACTGTAAGCACAGATTACGACATGTCTGATCGTTTATACTTTGAAGAAATATCATTTGAAGTTGTAATGGATATATATGATCATGAAAATCCTGAAGGTATTATTTTATCAATGGGCGGACAATTACCAAATAATATTGCTATGAATTTACATCGACAACAAGCAAAAATACTTGGAACATCACCGGAATCTGTTGATGGTGCTGAAAATCGTTTTAAATTTTCTCGAATGCTTGATCTCATTGGTATTTCTCAGCCAAGATGGAAGGAATTAACTAATTTACAATCTGCTATTGAATTTTGTGAGCAAGTAGGTTATCCATGTCTTGTACGACCATCTTATGTTTTGAGTGGAGCAGCGATGAATGTCGCTCACTCAAATCAAGATCTTGAATCATATTTAAAAAGTGCGAGCGATGTTAGCAAAGAGCATCCTGTTGTTATCTCGAAGTTTATTCTCGAGGCAAAAGAAATTGATGTAGATGCTGTGGCTAAAGACGGCAAAATCTTGTGTATGGCTGTATCAGAACATGTAGAAAATGCTGGTGTTCATTCAGGTGATGCCACTTTAGTGACACCACCACAAGATATTAATCCACAAACGTTAAGTAAAATTGAAATGATTTCAAAAGCAATTGCCGCATCATTGGAAGTGACTGGTCCATTTAATATGCAATTGATAGCAAAGGATAATGAATTAAAAGTAATTGAATGCAATGTACGTGTATCAAGATCATTTCCATTTGTCTCCAAAACGCTTGATCATGATTTTGTCGCAATGGCAACACGTTTAATTGTCGGTGAACCTGTTAAAGCAGTTAATGTACTAGCAGGATGTGGAAAAGTAGGGGTTAAAGTTCCACAATTTTCATTTTCACGATTGGCAGGAGCCGACGTCACTCTTGGAGTGGAAATGGCATCAACGGGTGAAGTTGCGTGCTTTGGTGAAAATCGATATGAAGCTTATTTAAAGGGAATGATGAGCACCGGATTCCACATACCTAAAAAAGGAATTCTTCTCTCCATTGGCAGTTATAAAGTATACAAACAAATAACTATTTTATTATTTTCTCTTTCTCAATATTTATTTAATTCTCTCATTAAATTTTTATTTACATTTATATTATAGCACAAAAAGGAATTGTTACCGTCAATTTCCAGTCTTCATCAAATGGGATACAAATTGTATGCCAGTATGGGCACTGCTGATTTTTACACTGAACACGGAGTGGAGGTGAGTAAATATAATAACTACAATATCACCCATCAGAAATGATATGACATCAAGAATTTATCTTTTTATATTATCGTGATGAGATTTGAGCAATCGGGATTTTTATTTTATTTAATTTTTTTTTTTTTTTTTAATTTCAATCCGATGATAACGCGCGGACTGAAAAGCTTAGATCTCTTGATCATTTGACTCTGCCCGGTGGGTTATCATTGTTATTATTATAATTATTATTATTGTTGAATAGATTTATATCTAAATATAAGTATCGTCTGTATTTAACAATTTTTTTTGGCGCGTCATTGAAGTGATATTCTGTTTAATCTCGCTATCATTTATTGTTATCTCATCAGAATTCCTTTGGGATTCCGTGTCAGATGATTTTGATTCAACTTCGTGTACCACTGCCATTGAAACATGTTTTCGTTGTTCGCTTTGTGATATACGTTTATAAACTTCAGATTCATCTAATGCATACTCGCTTGTTTCACCTGGTGTTGTAATTTCCACAAAAGTATGCAATGATTCCGTTGAATTTTTGTATCGATCATTTAATGATGATGAAAATATTGGATGATCTATATTGCGCTTTGGTGTTTCTGGAACATCAATTTGCGATCGTATTCTTACAGTACGTTTTCTTAATGCTTGCAATTTATCCAAATAAGCTTTAACATCGTCTTTGTGATTTCCATATTCTGATAATAATATTGAGAGTCTTTCAGCTTGATCAATATATATTGATTTTTGATTCAATGCGCCATATTTATTACAGCATTCGGCTATCTTGATGAAATGTTTGATAAATAAATCTAAGAGTAAACACAGTCGACGTGAATCTAATTCAGCACATCGAACCTTGAAAAAATAAAAAAAATAAAAAAGAATGATTATCAATAAAATGATTAGAAATTTTTCAAATATAAATATAAATTATAGAATAAATATATAAAATGAATAATTTACCGTTATTTCTATCACTTGCTCCGATGATGTTCTAGCATCGATGAGACTTTTATTTGTTATTGGTTTTCTTGAATAAATATTATTTCGTTCTTTCGTTTGTTTAGCACTGTCCCAAAAGCCACCGCGATCATATTGATTTTCTTGTATATTATCTGTCTTTGATTGAGATTTTTGCGATTGATGTGCCGCAAGATGTGGATTAATTAATGTCAAAACATCTTCCGTGAGAATTTTTAACAGCAATGTATAGTCAAGTTTTGGAAAAAAGCTACGACTGTGTTTAATATTTTGCATTGCATGTAACAAATACATAATTGGATTTTCAATAATTCTTTTTAATTGTTTTTGCGTGCGCAATAATGAAATATTATTTTGAAATATATTTTTATCTCGGATAAAATAGTCTGGCATAATTGGAACATCTTGACTTATAGCACGATACAATGACTTTAATAACATATTTAAACAATCGCCCATATGACTGTCATGCCATTTTGATGGTGTATCATTGTCCTCTATCAACCAAAATAATTGATTTCTTATATGTGCACCAGTTAGGCCAACATAAGAATCCATTGGTCGCATAAATGTTTTTTGTAACATCAATGCCATCAAATAAATACGCACTTGTGAATAACTCATACAAGTTTCAAGATAACGTTCTGCAGCGGGAAATGTTAATTCCCATTCGAGATTTCGTAAATTATTCGTAGAATTTTCATCATAATAACCTTCCGGTATCATATAACATCCTGTTTCTTTGACTTTTTCAATGATATCATAATCAGGCCATGTAGCACGTGGTCTCTCTAACCATTCATCAGCAATATTGGGCCAGGGTGACCAAATACATGGTATTATTGCAAATTGATCGTCTTTTAATATCATAGTTTTTTTTAAAACCTCAAATTTATCACGATATATAAATGCGCCTTGTGGTTCATCATCAATATCAGGATCAAATCCCATTAATTCTGACAATTGATCAGTGAATATATTATAGAAATAATCCATAAATTTCGTACTGTTCATGTACCATACGTCGTATTTACGACTGTGTATAACACCTTTAATTAAACGATCTTTATTATTTAATCTCAATCGTTTTTCCTTTACTGGATCATAAATTTGAAAGCATTGACGTGGAATTTCTGAAATAAATTTTGATGTGCTACTGAAAAATTTTCGATCTATTGATTTATTGTATGGTACAGCTAAACCATAACCATCCTCACTGCCACTGTCAATTGCATAATTCCCAGATCTATAACCAGAACTTATACTACCAGGTGGACTACTAGAGTTTGTACCGTTCCGATGACCAGTTATTTTTGGAGATTGTCGCGTTCTTTGGACTCGACTGCGTGGCATATTTGTTCCTTTTTTGATATGATTCATTTGTTTTATTGGCTTTTCATTATCAATACCGTAAGCATTATTTTCACGCTCATCATAAATGCTATCTTCGTCATTGACATCAGACGATGGCGATGTTAGACTTGAACTTCCGCTTCCGCCAGATTTCTTATCACACTTAACAAATAAGTTGTCATTAGGATTTGTATTTCTATCATCGTATAAACTGTCAGTGTCACTGTATATTGCTTCATCGCATGATAAATAATTTTTTTTCTTCGATGGATTTACTTCCAATCGTTGCAGCAAAGCATATCCTATGTTAAATAATTATTATATTGATGTATTATATTTTCATTTAATTTAATTATTCATTTTTCTCACCTTTATGTTTGCTTGGTTTCAACTGCATGCTATAAGTAATTGTTTCATTGACACTGCAATAAGGCGATGCATAATTTTGCTCTGTCACTTCGATATTATCAAAAACAATATAAATACGAATTGGCTGAAGAGGCTCCACTGATGGTATCGATGTTGGTCGAAGATAAGTAAAATCAATGGCTCGTCCAACTTGCTCTTGCAGTACATCCGGTATAAGAGCGTGCTTTTGTGGCGGTAATCGTCCATTCAATTCTGATTCACGTGCAGAAACTAATTTTTGTTTTACATTTGTAATTTCTCTAAAACACAAACATTAAATTAATTAAAGTTAAGCAGAATAATATTAATAAACTTTGGAATAGTTATGGATATTTTTTTATTATATAATTTATTTGGATTCGTTAATGATTGTGAGGATATTTTTTGATGTATAAATATGAAGGAGGAGTCACTTACTCTTCGTAATTTTCAAAAAATTGTACAGACATCATGAGATTATTGAGAATAAATAGCTCAGGATTTTGTTCAATTGTTCGTCGGAGAATTTTGAGCTCCAGATCTTCTGCCCAGTTGCCATAAATTTCATTAGGAAATGGCTGTTCTATTGATGATTTTATTTTTACTTGATCTCCATGATTTTTCGATCCAAATGTTTCTCTACACCTTGATTTAAAATTTCCCATTCCGGTTTTTTACTTAATTAAATTAATTCACAGACATTCGGATAACATCAATTGAATCACGTGATTTTTTAAATTACTTTGATTGAAAATTATTATGATTAAATAGTCATTAGACAATTTAATCATTGGCAATTCTTATAGTTGATCATTTGGGTTGAACAAACCGTAATGAAAGGTGCTTTGTACACAGAATACTGAAGTAATTGATTCGCTTGGACATTCAATATTGCTAGTAGATCATTCGTGTGACTTGTTATCATGTTATCAAGACATCCAAGACGTTTTTAATTGGTCGCAACCTATCGGGTATCGATAAAGTCTACGTATGTTTTACGAAAAATTCATGGAATTAACGGCTTGATTATTGAATATTTTCCTATATACATATAATAATAAATATTTCCTTTTAATTTGCGGAAATCATTTATAAATGCAATATAATTCCTGTCACTTTAAACTTGGATTATTCAAGAATAGTCATACTCTTGTTATACACTCGTAACTTTTGCTTTTTATAACTCTTGTATTATTAAATAAAATTATATTAATAATAGAATCTTTCATATCAATCAAATCTGTTTGGTCAAATGCAGAAATCAATGTTAACCAATCTATTTTCATTTGTATATCAATTTTATATAATACAATATGACGATTTTTTTTTTATTTTCTAGGTTGAACCAGTTCAATGGACGTTTGATAATATTGATGTAAATGAAGATTCAAGTCCCAGCGAGCTTCGTCATCTTGCTGATTTTCTTTCAAAAAAACATTTTGATTTAGTGATCAACTTACCAATGCGCAACGGTGGCGCACGTCGGGTCTCGAATTTCATGACTCATGGTTATCGCACGCGAAGACTTGCGGTGGATTACTCCGTGCCACTTGTCACGGACGTTAAGTGTGCAAAACTTTTAGTCGATGTAAGTTTTAATCAGTATCTATATATATATATTAATTGAATTCATAAAAAATTTTGTGTTAATTTCTATTTTATTCATTTTTTTCTTTCTATTAATTTCCTTGATAGGCAATAAATAGATTGCGTGGCCGAGCACCTCCATTGAATACACACACAGATTGTATGTCGTCTCGTAGAATGATTAAATTACCTGGTTTCATAGATATTCATGTGCATACACGTGATCCTGGTGCAACTTATAAAGAAGATTTCGCATCGTGTACAGCGGCTGCTTTGGCCGGTGGTGTAACAATGATATTAGCAATGCCAAATACAAATCCAGCCGTTGTTGATCATCAATCATTTGCCATTGCAAAAGAACGTGCAGCAGCTGGTGCAAGATGTGATTACGCTATTTTCCTCGGTGCATCATCGGATAATTATAACATAAGTGCGGAAATTGCACCGATTGCAGCCGGATTAAAAATGTATCTCAATGAAACGTTTACAACATTACGATTAAATAATCTCGCTACTTGGATGAAACATTTTGATAATTGGCCAAAAAATTATCCATTATGTGTTCATGCTGAGGGACAAACAACCGCTGCCATTTTGCTTTTAGCTAATTTATATAATAGACCAGTTCATGTGTGTCACGTTGCACGCAAAGAAGAAATATTAATTATACGTGCAGCAAAAGCAAAAAATATAAATGTTACATGTGAAGTATGTCCTCATCATTTATTCTTGTCGCAAAATGATTTGGAACGAATTGGAATGGATAAAGGACAAGTTAGACCGATGCTTGGAACTTTGGAGGATCAAGAAGCTTTGTGGGACAATATGGATATAATTGATTGCTTTGCTACAGATCACGGTAATATTTTTTTAAATTCTAATTGTAATTTTCTATCGTTATTTTATATATTTTGTTTAATAATAAAAATATTAGTATGTGAGAATTTGTTGATGATTATAATTTAATTTATATTTTTAAATTGCAGCCCCGCACACGGTTGAAGAAAAATCGGGTGAAAATCCACCGCCAGGTTTCCCCGGTCTTGAAACCATTCTTCCTCTTCTGTTGAATGCCGTGCACAATGGACGACTCACAATGGAGGTAATATGAGATAAGAAATTATTATAAAAATTTACTATGACACACTGTGAAGTCTATTAATTTTTTTTTTTTTTTTACATTTATTTTTTTGTTCTTATTTATTCTATTGTCTTATCTACAAACCGTGATCTTGCTTGGACCGGCATACATATACATAATGCACGATTGCTAATCTTGATTATTATTATGAACATTGAACGCAATGATGGTCAGGAACTAAATGGAAACAAAAAATATACATACATACATGTATACACATGAATGTATAAAAATTATTTGAACTAAATAACACAGAACTAATAGATAAAGATTCGCTGCACGGTAGTGTTTTTTATAATTGACGCTGATAAAATATTATTTTGTAAAGTTTTTTCATGATGAAAATATTTCATTAAACGTTATCTTATCATTTTTTTTTTCATTTAGTTTTATATATTTCATTGTAATATTAATAACATAATTCCAAGCTTAAACTAATCCGCTTTATCTTTGATTTCAGGATTTAATAAACAAGTTTCATAGAAAACCCAGAGAAATTTTTAATATACCAGAACAGCCAAATACTTATGTTGAAGTTGATTTGGATGAAGAATGGACAATACCTGATGCAATGTCATTTTCAAAATCAAAATGGACACCATTCGCTGGAACAAAAGTACGTGGTTCGGTTCATAGAGTGGTTTTACGAGGTGAAATAGCCTATGTCGAAGGAAAAGTATTAGTTAATCCTGGATTTGGTCAGGACATACGTGAAATTCATAGAAATACAAGAAGCCAACCAATAATTAATTTACCTACTGTCGATGTTGTTAGTAGTCGTCAAAATAATACTCTTGATCGACTTCTTTCACCAAATTATGAAAAGCCTCATGTGAATGCTGATTATTCAAATGAAGAATCCAGAGAAATTGTATCTTACTTACATCCATCCGTTGATCCTGAATCAACATCGATACTTCATTTATCCACGAATCATGGGCTCGCTGGTCATCACATTCTCACTGCTGATATGTTCACTAAAGAGCAATCAAATGTAATACTTGATGTAGCACAACGTTTACGTGCTCATGTATTGAAAAATCGACCACTTGATCATATTTTACGCGGAAAAATTGTGGCATTAATATTCTATGAAGTAAGCACACGAACGTCATGCAGCTTTTCCGCAGCAATGCAACGATTAGGTGGACGTGTGATACAAATGGATGGCTCTACTTCATCAGTAAAAAAAGGAGAAACTCTAGAAGATTCAGTGGCAATCATGGCTGGTTATGCGGACGCTGTTGTTCTTCGACATCCAGAACCAGGTGCGGTAGCACGTGCAGCAAGAAATTGTCTTAAACCGATGATAAATGCTGGTGATGGAGTCGGCGAGCATCCAACTCAAGCTTTATTGGATGTTTTTACAATTCGTCAAGAAATCGGTACCGTCAATGGCCTTACAATTACTATGGTCGGTGATTTGAAGCATGGAAGGACAGTACATTCTCTTGCAAGGTCAATATACACCTGTTCATTAATACTCATTTCATTTATATTTTTAATTTCAACATGGCATTAATAATATATAACCATATGGCGCAATTGATCACCATAATATTTTTAAATAATAAAATATTATAGAATAAAATAAATTAAAAATAAAATTGTTTTACTACGTATTTTCACAGGTTATTGACAGTTTATATGGTCAATTTACGGTACGTGAGTCCACCTGAGCTTGGAATGCCCGACCATGTGGTGAAGTATGTTGCTGAGCGCGGAATACCTCAAGAAAAATTCGATAGCCTTGAAGAGGCGATAGTTGACACTGATATTCTTTATATGACACGAATTCAACGCGAACGATTTGCCTCTCAAGAGGCATATGAGCAGGCAAGTCAATAATAACTGATCTTTTTCAACTACATGTGATTTAATAAATAAATTTTTAACTGTATATTTATTTTTGTTACAGGCGTGCGGTCATTTTGTTGTAACTCCACAATTAATGACACGTGCAAAGGAACGAATGGCTGTTATGCATCCATTACCACGTAATTCTGAAATTAGTCTTGAAATCGATACAGATTTACGTGCAGCGTATTTCCGCCAAGCGGAATACGGTGTTTATGTACGAATGGCCCTTTTGGCAATGGTACTTGGAAGAATTTAAATCATGAGACTTTTTATTTTTGGCAAATTGATTCAATTGATTCATTTTGCAGACCACTTTTTTTTAATCATCAACTTATATATTCAATTTGTTTTATTGCCAATGACATTCCAAACTATCATATGTATATATATAAATTGCCCGGTTTTTCATTGAATTCCTTTTTCTTATTTCTTGAACATTTGCCGAACCTGAAATAATTATTGTAACCGCTGATATATCATAATTCAAATGATTCATTTTAACGCACGAAAATAAGTGTATTTTTAACACTGATGAAATTCACTCAATATTGAGATTTATATATATATTTTTTTGATGATACATGTAAAATAATATTTATGCTTGTTTTTTTTAATGGTGTCTTGACATATTTTTTTTTATCAACACCTGTCGTAACATTGATGAATAATTATTGGCAATGATAAAATGCAGGAAAGAAAATTAAATAAATGCATGTTTCTCTAACCTGTATCATAATCCACAATGTCGTATATTTTTATAAAAACAAAAGATTTTATGTATCATTATCCAAAATGAATAGATAACGGAAGTTTCATTATATTTTTAAGACATTAGAGTGTGATTTGATATCTAATGTACACAAAATAAAAAGCCTTTGGTATGAGCACACTCCTTTGGATATTTTTTTATACATAAAAATAATAATATAATGGATAAAATTGACTGATTGTTAAAATAACATAGTAAATGCGCCATTAAAGTGAATTAATAAAATACCGATCGGTTTCGCTTGTAAATAATAATTTCCAAATGTTTAACATACGTCCAGTCAACATAATTAAGAATTTTATTTTATCATTAATGCGCATTAACTAAGCCATATTTTTTCTTCACAGCGCATTCATTCATTATCTTTCGTGGAATATTTATTATAAGATATAATGATATTTTAATTATTTATAAAACTAGTACAATTAAAATTAAAAATTACCAATGACTTTATATATCACAGTCATACAAATATTTTTTCTTATTTTGTTTTTAAATCTACGTTGCAAATTCTTCAAAGAAATTGCAGTCAGCAATTTCATTATAAACTTATAAATAAATTCAATGATTTTGAATTCTTTTTTTTTTATCACTAAAAAAATATCATATAACAACAATTGTTGTGTTTGTTCCTAAATTATTTACGTCAGTTGGACCCATATCAGATGTAAGTGATCTTTTATCATCTTTACGATTTCTTCTTCGAGAAAATGGTGGTAATTTTATTCGTGGCAATTTTTTTTTCGATGTTTCATTTCTAAAATAATATAAACAAAAAAAAATTAAATAAACTTTGATGTTATCCTCTATTAATTATAATAAATTTCCATGATTAAGAATTTTTTTTGTATACACTTACTGATGCAAACAGTCAATAAAAATTCCCATTGAACACAAAACAATGATTGCAACTATTGCACCGATTATGATAACTATTGTAAGAATAACGTCCTCCTTCTCCTCGTCAGTTATCAACGTTGATGCAGTCGTACTTGAATTTAAATCTGTATCACAGATAATTCAAATCGATTTTAAATATTAACAAAAAGAAAGAAAGAAAAAAAAAAAAAGAAAAATAAGGCACAGAGAAAATTCTGTAATTTGAATGCAAGAATTCCTGTCGCAATATATAATGACCCTCAACATTAACAATAATCGATCCATCAATCGCTGCTAGTAATGACGTAAATTATTCGAAAGTGAAGTACATTTGAATGCGTCAAGAGTTGCAGGTTTCTCAAACAGCATTAATAAACAACGGACAATAGGATTGATATAGTGCTTTAGGTAATCTCAATTTACAATTATTATATATGAACAATTGCACGTATAACAAACGGAAATTACAAGACACTCATGGAATTAATTGAGTACAATAAAAAATAACTGTAGAGATTTTAATTAACATTATCCGTATTAATATAATAATCGTTTACGGTGATACAGTTAAACCTCAACGGAAATGATTTGAGAGGCGTATCCACACATGTTTATTTTTTATCATTATTTATATCCGTCCTTTAAATCCAAGTTGTATTTATTATTTTAAATTAATTGTTGATGATTAATCAACAATTAAAAATATTCAAGAATTATTATTGTGTGGCATTCCATGAATATATTTGATATGATAATTAATTACTACAGAAAATCTTGATGATTAATATTCCCTATATCTTTTATTACATACCAATAGCAGAAGATAATCCAATCATATTAGTGATATTCATTTTTATTATTGTATATTTATTAATTTATTTAAAATAAAATATTTCCATACTATGAATCAATAAATTCATAGAGAAAAAACATTAGACAATTGAATATTCGTTAAATAGATTATAATAATTGTATTGGGTATATTTATTACATGGCACACTGATTTTAATTTCCGACAGATGAACAAAATTGATTATAGTTAAAGCAGAACAGTTTTACAAGTGCGAACAACCGGTTTGAAGTTCTGAATCAAACTGTCGAGCTCACATGCTCATTACATTCACTCACCGTGCAATGAGCTTGATGTAGACAGCAAACTATAAATGACAGTATAAGTGGGATTCAAATGAATGGTAAGTAAAAAATAAAAAAAAGCGGGAGGATCAACAGATGACTTTTGTGATACTAAATGACATAGATTGTCTTTAAATAATATATTGAACGCAACTAAATGGTATTCAATAAACTTTGTGATGTATTCTTCTGAAATGATAACAAATAAAATATTCATTCTAACGCATAATTGGTCAGATATTTATTTATGAACATATAATTATCCATGTTCAATATAATTATACATTTAATTTAAGAATTTACGCATTGTCCTTTCCAGCAAACCTAAAAATTATGATATTTATAAATATTTGAATAAATAATTATGAGTAATAATATTATTAAAAATCATATCATACTTGCTGATATCCTTCTGCACATGGTACACCATCAAAAGGTAATATTGTAGGTTCACTTATGTAATATTGTTTTATTATTTTCAAGCATCGCAAAGGTTTTGCACAATTTTTGCTTGAAATGTATTCTTTGTACTCATTTGGTTCCTATAACGTTTTTAATTTATTTATTCATTATTATATCATAACAAATTTTAATAAAAAAAAAAAATTTATACAAACCTTGCCATGAGAATTGTAACCAAAGCATTTGCATTGCTCTGATGGTAATAAATATACTCTTGGTTCATTTGGTTTATTAAGTGATCGAGGAAAATTTAGAAGCCAGCAATGATTTCGCTCTTTGCTGAAATAATATTTTTCGATAGTATTTGAATTCATTGTATAAATTCTAATTATTATATCTATAGTATAATTAAAATTTCTCACTGCATATATTGTTCAATTTGTTTCACAGCTCTGGAGCTCCATTTCAAACAGTTGTAGCAAAAAGGAGGTGATTCTTGCATTATTGACGAACATTGTTTTTTATTTATATATTTTCCTTGCGAAAAAGAATCATGCCCAACACATCCTAATCTGAATCATCTTAACAATGCATCAATTGTTTTAATTTATAAACAAAAAAATTATACTCACGCGTGACCGACTTCATGAGCTGCTTCTGGAAAACTGAAAAGAGATGACTTTTGCACTGCTGTAAACGAATGACGTTGCATATCATGATCGTTGGTGTATTTCATTTGATAGATGTCTTCGCCAACAACAGTCAAACCTGAAATTATAAAATTTTATTTCATTTAATATGAATAAAATAATTTTATGTCCAATGATTAATTATTTTATTATAAATTAGGTTGCTTATAACTCATACCAGGAAGTTCTTCACCTTCAAACTCTAAATCACGCCTATAATTAAAATAAATTATAAAATTAGTTTTGTTTATAGCTATACTTTCAAGTTATTTTTACATTTATATATTTTAATAATTGTGAATTAATTACGTGGTGGAAAAAAAAATATAATCATAAGAATCCAATGGAAATATAAAGTTTGGATCAGATGTATAGTAAGTTGTAAATTCCACAAAAAAATTTTCCAATACAAGATTGTTATTTTGTTCATCATAACTCAACGTTTGAGCTCCAGTTCGTGAGCTGAATACATCTTTATCCTAAATTATAAATATAAAAGATTATTGTGTGATCCAATAATATTATAAATTATATATATGTTTATACTAAACACCTTCTCAAATATTATTCCAGCTAAATTGAAATATACTCTGAATTTTGTTGGCAACTTGGCAAGCATCATATCAACGGCATTGAAATAAACTGCATAATCCAACAGCATTCGATATAAATAATTGTCATTAGGATATTTTATTTTGCTGTAAAAATAAAAGAATACATTTATTAATATATCATTGTATTTGATAAATTTATATAAAAATAAACTATAATTTTATATTCACATTGATTCAATGATGTCGTAAGTGATATAAAGAAGAGTTTCTAAATAATATTTTTTCTCTTCTGATGCGGTGCCTGATGATTGGTTGATGACTTCATTTGCTATAATCTCATATTATTAATTTTGTGTCTTTATTACAAAATATAATATTAACTAGACATAAATTTAATATTGTTTATAACTCACACTCTTTCGGAGAATTTTCATTTAATGTCAATGATTCAAATTTTTTAGAAGTGGGATTTATAAAAGAAAACTGAGGTCGATTATATTCCCCATGGACATTAGCTTTTGGATTTTTTTTTAAACAATGCTCACCTACGTAGAAAAATATTGTTTTGTCCCAGTTCTCTATTCGACGATCATGAATATAATAAATTACATCAACAAAACCAAACTGCAAATCAATTTATTTTTTAATTTTCTTAAATATTTTTATCTATTTGTTTCAATTATTCTTTTATACTCACTATAAGTTGTTTATTTTTAACATATATAATTGCTGAAGTTTGTTCAACATCTTGATACATAATAAAAGAATCTAGTATATCACTTGCCTGAAATAAATATCACTTTTTTAAAATTATTTAATTGTTAATTGATATCTTGATTGTATACAAACTTGTTTTTTTGCTTCATAAATGTTAGCAGACTTAGCACCCCATACAGGCAAATTTTTATTGGCAAGTAATTGATCTGTCTTCACCCATCGTAGACTAATAATAGATTTTCCATGTTCTATTATTACTGCTTTCAATATTTTAGGTACTTCATTAGATGGAGATCGTTTTAATCGTTCTATAGATGAGCACACATATTCAATAATGAATCAATAATTATTTATGTCCTGTTGATAAATGTTAATCAATTTAAATCACCTGTATTCATGAATTTGTCGTCCGTTACATTATCGTACAATAAATTTTGTGCTTTAGTAACAGTCAAAAATATCAAATGTATAATTAATAAGCACATAAAAATGCTATTGGTAATTGCAACATGTCGCATTATTGTTAAGCACGATGTGAATTATTCTTGAATAAATTAACAACTTGATGCACCTTCAGGTTTGAAATGCTATTTATATTAGTGGTCAATAATACGTCTGAAATTGTAGTTAATATTACTATAATACTTTGAGATTTACTGCAGGTATGTAACGAATACGTCGACGAATCGTATTAAGACACCTGTTAACTAACATTACATTTTGTTATTTATAATATATTCAAGTATCTATTTGTTTACGAATTTACCATATTTTTTTCAAGTGTTTTTTTCCTACTAAAATTAAAAAATTAAATCGATTTGATGATAACGAACGATAAATTTTTAATATCTAGTCAAGTATAAATGTAATTAATGAAAAAATATTTAACTAAGGAGAATTATTAAGAGTAATTTTAAATAAAAATTTAATGTACATATAATGGATATGATACTTGACTTTTCTTTAAACAATTTTTTATCACTATTTTCAAGATAAAATTCATATATAATATTATCAGGTCGTCGTTAATTTCATGGCTTTGAGTTTAAATTCTAGCGCACAAAATATATTTATTATTTTGCGACTGAATTTAATATACATAAGAATATTATTCAAATATTTGTATATTTCATCTCTGCAAATGGGAAAAAAATATACGCTCGAAAAAAATAAGTTTTACATCTAAAATTATAACAATAGAATTAATGAAAATATGAACATTTTGTATAATGCCATGGTCACATATGTTTATGAATTAATTATGAAAATTTGATATGGGTATTTACATTATTGGTATGTTACGTTGTACTTAATAAAATTGTATTTTTCATATTTAAAAAAATTTTAATTGTATTTATTTATGCATATTTCTAGATACGTATTTTTTGTTTGTAATGAAAGCATAATTGAAACAACCCAGTATTATACTATAACGTTTTTAAATTCATTTTAATTCATGAAAATCCATATAATTTTAATTATTACATATTTATGTATTTTATATTGGCTATTTATAAGCCTAAAAATTATCCATGTTTCAAATTATATAATAGTAAAAGCTTAATTTGTAGATATAGCCACGCATTGCTGCTTCCAGCAAACCTAAAAATTTATAAAATTATAAATATTAAAATAAACTTCTAGAATATACAATTAAAATAATATTAAACCTTACCTTTTTCTGGTCTTTTGAACAAGGTGTACCGTTAAATGGCAACACATCAAATTCATGAGTGTAATGTTTGTTTGGTAATTTCACACACTCTAAAGGCTTTCCACAGCCATCCTCAGGAATGTAACGTTTAATTTTACCTTGCTCCTAATTTTTCATATAATTCATTATTATTTTATTTCCAAAACAATTTTTTATGAATAATAAAAATGTAAAAGTAAAAAAATAACAAACCTCGATATAGCTCTGATATCCAAAGCATTTACATTGACGTGTGGGAAATTCATGTACCTTTGGTTCATTATTTTTATGCAATGATAGTGGAAAATTTAAATGCCAACAACGATTTTTATTTTTACTAGAATAATATAAGTTAAATAATTTTTTAATTATTGAATTAAATTTAAATTCATTAGTAAAATTAATTATTTTATGGGATTTTTACCGCATATGTTTTTTTAAATCTTTTACAATTGCATTGTCCCATGTGAAACAAGTATTAGAATCACATTTTTCACTAGTTTCAGGTATTCTTTTAGGTCCTGGACTATGGCCTTGGTATCCTAATCTAATATTTTAAATAATTTGAATAATAATATTCAGGAATAATCTATCGTTATTTATACATTAAAAACAGAAAATAAAATTGCTCTATTATGAGATAAAAAAAATTAATTATATATTTACACGTATGCGATTTCGTGAGCGGCGTCGATAAAACTATAATAAAGATTGGATTTTTTCAATATTGACAAAGGTGTATGGAGTTCATCAGGATTTGACACAAGTCTCACATGAGTTGTATCCATCGGAACAAAAGATAGACCTAAAATTGTATCATCAAATATTATTATTCAAATAAATAAATTAATTTTGTCTTTAATAATTTTTTTTAATTTCATACCAACTAATGTCTCATTTTTATACTCCAATGCCCGTCTATAAATAATAAATCATAAATTAATTCCTAACATGATTCTTTATTAAATTATTCAACTAATGCGATTGAATATTACCCAGTCGACAGGAGAACATGATCGAAAGAATTTTCTTCAAATACAAAGTCAAGATTTGATTGGAAGTAGTTCATGAATATTTTGTCAAAATTATCCAATTGAACTTTACTACCGGTATTTTCCAGAATTTCAGACTCTAATAAAGCACTAAATGCATCTTCATCCTAAATCATAGCACAAAAATATGATTAAATAAAAAGAAAATATATAAATTTTTATATTACATACCTCTTCGAATATTATTCCAGCTAAATTAATATGTACTCTGAAACCAGTTGGTAATTTTGCAAACATCATATCAATAGCATTGAAATAAATTGCATAATCTAATAAAATATAATAAATATAATCATCGGGATGTTGTGCTTTGCTGTGAAAATAAAAAAATATATTTAAAAATAATGTGTATTACAATTAGTAGAAAATATAAATAGAAATACTACAATTTTATAATTACATTGGTTCAATGATATCATAAGCGACGAAAAGAAGAGTTTCCAAAAAATAATTCATTCTTCTTATTGATTTGTGACCATTTACGCCTTTCACTAAAATTATATTATAAATAAAATTTTATAGGATTCAATATCAATTAATAAATATATGAATAAATTATATTGTGTCATTTACATTTTTGTTGCCTTTTCTTTACTGAAACTGGTAATGGAGAATTATAAAGAGAAGGAAATGTATTAGTCGGGTTTAATTTAGAGGATTGAGATTTTCCATTAATATTATCAATATTCTTTGTTATATAAGGTTCAGAAGTGTCTATAAGCAATTTTTTTTCCGGATGTTTTACTGGGTAATCATGAATATAATAATCTACACCCACGTGACCAAACTGTAGACAAAAATAAGCAATTTATTTATATCCTATTTTACATATTAATATTTCAATTAAATTTTCAAATTACTGAAAAAAAAAATAATATATATTTTTTTTTTTTGGCATTACTTACAATCAATCCCTTTTCTTTCACATATATAATTGCAGAATTCTGATTAACGTCTTGATACATTACAAAAGAATCCAGAATTTTTTCTGCTTCCTAAAATATCATTAACAATATTTTATTTTATTTTATTTGAAATATAATTTATTTTCAAATTAATATCCTGATAATAATATACGAACATTTGATTTTGATTCATGAATGTCGTTGCATTGCGCACCCCATACAGGTAAATTTTTACTAGTTACTAATTGATTTGTTTTTATCCAAAGAAGTTTAATTGACGGTTTTCCTCTTTCTTTCATTACAGCTTTTATTGCGCTTGGAGAATCATTATCAGACACCATATGTAATTTGGCAAATTTGGATCGGGTCCCTAATTAATTTTAATAAATAATGAATAATTAAAAATACTTTTGTATAATCCAATAAAATTTATAAATACATCTTTATTATATTAATATTATTATAGATTAATAATCTATAATAGTTATTGTAGTTTACCAGTTCTCAAACGTTTATTCACATTGGTATTATTATTCTGTGCATTAATTGCAATTAAAAAAATTGCCTGCACAAGTAATAAACTAATGATGTAATTAATAATTTTAACTTGTTTCATTGCTGTGTAATTGATGTATATTAATTCTAGAACAACTCACTACTTAAAACTACTTTATTAATTTACTTCTATATATAGTGTTGGCAAGTGAATTATAATCACCTTTATTTGATCAGTATCAACGAATCAGAAACAGCAATAATTATGACGCAAATACATGGACGAATCATAATTTTACAACACACATCAACGTTAATATTCCTCATTTCAATGATAATATATACATATTCCAACAAAGACACCATATTTTCAAGTGGTTATTCATTGTCGCAATCGTAAAAAAATCGATGATGAATTTTTGGGAATAGGTATTACAAATTTGTACGATGTCAAAAATATAATTAATTTTATCTGGCCTTGAAAATATTCATTTCTGAAAATAATTTTATTACCTTGATAAAAATTTCCACTATTCTCTTATCATATAAAATAGTTAAAGTAATAACAAATAAATTTTAAACACATTTAAGCTGAGAAATTTCAATGATAAAAAAATATACGCATTAATAATAAATAATTATATAAAACAAAGTAGATATAATATTTTTTTAATTTTAATTAATCCAAATTTTTTTGTAAAAATATTTATCTTCCCGATCGGTAATTACGGAATGAAAAATATGCATCAGCTCCATAGAGTACACCAACTACACCGCTCATCATCTGTAAAGTTACGAAAAAAAAAAAAGAAAAAAAAATTATTTCCCACAATTAATTAAATAATAAAATTCCAGCTCATTTAAATTATGAGAATTAAAATGAGAAGAGATATATGTAGTTGAACAAACTTACATATGCTGCAGTCATTGCTGGATAAACATCAAAACCCGGTGTAATATAATATTGTGCCCAAAGAAACATTTTTGTGGAAAATGCAAGATAAGACGCAGAGCTTAAATTTAGAAAGCACGCAAGGGCGTTGAACATAATTTCCTAGAAATAAAAATAAAATCAATTAGCAAGCAGTTGAATAAAAGAAATAATAAAATAATTTTTATATTTAATTCTTCAACATCTGCAGCAAAAATCAAAAGAAAAAAATAAAAACTAACAAAGAGAGAGGCTTTGATGAGCCTGTAGGATTTTTCCGACACCACGTAGCAAGCAAGTAACACAGCGGATGTTAAAAAACAGGCGGAGGAAGTTGTCAATGAACCCTCGAACGCTGAACCTATTGTTGCACTGTATCGTAATCCATAATTTATTAATAAACTTTGAATTAATCCACTAATAATCTGAAAAAAATAGTAATTAAATTAATTATTCAATGAATTTTATATATAAAAATATTTTATAATTGTTAATTTTTTTGTTTTTTTTTACCGTCTCAGCAACTTTAACAGCACCAGGTAAAGTTTTTAAAAATTCAATATGTATACAGGTGCAACATCTACACCAACAGCATTGAATTCCACCAGCACCATGGCTGTCATCAGGTGCCATTCTAATGATGGGTCCTCTATGATTTTTCGTCATTTTCTTCTAGTATTAATCGTAATTCTATTTATTAATTTATTCCCATACGCAAAAGTCGTTGATAAAATTATCCTCACTCGTTTGTAACACTACTTGATGTCGTGAAAATAAATTTCAGAATGAAAAATACAAAAGAAATTGTAAAAATGTTTTGTTAATTTTATTTTTAAAATTCTTCTCTTTATCCTCGTATGCACAACGATGAATTTCTCGATGAAGACTAACCAAGAGCACGCGTTTGTAAGCTGACAATGGAGCACGCGTGTCATTGCACCCCCAGCGTTGACTCGATCCAACATCTCAGGCATAGAAGTCTATTTTAGGCACGCGCCAGGCAAGTTAAAAATTTCTGGCGAGAATTATATCCAGGGGGGAACACGATAAAATAAACATAACTATTAAAATCATACTGGAATTCATCTGATGGATTGATTTAATCCAATAATAAATTATCCACAATAATTTATTTTTATTCGAATAACTAATTCGATGCAAAATTCATTTCAATCAAATGAAATTTTATTACTTTTTCTATATAGTTAAATATAAATAGTGCGTGAATTATTTGTACATATATATTACTTATAGTTTTTCATTATGTGTATTTTATAAGTTTTTTCATTTCTACAATTTTTTTTATACCAAATTTATAGTTCATTGCTGTGTAAATATTATTTTTATGTGTATATATATATATATATATATATGTCCAAAAGATATATATATTTAATAGTTATTCTCAGAGAGAATTCTGCAGTACTCAATTAAATATTTTGTTCGATAAAAATAAAAAAAAAAAATGTGTACGATGTTACCCGAATTAATATGAAACAGATTTCATATTAAATGTATTAATCAGACTTTGATAATTTGTATGCACACGCAGATCAAAAAATCTATTGCACAATATTGATATAAAAATTAATTTGAACAGATGTGTATAAGTACGTTAAAAATGTTAATAGTTTTGGTAAACAATTTGGTTTTAAAATCCTCTATACAAACGAAGTCCAAACACTGTGCTACAGAAATAGAAAGCACAATTTATTAATCCGCATATCTGTAAATGAAAAAAAAAAATAAATAAATATTAATGATATGGATAAATTAATTTGTAATATTAATTGTAATTTATCTTACTGCTGCGCCCAATAATAATTCATATTCTCTCGATGAACGATGTCTATTGTCAGTTACTTTCACCAAAAGATTTAAGGAGGCAGCAAGCAACAAAGCAAAACCAACTGCATGATAAATCACTTCCTGCAATGAAAAAATAATTATATTTAAAATATTGTTACGTAAATTATTAATATTATAGTAATGTAAATAATATACACACGTGAATTGTTTTAGATATAAGTGAGTCGGTAGTTATAGAAACTAAACAGCTCAAAAGTAGCAAAAATGTCGCTATCAAAAATGTGGTAACCATAAGAAGGAAAAAAATATCAGCAACTTCAAAATACCGATATGAATCAATATGGTTTCCCATGATTCCTACACACACAATACCTAGAAGCTGAAATAAAATTATTTTAATTAATCATACATTATATAAATCCAATGAAATATGAATTGAAATAATAAAAAAAAAAATTTTTTCTTACCACTTCAAGAATTTTTAAAATGCCTCGATAGGTCTTTATATATCCTAAGTTGATAAGGACACCTGAACCACTCCTAGTTGTGACTGTTGCAGTCCTTACTGTCACAGTGTGAGACATGCTGATGATATTGAATCCTGCAGTTTATCTGAAACCACAAAAAGAAAAATAAATAAATATATATTTATATTTTTTATTCGTCTTTCATTTATATTTCATCATTTTATCGATTAATAGCTGAGAAATACAAATCATTAATCCAACCTCATATCTTAATTCTTTACTAACGACCATGTTCGATATTGAACGAAGCAGGACAAGGCCATTTTTTTTGTGGTGACCTAAATCAAATACTCGCAAACATAAATACGCAAAAGATCGTGCATCGTATTTTCTTTCCACACAAAAATAGCACACTGACTTTAAATATATTTATAGATTACATTTAAATATTATTACCCATATAATGCTTTCCAAAAAATCAAAAAATAGTTTGGAATAATATTGCCACGCCTTTGAGAAAATTTTATAAATAGAAAAATCAATATAAAAGCTTAAATTATATTGAAGATATAAAATATGTCAATTTATGAAAAATTATTACTCTAAAAAATCAGAAATGTTTTTACGTGTTTTCATTTTATTTATTTATTATATTTACGCGCAAAATTATACAACACGTGTATTCACCACCTGTCACTCCATTGAATATCAGTATATAAATATAAATATATAAAATAATGTGTATTTTTTTATATAATTTATGAGTCATTGTTTGTATTTAATTGGAGAATATTTAATGAAAATATTTCATTTACCTTTAATGAATTTAAGGTAGGTTGAATATCTTCGACTGACTGCGATCAACTGGAGGTGCACTCTCGAGTTTGTGTTAAAACTTTGCTACATATCCCATTCCGTGACTGACGTCATCGATGATATCACAATTACTCAAACACACACATGAGTATTATAAGTCAAGGCTGTGTGCAATATACACTATAATCCCACGCTAACAATTTTTTTTTTTTTTTCCCAATGTTTTCTCGATTATTGTAAACATTATTGACATTGAAATATAAAAAATACATTTTTTATATTGTTTACAGGCAGTTGAATGTAAATAATATTTATTAACACTAAATATATATATGTTTTATTAATCCTTCAGGTAAATTATACAAATAAATAAAATTTTCGTATGTGAACCAAAATATTTTGAGTGCTTTTCTCTCGTTGAATAATTAATTTTTGTAATTACAAATTTTATGTACATACATAATTTTTTTTCTTTTAATTGTTATGCATAAGAACTGTCAACTGTATTTAGATTATTGTAATTAATTGAATGCAGCTATTGATGTGTGTTTATATTTTTTTAAATTTGTTTTCAGGCCGAGGATAGAATTTTTATTTTATACAAATATATATTTTTTTTTTTATTGATTATATGGAACTATCGATGTGTCTTATAACTGCATTATCATTGAATACATATTATTTTAATGTATAAATGTATATATTTGATTTTTTTTTTATGCGATGATATATTAATTTATATAACACTTTTATACTAATTATTTTAAGTCACATAATTTCTGTTTTAGACTCGCTCAAGTTTCATGTACAAATATCTTTATTAGAGTCGTGAAATTTGGTTTTTTTTTTCTTCAGTAAGGCACTTTAAATGAAGTGTAAATATATTTATATATATGTTGATAATTATGAAATATTTACGATGTGTATCAAAAGCTATTTCTAGAATCTATAATTTTTTTTTTTTAATGAAATTCTAAGAGCACGAATAGTTTTAATGGAACAATATCACTTGTATAGGCGAAAAAAAAGTTATTTGTTTCTTCTGACAATATCAAATACATATATATTTATAGATAGTCTTATATACATGTGACTCGGACAATTTAGAACATAAGAAAAAATATTTATATTTCATACGTATATATAATAATAAAATATATATTATTTTGTGATTATTATTTTTGTTTTACGATGAATATAATAATAATATGATACGAATCATAATTTCGTGATTCAATTGTGTCGAAAAAAAAAAAAATTATTCTTCTCTTAACTTATTTAGAGTTTTTAATAAACAAATGACATCTATTGAGTGTTGAAGAATTCGTGATGAGATTTTATTTATGCAGATGACAATTATACAGCTAGAATATTATATTTCTATTTGTTCTTATTTTTGCAATTTTCAAAATCAGATGATGTTGGTGAATTAATATCGCACGTGTAGTAAAGCACACAAACACAATTTTTTTTTTGTACTTTTTCAGTCGCACTCGTAAACTCTACATCAAGTATCAATTTTTTTTTTTTTTTTTCGTTATTTTCATTGTTTTTTAATGTATATTTTTATTATTGAATCACTTATCATAATATAACAAACGAAAATCACATGAACAATTATGGACCATTTCTTTTCTTTATTTTTTTAAATTATTTCAGATGAAATTGAATCAAAAATGAACTGATGCAAAAAAAAAAAAAAAATATATGAAATGTGCGTTATATATTATATTATATTTACATATTTCCATGTAAAATTTATGCAATTATTTCAAGAAAATTCATACATAAAGTTTGCAATAGGCCAATTATATTTTGATAAATTATGAATAATTTACGAATCAGGTCTCATTTAATTAGCGAGTGAAATTATCAATTCAATTGCAGAATAATTATCTGCACATATTATTATTTATTTATTGTGACGTAATGGTGGGATTTTCAGGTATGAAATTCCCTCAAGGTGATTGGCTATTTTTCCATTCGACCCAAAGGAAAAACACACCAGCGCAGTATGCAACTGTATTGAAAATTCCAAAGATCTAAAAAAAAAGAAAGAAAACCATCAATAATATTAAAAATAATATACATATCCGTTATAAAAATCAATATATTTTTATCTCATAATTAATAATTAATTCAACTTACAGCTGCGGTAATTTGTGCTGATCTGTATCCACTATCATATCCAAAAGAACTCCACACTGATAATTGAACAATAAAAGCGATGAAATACAGCACGCATTTTATTCCAGTATTTATAAACTCAGTGAGAATCCAATTGATGGGAATTTTTAATGCCTCACGAATTGACAAAAGATAAATAAATGTCCACATTAATGTTGAGATAAAGGACAAAACTGCTACAAACATGAACCATCGAGAGGCACCAATTAAAGCTGGTGTTGCACATGCCATACAAATAATTCCGATTACCTGCAATTAAAAAAATAAAACAAATGCAATTAACGTTTGAATGAGATTTCATGAAAGAGTTAGATAGTATCACAAAAATAATAATCAACAGAAGCATCATCTATGGACATATTTTAAATTATTCTACTTGGCATTCGTGTACGTGGGAGTGCAAGTGGGTGAAGATTAAAATTTTGAAAATAAATTTATATTAAATAAGTGTGGGTTTTAATTTTTTTTTCTACATATATTTCCTTGTATTACACCATCTCTGCATAACCTAAGCAATATTTATATTAATACAAACGATATTTTTTATCATATTTGTATACTTATGTACTTTTTTACTTATATTTTAATTGATTTTCACCATATATATTTTAATTTAATTGAAGAATTAATATTCTTTCGTATAATTTCTCCTTCGTCTTCCTTCTTTCATCACAGAATTCCAGTTGAATTTTGGAATACGAGGATTTTCCTGCAGACTTTTTTTCGCTTCATTACTAATGCGAATGTAACTATTTCGATATTCTTCAACAACGTCATCTATATTCTTAGCTAAATGCGTGGGTGTGGTTGTTTTATTACTGGCATGGGCACTTGAGTCTTTAATGCACTCAGGAAATTTAACAGCTAAATCGTGAGCAAAATATATTTCTCTGTCAGCAACTTTCTCTCGTGCTTTATTCATTCTAATTGTCTTTTCCACTTGTTGTTGTACAAGTGGATATCGAATTTTTTCAAGTGCCTCAGGATCAAATCCCTTTTTCTCTAACAGTGTACACTTCATTTTTTCAATATTTTTCATTCTCAATAATGTCGCCTTGGACGGCACAATATTACGAATTTTTTTTTCCGCTTTAATTCTCACCTGTTCTTCCTGCTCTCGCAAAAATTTTTCTCTTGCTTCTTCATGACGTCTTTTTGCTTCCTCAGCAACCCTCAATGCCTTTCTTTCTAAAACTCTTTTATCATACGTCAAATATTCATTCTGCCAACCATAAAATTCATTTTTTCGCTCTACTTCACGATCAATAAATTTCGAAAACCAATTAATTTTTTCATGATGATTCACTTCATTTTCAACAATCTCATTAACAAATCTAAATATCCCGTTCTCATCACAAATACCAATAATGTTTGAATGACCATATGATAGATTATACATATACAGTCCCGTTATTAACTTTCCAGAAATAGTTTGTACATGAACCGGTTGTTTCGTTTTCCGGTATAAGTCCCACGTTTCAAGGCAACCATCACATCTAGCTACAATAAATACTCCGGGTCGGTGGCTCCAACAGCAAGTGCTATAATGACAATCACGTTTTCTCCATATTACTGGATGTTTCAAATAATTTTCATGCCAAATTGCAAAGACACTACCACCAATGCTCAGTAAAACATTATTAATATGTAACGAACGAATTATTTTAATAATTGGCCCATCATGAACACAACCTGTGCGATCTATCACATCACAATTTTCCTCACCAGTAACTTCGTATTCTTGACCGTGCCAAGTGCACGATATAATTTCACCTTGAACCGTAGATGCCCAGAATTTTCGTTTATCATTATCATCAGAATTATTAAACTTCGAAATACAAAAATCTAATAGAGACATATTGATTGATTCTTTTGGGAATTGAATGTAAAGTCGATAATGCGGACGAAATATACCATCAAGACGTTTAATATCATCGGTCAATGACATTGTAACTGTTACGATAGTCTTCAAATTTTTGGCAGCTTGCGAGAGATCCGGCTGCCAGAGAAGATCCCAAATTGCAATTGCACCGTCTTGAGAACAAGTCATGAACTGCATAGATATATTTTCTGGTAGTTGGCTTAAAGTACCATCACACTCAATTCGATAATTTGACGGTAACCAATGTAAACCACAAATTGCTGATGAGTGAGATTGTTCAGGATCTGAAGTAACAATTGATTTAATCACTGGAATATCATTGTCAAATATTGAATTTTCAATTTTATTTAACCATTCACGAAGATCCCACAGAACTAATTGTCCATTGGTACAACCACCAATTAAAATGTCTGCTCTGGCAGGACAAAAAGATAAAATTTCAATCTCTCTTAAATCATTTAAACGTAATTTTGGTTTTAATGATTCATTGAGTGACCAAATTAATACATTAATATCTGTATCACAATCTAAACAGTTATTTGGCATGTGTATTACTTTGTCAAGTGCTGAAACTTGATGTCGTGGATTATTTACATAGGAAATTGCTACAAGTCCAACTAGATCTTGGTGCCAAGAAACATCTGAAATAACCCTGCCCTTGGTAATATTCAAATCGATGAACGAACAACTTGATTTTAATGAATAACAGTCTGCATTGTTTATATTGTGAAAGTTGGGTGAATTATTTTTCATCAAGTTGTCAATATCATCCGAGTGTATGTTAATTTCCGAATTATAACTGACATAGTCAATAATTTCTGAAAAACGTGACTGAAGAAAAATTAATAGTTGCAATTGTTCTTGTATTTTGATCTCTGACTTTAACACAATTTCTTTAATCGTTTCTTTATCTTCTGTTATTGTTTCTGAGAGATCTGCTGGACTACTTTCCTCACGTGTCATTTGTCTTTCAAGTTTGTTCACGTCTTCTTTCACGCTTTCATCATCAATTACTCCGCAATATTGTACATCAATTGTGTCATTGCACTGTGTCCATTTGTGTTTGAGATATCCTAAATATGATTGAACACTTGCATCGCGTGATTCAAGCGTTGTTTGTGTAAATTTTACTACTTTTTTCATTGGAATATTATTAAATATTTGTAATTGAGTTGGAATTAAATCAATATAACTGTCTCGTGTGCTGTCACTACTTCTATTTGACAGTTTACGATTTCTTTTTAGGGCACTGATCTTTACAAACAATTCAACTTCAAACGGAGGTCTTGAACTATTGACAGATATATTCCTTGAAAAATTTTCCCCATTCTTTGATGACAACGCACGATTAATATTACCAGTTTTAACCATCATCCTACGAACTTTCTCAAGAATATTTTTTGTTACTTCACGGTTTCTCTTCACCATAATATCTCGTATTTCATCAGTAAGACAAATAATAAATTTATTTCCTAATAATTCACTGGAGGCGTAAGCAATAAGAAAATATTCAGATTTATAAATTTCTATTTTGTCTTTATAAATATTTAAAGGCGAATTAATTTTGCATGCCTGTTGCATCACTTTATGCCGACATATAAACGCCCATGGATATTCCAGAAATACGTATTCACCTACAGTACAATCTAGCTCACGCTGTATTTCTTGTGGTAATTCAATAGATGCTATATTCTCGGTATTTTCGTCTGGTGGCGACCAGCTTGAAGGCCATTTAACTCCTTTTTCCGACATTTTCAATATAGAATATATTAAATAATCATGTAGTGAACAAATATTTTAGTGTATCGTTCTCAATACTATTTTAACAATACTATCCGACATACTTCCCCGAATGAATGCGTTGTCCAACCGGTTTTCACGTTGGATACACCCAAGAATTTACCGACATCGATCAAACATTGAATATTTCCTTAAAGCATACACACAAACTTACTTGAAAATATATTATTAATCAAGCTAATCAAAATAATTCAGGCATATTATTATTAAAATTATCGTCACTGATTAAATTTTAATGCAACACATTTGACGATTATATTTTGCTGACAAAGAGAAATATAATATATTAAATAATAATTTATTTAAAATTACAAAAGTATCAAAATAATATTTTTATAAATATTTATAAGACGGTGAGAATTATTTTACTTTCACTAAATATACACAGTAGGTTTATAAAAACGACTTTAGTAATAATCTCGATTGAACGACTATACTTAGTCGTGATGGAATTTTCAATGTATATATTATTATAAATAATACAATCATTATCGTATGACCTTTTACATGACGGTAAGCACGTGTACATGCCATTGCTTCGTAGAAAAAAATTATCAGACACGTTTAATGATAAAAAGACACACAAAAAAAAGTAATAAAGGTATACAATAATTTTTGAGGTCAGGCGATATTATTGAATTTTTTTTTTATTTAATCACTTAAATAAAGTTATTTCTGTTTCGTTGATTGCTTTTGATATCCCAATGAGTGTTACAATGTTTAAATGACGTTGAATATTTCTCAACTAGACACTAAGAATCATTGCTAAAAATAGATAAACGATTGATGTACAACGATATGTGTGTTTAATCCGACATCGGTGACACGCTCTACCAATCTCTTTTGTCCTCCATCAACTCATCACAATACTATATACATTACATATACCAATACATAAATATACACATTATACATATGCGTATATTTATAAATAGACATTATACTGAGACGTGACTTTTCACCAATGCAAGTGTGAGGTCAATCCAGTTCATCGAGACGCATTGCATTTACCTCCAATACATATATAGACTTGATCGCATTTATAACCAATCAAAAAATCACCATCAATACATATATATAATATGTATATACAAAACTACATCAGTGACCCACTTAGAAAACTCGTTGCGTGCGTTAAAATAATTTATTTATACATGTTTATAATATTTTTTTTTTTATTTTCATAAAAACCAGACCATTTTTATCCATGACGTTATCATCAAAAATTTATCACGATAATTTTTTTTTTTCATTTTGAAATAAAACTGTAAATACCATCAGTAGCTTCTTATCAAAATGTTATCATACATCAATTTATCGTTTTTTTTTTTTTTTTTTCTAAAGATAAATTTTCTATACATACATATATGATATATAAATGGTCGTTTAGAGAAGTGAAAAAAAAAAAAAAAATTATTTCTCGCTAATAAGCATCCGATATATATCTACTGTTTATTTTTACTTTATGTGCAAACGATTGTAGACGTATGCATTTATTAAATATATAAATATTTAAGTATATGAAGAGTCAAGAATCAGCTCGAGACATGTATACATATATATATTTATGCAAGTAGAAAGAGACGCGGTTCAACGGACATTTATACATAGGTACATATAGATATGTGTGTATATACATAACTTGTCGATGACCCAAATGCAGTCATGGCTCAGTAACTGTCTGCCTACTCTGTACCTTTTACTATAAAAAATATTCTACAGGTATGTATATACATATATGGATGTAACTGGGACAATTGTGTAAGAGTAAGAGAGACAAAATGGACGAGCCGGAAAGTCAACTGATGACCGTTCATGGACTCTCGCTTGGGAATATAAGTATCTAACTTAATAGCGCGTTTCAAAGACAACGACGAGAGAGTTTGCAGTGCGTACGGGGTGCGGCTTTCAAGTCTTATTTTATTATTTAAATATATTTCTTTAACATTTGTATACGCACACGCAGAGTTGAATGAAACTTCTTTGGATAATTATATATGTAAATATGTGCTTATAATAATTGAGTAAAAAATTTTTTTTATATCTTCAAGATATATATTTCAACACTGATTGATAATTATTTATTTTGTCTTTGGAATTTATATTTTTTGTTATCAAATTTAATTTCAATGTGTCGTTGAATATATAATTGTGTATGTGATAAGTTTATTAGTATAGGGTATAATATATACATATATTAGAAAAAATATATTCGTTTCAGATTACGTTTACATTGGCGCGTGCGGAAATGACGCGATGACTTTTGTTCAATCGTAAAATGTCTCATACAAAGATAAGAAACAAATATGAATGAGTCAAAAATAATATATATATCGGATTTTATATACACAATATGTATAAATATAACCGTGTCGTCATGTATAATATAATGAAAAAAAATTAATGAAAAAATAAATTACAAAACAATTTTTTTTTCTTTCAAAAAAAAAAAAAAAAAAATGTATATTTTAATAAATTTCTACCTTTGTGTGCATGTATGGACACAAATACAATTGTATAAACATTCACTGGCGCATTCTCTTAACAGTTTCTGTTGATTTCAACGCATCCCACGCTATTTCAAGGCAACAAACACATTTATATTATTTGCGAATTAAAATTACGCAGAGTTCTTGCTGCTGTGTTGCAATATATATACAAACAAGAATCATCTTGTATATAGATGTACATATATATTCATACCACATAGTATATATATTTCCCTGTGTTTATTCGTTGCATCGAGGCGCGGCTCGTCCTTGCACCTATAAGAGGCTCTAGCTAGCATTGTGCATAATTATTATTAGACATTATATAGGAATTTTACACGCACGCAAATGTGATGTGATGTTGCGCGCCACAATGACACAATATTACAATATACACTCGCCAACAAGATATGTATAAATATACATATTTGGCATATTACATAAGGATTATACACATATATATTTATATAAACATATTTATATAAACAATTGTGGAAATTTATACGGGTGACAAATATAATTATTCATCTCGTGCAAATGCTACTTATTGAAATATAAAATTATTTATCACTATTTTAATGAATGTTATTAATAGATATGATATTTTTTTGCTGTATTGTTTATTAAATGCATTAAAAGTGTAAAAAAAAAAATCCTATTTTGACATTTTACTGATAAAAATGATCGATAAGCAAATATTAATTTGTATCCTGAATGACCCCACGACGCATTTTTTTTTTTTTTTCACATGCGATAAACATATTGTTTATATATTTTTTAGATTAGTGCTATCGTGTTGACCTAGTAGCAATAATTTCCCACGTTTGTATTTCATCAATTAAGTTGAAAAAACTTTGCAAGGATAACTGCCACCCATTTTACCGTGACCGAATTATTGACTCGGCACATTCGATGAGATTGATATTAATAATTACATTTAAGAAATATATTATTTATCAATTGATTTAATTTTTCTTTTTCTTCTCTCATACAATGAATTTTATTGAAGTTTAATTTGTATCAATCTACGTATAATAAATATATTTATAGGAAGACACAGCCATGCCCAAGGACACTTTGAATTCTTAATGAATCTTTTCGATACCGTTGCCACGACGCACAAGTTTTTTTTTATATATGGATGAAGTTTGCTCGTTTAAATATGTGGAACGCCACGTATGGTCACTACCACCGCTATCATCACGAATGGACATCATACTACGTCATTAAATAAATGCTAACCACTGTTTCTATATGTAAAATAATTAATAGCAACGTTTTATAATTTATTTTTTACATATAAACTTTTAATTTTTAGTCAGACAATATACGCTTTCAATTTTAAATCTTCCTTATCTTTAGCTTTTTTATTTTTCTTCATAATGAACAGACTCTTTTCTCTTCACGCTTTGAGCTGCTAAGCTGCACTTGAGGACATTGGCCTGAGAATATATATATACGGGAACCTGAAGAGAAATACAACGACCTCAAGAGCATTACAACTGCGTGTTTTACAATATTTATTATACATATACAAATCATTTATTTATATATTTCGTATGTATTTATTTAATATTTATTGAGGATATAAGAAGAATATAAAATATTTGAATTGATGAATTGATAAGTAGAGTTGAAAAATTAACAGGATATTTGGAAAGTTGTTGGATCGTTTTTATTTCAACGATGGGAGAGTAGCAATCATAAACCATGAAACCAAAAAATTAAATACCGTTATGCAGGTAAAGGTATATGAGTATGTGTTTAACTACTGTGAAGATTGTTAATTTGTTTAATAATGTGTCGTTATCCAAGCATTTAGTTTAATGTGTTAAAAGAGAAAAAAAAAAAAAAGAATTGTAGTGTCATCGTTTATTTAGAAGAAATATTATAATGTGTTTGGGTTGCCAGTGTAAATGTGTCACTGCTGTGATTTTATTCGTTGTGAAAATTTAGAAAAGAGGCACTGGGGAAGTAGCTCCAGCTAAAAACAGTCGTATCAACACGAGCCAATATTCAGGGCATCGTATATTATTTGTAAAGCTCTGTGTTTGCTTTGAGAACTGCGTTTTTCATCAAGGTTGACTCCCAGTTGTATATGAATAAATGACAAATTAGAAAGAATAATATTATAGTAGGATAAAATTATTGAAATATAAATTAAAATAAATATAAACATATGAAAAAAAAAAAAAAGAAAATTTTTATATTTTCAATTTCAATTTCAATATAGAATATGATAAATGTTCTTGCATTTGTGATATATATTTTTCGATAACTTTATGAATTTGATATTGAAATAAAAATATTTATGAGCACATGCAATAAATGTATTATTGCATTATATAATATGAGTATGTATATATATTAATTCGAGAGAATTAAATTTGAAGGCTAAAGAGGAATGAAATATATATACTGTATGTTTATAATATATGAAATACTCTGTGTAAACAATTCAATTTATCCTCGAAAAGTCATGAATCAATTGCGACAAATGCCGGAATTAAATTATAAAATAATAAACACAAGAGAAAAAAAAAATAAATTATCGTAAATTTTGGTTGTATTTCAATGTAACATATATATCCTCCTTGGCTACGAAATAAATAATTGGCATTTATTAATTTCATCATCATAACAACAATATAATTGTATTAATCAATAAATATATTGCTCTGAATTATTGATATAAATATAACTTTCATTGATCGTAACAAGAACCTCACATATAAAGTATATAATTAATTAAAAAAAAATTCATTGCACATGAAAAATATAAATAATTATGAATTAAACTTACCAATTGAACGAGCTTTAATATTCCAGGTATGGTTTTGAAATAAGGCACATTAAGTACAATTCCACCAATGAGTCCTGGTTGTCCAGGATCTGTTTTTACAGTTGGTCCCTGACGTGAACCACTACCACTAGTAGTGGTAGAATTTTCTACTGTCACCACAGTTTCCGACATCATATTACAATCTCACGTAAACAAATATAATATCCAATGAATTTAAAAGAAAATTCTTTTTTTATTTTCCCCTGCTTATAAATTATATATTTTTGTATTTATTTATTCAATTTTGATAATATATGAATATACTTGTATAACCACTGAAATATTAATTTTTTCTTTAATTTTGAAACACAGATATAATTAGTGGCTTATTCAGTTTACTTGTTGATGAAGAATGAGACACCTGTTAACTCAACACTGTCGACGGCCCGCAAGGCGGCCACATCACTGAATGTTAGGTACAGTATTGCCTGACCCGCTATAATCTCCCACTACATTTTCGTCTCTCTACTTACCTATATCATACATGCCATTACTATAATATCTTCTTATCCTTTCTTTTTGTATATATAAATAAATATATATGTATATAAATTTTGCATAGCTGTTTTATGTATATGCAATAACTGTTGTGATATGATACAGATAAATAATCTTCTTATAATTATTTTCTTGATTCAATGACTTTTGGTCTCTTCATTAGATCACTTTCATATCTGCATTTTTAATCTTGTTTTATTTAACAACTGTACATATATTTCATGACATTTGATTCTTGCTGTATTATATTTTTGTTGATAAATTTTGGGATAATAAAAAAATGCTATGAATTTAAAATTATTCATATTTTTATACCTACTTTTTAGGTTATATTAGAGACTATTTAGGTTAAATGTATAATTTTATCTGTTATAAAAAAATACAAAATACTTTTTTTCTTAGACATAAAATGGTATAGATAAAATTTATTTATCATATACTAATAATGAATTATTGTTTATAGTTTAAAATAATGTACTATAGATGGCTATAAATATATTGTTTATAATATCAGTCGGTAACTTATCGACAGTTGGTCATATAAAGGTTATGCTGATGTCAGAAAAATTATACATATACTATGTAGACTAACAAGAGTGGACATCAAATGTATAATAAAATGATGTCAAATGATGCAAATAATAGATTATATTAATATAATATAATTTCACCAGATGGCGTATATGTAAAATGAAAAGGGTGCGGTGTGTTGGCGATTGCCATACTCGGTTTTAGTATGACCAAAGACCTAGTAGTAAAAATGAGTGGCAGAGTTTGTGTCACATCGAAGACAATTCATTCATAACACAGGTTTTTATTTTGACAGTAATAGTTGTGGATTATTCAGATAATCAACTTCAATTGAATTATCCTTTAAATTATAACGATAAAATAAAAATATATAACGGCTGGCCCGTGTAACATCATAAATATATTGTGTCGCGATTTACGAACAGGTTCTTCACTTCATGCATGTGTCACTTTCATAAGTGTACAATTTATTAATAAAAATAATTAATCATTATCAACATCATCATTATTTAATACATTTCATTTGTTTATAATTATAATAATAAACAATTACATATATATATATTGATGCCAAATTGATTTTATAAATACAAATGTGCTTAGTAATATCTCGTTATTCGTTTCGACGGTGATTTTTTAATATAAACGTGTGTGTGTAATGCCTGGGAGTCGCTCCAGTACGGATCCAGAACACAAATCACCGCGCGAAAGTGGTGAAGACTCTGAAGATGAGAGTGAGATTTTGGAAGAGAGTCCCTGCGGGAGGTGGCTCAAACGTAGAGAAGAAGTATGTAAAATTAAAATAATAACACATCAAACAAACTTATTATTTCATTGAGCACAATGAACAAAAAAAAAATATATATATATTTATATCATAAATTCCATTCAATTTTTTATTTTCTTTTTTTTCTTTTCTTTTCAATCATGAACGGTTTTTGTTGTTCATTCTTTTGCTTTTTCTTTTTGGTAATGGTGGGGTCATTATACGCATTTGTTCATTATCTCTACCTTTCATCGCACGACGTTAACAATACATTCAATCTTAATGACTCATGCAATCAGAAGGCTATAATATAATATATCTCAATATGTAACTTTCAATAATTATAGATCATATTTTATGTCATTAATATTCAATTCTTTAGATAATTTTTTTTATTAATTATTCAATCTATTTGTTTAATTATTTTTTTCATTTGTCGTTATACAGTTGATAGATGAATTTATTTAATAAAATTGTCAATACAATGATAAAACACTTGAATATATATAGATATATATGTATAATGCAATTGTATATATGTATTTATATGTGTGTTGTAATGAGATAAATATAATCTATTTTAGTAATAGGGCTTTGTATTGATATCACATATATATCGTTGAATTAAACATTGTGGTGTACATTTACCAACAAGCAAAACACAACCGGTATTTCATATATATATATATTTATATTATAATTGTTTATCTCTTTATTTTAGTATTCCATTGAATTATTTATGATTATTTTCAATCGTTGTGTTGTCAATTTAATTTAGTTTATTTTTAAAATATTTATTTGATGATAAGATCTCATCGAAAAAAAAAAAACCCCCAAATGTTTTTATTGCCAAAATTATATTTCTTGGCAGTTATTATATTTCACCTCCCATTTGTCTGTTTCACATTTCCTAAAAATACATTATCTGGGAGTTGGCAATTTATTTAAATTCATAAATAAATTAATATTGATACAAGATAAATGAATACAATAAAAAAAAATATGTTTATAAATTTTTTATAATGAATATAATTTTTATAAATGCATGTGATAGATAAATTTTTAATGTCTATTGTTGAATTATGTAGACACAAAAATTGGTTATATACGTTTCAATGATATAAATGTCGTAAATTGCTTCATGCCAGAGAGGCGTTAATCCCCCACTACATTTAATAATACATGTATACATGTAAATGTACTGAACCCAACTGCACGTTTTGTCCCTATCTTCTCACAGCCAAAAAAAAAAAAAAAAATTCATTTATCAGAACATTCAATTTTAATATCTAATCTTCATATCAATTTATGTTTAATCATTTGTTCTAGGTATACGTAGGCTCTAAATCAACATTAGTTGAAGGTACAAATTTTGGGAACACCATAAAAGGAAGTGAAAGCGAAGTATCTGAAATGGAGGTAATTAATAGTTCATTTATGTCTTGCAGTAATTCATCTCGCTATTACTCATATACTAATGTACACCTCAAATACATTTGTCATTATTTCAATGATAATTTAACAGCTATTAATGAATATACATTGATTATGTTATGAAAATATTAAATTAATTTTAATACAATGCAGATAATCAATGAAAGGAATTTTGTTTATTCACTTTACATTGTATATACACACTATTGACATATCATTTAAGTATCTAAATGAATATAAATGCTTGTAATAACTCAACATCATGTTCATGAAACTCATCTATTATCCCTGTTTAAATTCTTGGCAAGGTCACATCCATGTAATGGCAAACCAGCATGAAAACGTTCCAACTGCGTTGTTGAATTATCTACAAAATATATATAGCCTTCAAGCTAATTCTTACAGAGAAAAATCGATTATAATAATACACAAATAATATTTGTGGATTTACTGAAAATATTATATTTGAATTCAAAGATTTGTAGATAATTGAATCGTTTGATGAATACAATTTGCGTTGCAATAATATAATAAACACTTGATAAATAGAGAATTTTTTTTTCTTCCATTTCAATATATCAAACTGTTGATTGTTGCATTTTCAAAACAAATTTTATATCTGTTTGATATGTATTATTATTATTATTATTATAGGTAGGACAACGTGATGTTCCGGGTATCGACTGCGCCTATCTGGCTATGGACACAGAAGAAGGTGTGGAAGTAGTGTGGAATGAAGTACAATTTTCTGAGCGCAAAAATTTTAAAGCACAAGAGGAGAAAATTCAACTTGTCTTCGAAAATTTAACTCAATTAGAGCATCCAAATATTGTTAAATTCCATAGATATTGGACGGATACGCATAACGATAAGCCACGTGTGAGTTTTTATTAAATTAATGGTTAAATTATATTTATTACAATTTATTATGTAGTAACAAGAAAATTTAATTCGTGTATTTATGATCATGCTTTTATTTAATATTGATGTTATATTAATTTTATTTATATTGTAGGTTATATTTATTACGGAATACATGTCGTCCGGATCATTAAAACAGTTCCTAAAACGCACAAAGCGCAACGTTAAGAAATTACCGTTGCAAGCTTGGAAACGATGGTGTACGCAAATATTATCAGCATTGAGGTAGTTTGAATAATTTATTATAATAACATATTCTCAACGTATGCAGTTGAAATTTTATACTCTTGTCTTGATAAATGCATAAATATGATTAATATTGAATAATTATAAGCGCAATATTCTTATTTCTATGCATCTTCATTTGCAGCTATCTGCATTCCTGTTCACCACCAATTGTCCATGGAAATCTCACTTGTGACACAATATTTATTCAGCATAACGGGCTTGTGAAGATTGGTTCAGGTACGTAAATTAGATTTTGAATCGAAATTGTGTGCAACGGAATTTATTTCCTCATACTCGTCTTGTTTACTCATTTTTTTTTTCCCCTTGAGGGTTTAAGCTACGTATTTGAACTAGAAATCGATTAGTCACAATGCACACATTTATATTTGTATATTTCACTCTTGAATTTAAACTTTACTTTGAATAAAAAATAAATTATAGTAATTGTTTATGTATGTTCGATATTTACAGTGGCGCCCGATGCTATTCATCAAGATACAGAAAAAACCTGCAAAACTATCGTGAAAAATATGCACTTTGTCGCACCAGAATATGGAAGTAAGTCTTTTTTTTTTTTTCACATTAGTAATAAATACTTTCATCGTTGAAAATTTAACTGAAATAATATTTATTTTATTTTTTTTTCCCTCCGCGCAGATTCTATGACACCGGCCATTGATATTTATTCATTTGGTATGTGCGCATTGGAAATGGCAGCATTGGAAATCCAAGGAAATGGTGATAGTGGCACAGTTGTCACTGAGGAGAATATACAAAAAACAATAGAGTCATTGGATGATGCTCAACAAAAAGATTTTATTAGAAAATGTCTTAATCCTGATCCATTATGTAGACCAACAACTAGAGAACTCTTATTTCATCCCATATTATTTGAAGTTCACTCGCTCAAATTACTCGCAGCTCATGCTCTAGTGAAAGCAGCCAGTAAGTTTGAAATATCAAATTTTTAAATTGATTTATTATTCATTTGCTGTGATGGCTGCTCATCATTTCAATTCTAAGTGCTCTATTTAATTTATTTATTTATTTATTAATATTTGTTTTTTTTTCTCATTTAAGCTAATATATCTGAAACAATTACGGACGAAGTTTTACAAAGGCTATATGGACCGGATACAGTAGTTGCTGAAATTAAATATCAAGGTCGACCACCGCAACAAATTCGATTGAGTGATATACCAGTAACAGAGAAGTTGGAAAAATTCGTCGAGGACGTAAAGTAAGAATATAAATAAATAATTAATATATGTACATAAACCCTTTTTTTTTTTTTCTTATTACTGTTATCTAATGCATTTATTGATTTATTTATTCATTCATTTTCTTTCTTTATAGATATGGAATTTATCCTCTAACAGCATTTATGCCTAAATTGCCACCACCAGTTCATCCAAGAACAGTATCACCAGAAGTAACTGAGTCTGTAAAATCTGTAACTCCTGAACCTGTTGATGTAGAAATGCGTAGAGTAGTTAATATGATGTGTAGTGTTAAGTCTAACGGAGAAAATTCTGAATTACAAGTGAGTATTGTATGGGTAGGAGGAGGGAAAAAAAAATCATAATATACTTAATTCAAATTGAATAATAAACATTTCAGATGACAATATTATTGCGAATGGATGATACAATAAATAGGAAATTAGTGTGTCCTGTTTACGAATCAGATACGCCAATGGTACTCGCACAAGAACTTGTACATTACGGTTTCATTAACGAGGTAAATGTACAGACGGAGACAAAAAAAAATGAATGCAAATATGTATATATAATTGTCTTGATAATTAATTTTGATAATATATTTTATTTTTTTTATTATTTTTTATTACAGACTGATCGCGATAAATTGTCAAAGTTAATTGAGGAAACACTTAAAAGTTGTCGCAAGAAAAAAATGTTGAGTCCAGGACAGGTATCATTAACTAATTTGCCCAATCAGCCAACAGTTGTGTTGCCAAGCGCGGAATTTCCGCAAATGCAAGATGTAGCAAGTGCATTGGACAATTGTGCAACGTCAAAGACTAGTAATGATGGTCAAAAAAATACATCGCAAAAAAAGGCCGCGAAAAAAAAATCTAATAACAGCTCAAAGAAAAATTCGGGTGGCGGTAAATCATCGGCTGCTAAAAATAGTGGCAGTTAACCATCCTGGATGTTTGATAAAATACTTCACAGTGCCACAATGCACGTGCGATGTATAGACTGGCTATGTATTTTTATATTTAAGTAAAGGCGAATAGATCGGGTCGGGAGAGTATATGGAAAAAAAAACAGATCATTGGAGCCGTGGCTGTACCGATTAATAATTAATTATTCACCACACTACTTTTTTTTTTATTTCACTGTGTCTGTACAAAGAATAATATCACTCATTTTTTTTTTGCTTAATTTCATACGAAAGTTACATATATAAATTACTTGATTTATCGTCGAGCATTCATTTATTTAGTTTCAGTTATTAAATTCATCCTGCACATATATTTATATTTAAATAATAATAGATTATTTGATGATACATCAGGGATTCGACTTGAATTGGTCAATATAAATATAAAGAGACATTTATTTTACATACAATCAGTTGAATGAAATCGATTTAGGTTATGTAGATAAAGTATTTCACAGTCTGAATATTTAATTTGACCATGGATAAAAGTTTGTCATTTGTAAGACTTGTTATTATGTATACTCATTTCCTTTCTTAAGTAAACAAATACAATTATTAAACAACTCGAATAAAAGAAAAAAAATATATTGAGTTAAGAGAAACAAACAATTTTCTCATAAGTCAATTTGATTTTTTTTCTTTTCTTCCTTTATTTTTATTTTTTTTTTTACAATTGAAAAATTTCAAACGCAACAATGAATTTTGCTTGCAATGTAACAAGCAGAAGATATGTTTGTGAAAAATAAATGAAATTAACAAGGAGGACAAGCAGTAAAAAGACGTAATTACGCCACGGCCCTAAATACTTGGGTATTATTGATGTGATTAAATCAAGATTATTAAATCTCAAATTAGCTGAAATCATTGTAAAATAATTTATATTTTTAAGAAAGTCTGTATGGCGACCAGGGGGGGGGGGGAAACTAGTCATATACGCATGTTCGAGTGCTAACGAACTAACACCGATCTTGTTATGCCTTTTGCATTTAAAAACGCGTGCTTGAGCAAGAGATAATACTGCTCCAATTTCATACCTCGATAAAATTGAATAAAAAAATAAATAACAAGAAAATAGAAACGAAATCAACTTCAGTGATGCATTTGATTACGTGCAAAACGACTAACCATTATTAGTTGTAATCAACAACATAAACCTTCATCTTAGATATGTAATTAGAATTATAATATCTAAAAAATTGTAACAGCAGAAAGAAAAAAAAATAAGTGCGATGACTGAATTGTTGATATTACAATAGAGTTGTATGATGAATAAAATACTGTAATAACTCGAAAAAAAAAAAGAAAAAAAATGTAGCAAATGTAAAAAAAAAACGCATACCCCAGCACAACTCGAATCCTTCCACTCATCAGTGTCCATCTCAATCTCGTATTTATGTATGTATATATTCTTTTTTATTTCTATTCATTTTTCAATGTATTCTAATTATTCGAAAACCCATAGAAAATACGTGAATAATTTCAAAGTTATAAATATAATGAATACGATTTGATGCTGACATGTAATTTACATAAATTCTATAACAAATGTGTATATATTTATTTTTAGTTACAAAAAAAAAAAATACTACAACGTTTTATGTAATAATTTAATTATTTTTAGTTATATACGTAAATATGTGATTGTTTTTATTTTTTTTTTCGTTCTAGTTTTTGAAAGGATGATCTGATGAAGTTTTATATAATTGAAATACAAGTCTGAGCTTCGATATATTAATTTCACATTCACCCAACACGAAATCCCATACAAAAATTCTCAGTTAAATATATTTTACATTCATACGCATAATATTAATTCATAAAATACGTAAATAACTTCCTGCATACGTCAATCACATACGCGTGTTCGATGTTTTTCAGTTGGAAAAAAAAACACGAACGTCATCAAACATTATTATTAACACACATGTGTTTTAAGCTTCTTCATTTGTCTGTGTCCGATTTAATAAATAATCTAGGTCATGTGAAATACGATCTAACATGCCAGTAGTTGTCGTATTTTCACAATCTGTAATTGTTATTTCTGGATTTTTTTCCTCACCATCAGGCTGTTTACGTTCTCCAGTTGTTGCAATATCAGGAATCACATCAGCATGATCTCTATTAATTACTTCTGTATTTTTGCAATGTTCAATCTCAGTTTTTGTTGCTAAAGTAACGTCTGGCATGGCACTAATACTCATTCTCGCTTCAATATCAGCGCTACAAAGAACTTTAGCCGAGCATTCAGGTAAAGTTGCTTGTGTAGAAGCTTGTGATTGTTGAATATCGCGTGAATTAAATTTTATTGAATCACGATTAAATGTACTGCGCGAGGCTGAATAAAAATCTGACGAATGATCATTCGTTGGTCTAGCAAATGTTGTTGTTGATGTTGTTGTTGTTGCCATAGATTCTTGATATTTACGTGGACTCGTATTATAATTCTCTAGGTTTATATCATCGGAATGATCAATACGAATTTCAGGTGGATAACGAACGAGAGAATGTGCAATTGGTGATTTTGAATATGGTACAGATGATTCATTAATATAATCGCGCATATCGGGACTTCCAGCAGCAATGCCACGTTTTTCCATGTAAGGTGGACCTACATTTAATGATTGAGCTGATGGTGGAGTACTGGCATTACCTGATTCACCGGATTTTTTATTAGAATATACTGGAAAAAATTCTACGAATAATCACCAACTTTTTTTTTATTCTTCTTTGTTTTATTATAACTAATATTTATTTTTAAAATAACATTTCGTACCTTTAATTGGATCTGACGTTGACTCCCCTTCGATATTATTCCACTTTAATTTACGGAGAATTGGCGCAATCTGTAGTATCTCTCTACTTCCAATGTACACGAATAAAACAGCAGATCCCTAAATAAATAAATAAAAATTCACATTATATATTCTGTAATTTGTACTAAATCTCAAAATGATTTATATGTTTTTGTTTTATATATACATACAAGTAGTGCAGATAAAGATGCAAATATGTAGTGATATATCACAGATGTGGAATTGATATAAAAGATTGATGCTGCCTCCATGAGAATGAGGCTACAAATTATTATTGCAGCACGATGCATCATTCCAATTCTACGTTCAATCACTTCTTTTTTTACAACACTTTCCAGAACAAGTGCATGGGCTTTCCGTAAAACACCAGTATAGAGAAGCATAAATATTGAAAGCATTGTGGCAACACAGCTGAGAAAAATATTATATACTCCGCTGCCAAATATTAACCACCAGGATTCATGTCGCCATCCAGTGCTTTTATGAGTTAATTCAGTTGCCAATACGCACAGTATTGGTAATCCAGTTATTACTGCAATTACTGTCGGTTGAAAGTGTGGACTTGAACGCTGTTGAGTTAAATCTGCATAAATAATTAATGCTTGAGATATTGGCGCAGACATTCCAATTAATAATGTTGCCTCCAACATTATTGCGGCTGTAGCATAGCATGACTGCAATTGATCAATAATATTTTTTTATTATACAAGTAATCCATTTTTATTTATTATTAATTATCAATATTAATTTACCTCTGACAGTGTATTGTATGAGGCGTACATAAAAATTGCCATTGCACTTTGGAGAGCGGTGGAAAATTGAAATTTTAACCAATTTAACCATGTTCGATTTTTCCAAAAATAAAATCCAAGAATCAGAGATGACACAGCACATTGGAGAAAACAAATTCCGCATCCGAGCAATACAATAAATGTTGAATGTTTATTTTTTGCCAACGCCACCTGAAAATAAAATTTAATAAATCCATCAACATTATTATTATAATTAAATATAAATTTACGTACTCTGACAGCGCGTGCAGTGAGAAAAGCCGCAAATGTTCCTGGATGCGAACATATACATTGTGTTGCAGCTTCATCAGGAAGTAATGTAGAAATACATGAATCCAAGTCCCATGAGCCAGATAAATCCTGAACGCCACACGACACATTCCATAATCGTGAATAATTTTGTAAATGATGTAACTTCAATTCAATTCGCATTTTTGAGTTTATTATTTCATTGAGAGGTACAACTGCCACGGTAATTATTCGTGAATTAAAATGATACTCGAGATCAGTTCCATCCCTTGAAAAAAAAAAGAAGCAATATACATATATTAAATTAAATATTAATAAATAAAATATAAACTTACTCCAATTCCTTCACGTATGTATTCGGTAAAAATTGAGTAATATTTTTATAAACAATCACAGTGCCACTCAATGTTTTATTATCGTATAAATCGTTGTCAGAGCGGATTAAATGTATTGTTACTTTATCATTATACCAATATGGATACCTAAAACATTATCAATCATCAGTTCTACGATAATATTCGCAAAAAAAAAAATAAATAAATAAATTTATCTGCTTCCGTTGATAATTCAAGTTAAATAAATTTATTTACATATAATCATCGGCAGGTATTTGAAGAATAAATTTATTGCTGTCATCTCCAGTGGCATGTAATGCTCTTATATCAACCACAATTGATGACAATGCAAGATGTTTATATGGATAAACAAGCTGTCGCGCCCAGTATTCCAAATTACGTTGCGTAAGTTGTTGGAGTAATAATAAATGCTGTTGTCTCAGAACAGAATATTCATCAACAAGTATTCTATTTATTATTCGTGTCAATGTCTCGGCTGAATTATATAACTCATCAAGTTCATGAATGGTATATTGATAATGTTCAATTTCAGCTAAAATATTAAGAATTCGATCACCCTCGCCTGGATACAATGGAATTTTACGGGATCGTAAAATTTCCCATATAGAAATTATTGTATCGGCACCGGTTGTATTTTGATAACCCATCGTTAAGCTTTGGAACTATTAAATAAATAAGAAATATATATACAAATAAATTATAATAATTATTTGGAGTAAAGGTCAAGGCTTAGAAAAATCGATAGATATTTCACCTTTGTATATGGTAAAATCAATGGTTGATACAGGCAATCCCAGAAGTCAGGAAGTTGCCACGCAGGCGTAGTTGCATCTTTCATTGAGCACAATCTCGATACTAATTGGCCAATAAATTGGTGTGGACATTCAAGAAATACCTGTGAACCAGGACCAGTTTCTGGCCAACGTAAATTCCATGAATTTTCCCTTGGACACAGTGGTATAAGTGTTCTATTAACAACGTCCACTCGCACAGACATTGATCGATGTGCAACATTGCACGTATAAATAGCTGATTTCTAAAAATTGAAATTGAATATTTATTCATTTGAATCATTTAATTAATTGTTTAAATGGATAATAAAATATAATAATTACCTGAGCGTTCATGATTTTTAGGATACTACCAGCTGGATAAAGATCTTCCCATACTTGATTTCCGGGTTCTAATTTTAATAATGCACGATTTTTTGTCCATCCAAAACCAATTCCTAAATCTCGCATGTTCGGTGTAATACACAATAATTGTAAATCATTGCCTTTTTCAATTGTTGCACTTAGAGGAACAATTTTAACATCGGGTTCATCTTTAATATCAATGTAAATACTTTTACATTGTTGCATACCCCAATCAATGACTTGACAGGTGTATTGTCCAGCGTCCAAAAGCGTGGCTTTGTCAATTGTCAATAATGATGTGTGCATATCTGTGCCATCATTAGGTAAATCTCTATACCAAATTTCTCTGCAAATAAATTCATATTAATTTATCGTTGAATTTTAATTGTTTTTTGATGTAATAAATTTTAAATAATAAAACGAGTATTTTTTACCTTGTGGCTTTGCTCATATTAACCAACATGTCGTCCTTGTACCAAACAAACTTGATGCCATTGCTACTTTGTGCCACACAAGATAGAATAAATTGATCACCCAAACGTACTTCATGTTGATTAACATGATTAACTCGAAGTGCCTATTGTTGGAATAATAGTTTTTACATTTAATTAATTATTCAAATCAAATTATCACGTAAAAATTATTTTTACCTGAAGACGAAGTGATGGCTTTTGTTGAAATGTAAAGTGAGTAGATTCTAGAGTAAAATCGCTGAGTCGTCGTCGTTGTACAAGTCGATTAAGAGCATCACGAATTTTATCACCCTCATTAGATGTTCCGAAAAAATGAAATGTCACCTCAGCAGACGGTCTATTTGTAATATAAAATATTTATATATTTATATGTAAACTTATTTATATACTGCCTTAAATTATCGTTATTATTAATTAATAAAATGAATGATATTTATTTTTCTCCTTATAATTTTCTACTTACGTTACACTCAAAATTTTCAAATCCTCCATTGTTGTTATATCAGAATTCCGCAAGTATTTCGCAAGCTGGAAGATCAATTAACAACCCATTATACCAAGGATTTAATTAATTAATTAACAGTGAGTAGGTTGAGGATAAAGATAAAAAATTTTTAACACAATTAATTTTATACAAAAAAACAAAAACATTTCTTTATTTATTTGAAATATATTTGCAGTATCAATATGACATTGTTAATATCTAATGTTCAAAAATTTATTATTGAGTTCGACTCTGTCATAAACATTTTTTGTTTATACAATCCAGATGGCATAAAGCATTATAACTCTTAATTAATATTGAATATCTTTAGAAACAATTAAGACATAATGCATACTCAAATTATCAATGAGTGTGACATAAAATTTGAGTAAATTCACTGGAAAGTATTTTTCGCCCAACGTGTTTTCTGTAATTCACACATTTATTCTGTGATAATACTTATCACAATGACAAGATCAATTTAATTCTCAAATCAAGTTTAAACTTGTTCAATACAATATGAATCACTCAGGTGATTCTACAAAATGTGGTTGATCATTAGTCATAAGAACACAAGATAAATCCTGATGTTCTGGACCCAACATCGAACGTAAAGCATCTGCAGAAACTCTTAAGACTTCAATTCCAATTTCACGACAATACGCCTCCAATAATGTCATATGTAGATGACTAGCTGAATCAACTTTATCTAATAGCGGAACAAGACAAACGCTTCCATGACATTCACCACCTCGTGATGCAAGAACACGCAATGTCGGTAACATTCCACATGTGACTTTAGTTTGTGTTCGTGCATTGTCCTTAAACATGAATTTCTCACTGCAAAATAAAAATAAATTATTTTATTTATTTTCTAATTCAATTAATACAAAATGAAATATAAAATTACGATGTTAATGTCATCAGCTTATCATTGTGTAAATTGAACCCGAGTGTTCATTATCACAAAAGAATGTCACTGATTACACAGTTGACTCGAAAAAATAAATAAATAAATAAATATAAATGAATAGCTGAGTCATTAAAAAAGGTAAAAGAATCTCTTACCTCTCATTGTTCAGCTGCAATTGTTGAGCAAGTGATAAACTTCGGCATGCCATTATATTAATATTTTCCTTCTTTATTCCTTTATTAGCATCAACCAAATTGCGACGACACACTTCACTGAATGTGGGTGGAATTTTCACGACCGTGTGGAAGAAAAATTGGAAAAAAAATCCTCCACACTATTTTCCAATGATTTAGAAATAATATTTCAACTAAAAACTAGTTGATGGAATATAAATCTTCAATAATTGACTTCAACACACAATTGTAATAGTTAATAAACGTTTGACTAAAGTGAAGATACCAATTGCTGGCACGCGAACCTGCCAACACCGGTTTAACACGATGAAATGTCGTCAGCTCACGATTTTCATACGCTTTTATATCGATATTATCCCCACTTTCTATCATCATCACCACCACCAACAACACCATTCACCCACACACACATACACTTTTATAATAAAGAACTGCACACACTGTTATTGTAATGTTAACGCGTTTTTTTTTCTTAAAAAATAGAGATATACATATCTGTAAAATATAATCACAAAACGACTAAAAGTTTGATAGATTTTTCTTTAACAATAAATATCTAAAGTTTCAATCAATTTTACCAGAGTTTTCCTTAATATAAATTTTATCAATATTCTAGATAATTGATATATTATATTATCTATTATTATCACATTTTTAAATTATTTCCTGATCCATAATTGATAATTTATGAGAATATTTTCACAAATATTTTTTTTACTCTCCATATAGTAGTTGAAATAAGTTTCACCATGTCATGCAATGTGTAATCACCTCCTGGCAACCGGTTTAATTTGGAGATACCGAGAGATCTCGCTGAATACTTGGCGGTTCCATAAGAAATGAAAAAAATAAATAAATTGTATAAAAATACACAGAAATTAATACCAGTTGGTATTTCCCAGTTTCTTAGCGGAAATCTTGAAATTACAGAATATATTTCTATTCTATTAAAAAAATCTATATATTATTTCATTACGTATTCTGTTCACGACATCCGTTACTTTGACTCATTATCAGGTCAATATTTTATTTCACAGGCGCTTGTATTTTTAAATAAAAATTACCAGCATATAATATTTGACATGTGCACGAACTGTTGAATGATGCAAGTTTGCATTTTACGCTCATGATTTTCATCATTCAAATATAAATATCCAATTGATAATAATGATAAGATAAATTGGTAAAAATTATTGTCAACAAAACAAAAAAATACCCTGCCAACATATGTTTTTATATATGTACATATAAATGGGAATTACAATTAATTTAGGTCAAAAGTTCAATACTCTGTTTTAATATTGCACACAATGTGAGGATTAATTAAATAAATGAAAGTAATTAAAATTGTGCAGCATACATGATACATGTATAAATATTGTGCTACTTAATTCTTGAAAAATCTAATCTATTGATGTGCTGCCATAACGATTTCATTGCTGTCATTAAATAACCATTAATTTATCAAAAATCTAATTATAAAACACGTCAGTTGAATTCATTGACGCACGAGATTTTTTAACTGATCATAACTACAAAATTCAATTGAGCAATAAATTTTTACTGGACTTGCTTTGGCCTTTTCAACATTATTATCATTCATTTATACATTTTTTTTTCTTTTAGCGTCATTGGAACTTTCTCCAATTTAATTTTATGGCAACGTTTAGAATGTAGACATGAGATGCTGCACGTTCAATTTTGTCTTATGCAGACAGCTATGCGTGGTTGTGATTATTACACAACAGCATTGACGATATTCGGTCAAGTTCGTGGAATTAATGTCGATCATGGCCTACAACAAGTTATATACACGACAAATATTCATTAAAATGTTTACTAGTTGACGTTCATCCACATTTAATATTTTTCGCTACTGCATCTCGTGCATTAATAATTATTACTGTAATTTATACATCCGCAATTGCATTGAATCATGAAATAGAGTATTGCATCATCTAATAATGGGTTAATGAACCTGACAGATAACTCATAATATTAAATTAATTGATAGTGAGACACTTACTTGTTTCCTCAAAAGTGTTTCGATAGAAATCGATTGAGATGTTAAACTAGTCCTCAATGATGTTGCATTTGATAATTTAATTCGGCATTCATATCTAGCTCGGTCTAATATCCAAAAGAATTAATTATCGATTATTTTTCTAATGATAGAAAATTAATTAAATTAATTATTAAAATCAACGTACTGTTATAAACGGGACTTTTATCTTTACAATCACACGGTCGCCGATCGCTACTGATAAATGGACATTGCATAATACACGTGTCACTTGCACATCCTAAAAAAAAAAAAAAACAAATTTTCATTTCAATTATATGAAACATTTTATTTACTCAAATATCTATGTGTATTTTTTCATATTTTACCTTTGATCACTTCATTAAATATCGGTATCTCACAATTATGACCGGTGAAATCTGGCAGACAGTGACAACGTACTGCTTCAGCGCCAATATGACTGTGACATAAAACAAATAGCATGATAAATAATCAGTTTTATTAAAAATAAATTCCCAATTAAAAAATTTTTCTTACGTGCATGTGCCACCATTTCGACAGACGGTGTTTCGATTATCATCCATGCATAATGGTCCATTGGAGCATTTATGTCCCCTGAATTCTCCAAAGCAATCGCACATAAATGTACTGGAAACGAGAAATAATTAATAGATGTAAAAAAAAAATTCATTTTTTTGTAATTAAAAATATTTACTTGTAATCGGCGTTGAGGATACAATTGCCCAAGAATGAGCAGTCGCGAACAGTGCAGGATTCTGGATTAACGTCTATTTCAGTCATCTCATAAGTGATATTGAAACCGTAAACATTTAAAAGATCATGAAGAACACGAATGTGATTGCCTTCAAGTCGATCTAATTCAAATTCAATAACGAGAAATGGTCGTGATGTTTTAAACCATCGATATTCTAATACATTTCCCTCTGTTATTTTTTTAATAACAGTAGCGCCATAATGTGTTATCTCTGATTCATAATATGCGTATTCCGTAAAAGTTAAGCCTTTATATACATAAAGTTGCGTGAGATAAACAACAATAGAATTATTGGTAAATGGCACATCGGAAGCATCAATCACCCAACGGCATTTGATAGGTACGGTAAATGGCCCGGGAAAGTTTGGAGTATGAATAACACCTCGGGGAGATGTTAGATGGCTGCCGCAAGATTCAACAATTCCCTCACTGCCGTCAGTTATGTTAATGAAGAAGGTGATCATCAACAAACACCATAACCATCGTCCGTACAATTTTCCACCCATTATTGCGATGATTTTTGTTTTATCTATAATTTAAAAATTCATTACATGTTATTTTATTCAAAGCAATTATCCACTAAAGATAGCAATGAAAAATATATGAAAATATTTTTGTAAAATGTACTTTGATTCATCGTTAATATTTCAATGAACTTTGTTAATCTCACAACGTTATTGAAATTAAGTAAATATTATCTTTATTTCTTTTTTTTTTTTTGACTTACTTTTTTAATTTGTTGTTCGACTCAATTGAATTATTCAATGCCAAAACAATTCTGCATTTATGTTTATAATCATCAACGCAATTTCCGTGATATTAAGACATGATAAATCAACGTACTACATTGTGCGCGCCCACGATTAAATGCATCATCGACCCCTTTTGGCAATATTTATTCTCGTGACTTCATCTCCATTTCGCGAACTATCTCAAATAAATACACAAATTAAATCATTATACCGTTAGAGTATAAAATTAACTCCGTATTTGATAATAAAATTAATACTTCGATAATATAAACTAAGTCCAACGGAATTATTAATATTGTAAATAAAATAATGAGCAAATATAAGTGAGATAGAGAGATAAATTTACTAACGACGAGATGAAATGTTTGCAGTGGTTGGGCGTGAGCTTCATCCCTTTACTGAAAATATTTCAATGCGCAACCTCAGTTGCGTCTCATGTATATAAAATCATTCGCACACATTTATACTATTTGGTATTTTGCGAATATTTCTGGACCCGTCATGCGTTGAAACAATAAAATGCAAAACATTTTATATAGTTTATGTTTAAAGATATTCGAATATATTATTCATAAAAATAATCCCAATAATATATATATATTTTTTTTATAAGTAAATCAATTAATATATAATACTTTAAAGATTACGGTTGTAATTTATGTACATTAATAAAGACGTAGGTAGTGGTAATTTTGAAATTTTATCTCTCATATGACTGGAGAGAACATTAATATCCACATGATGAGCAAAGACTTGAAAGGTTTTTTGTAGCTTTGATCCATCTTGATCGTTTGTTACATTTGTTTCTGATTGTTGGGAACAATTATTTGATAAATTATCACTATTGCATTTATACGCAGGCAGACCCCTTTTCATATGATGCCATTCAATCGCATTAAACCAATCCATTGATGAATTTGTATCATCATCAGCCTCATCATTATGATCGCTACTGCTACTACAACTCATTGACGTATCACGATCCAATGAATCAATTAAATTTTCTTCATTATCATCACTTGATGTCTCGGACATTTGGTTATGATTATTTTTTGATTCATTCAATTTACTTTCATTTAAATTAGAAGAATCAATTTTATTATTTGAATCAGAATTTTTATTACATTCTAATTGCTCCGTTGAAACGTCAAGTTCCATTGGATCATCAATATCAAAATGACTTTGGGACAATTTATTTTCTTTTTCGACGGCAGTATTTACAGTTGAACTTTGATCTTTATTAGTGACCTTTGTATTTACGATTTCTTTTGTTAGGGGCGATATACTATCATTGTCATTTGATGATTTATTGACTCCAACATTATTTTGATAACTAGTTGACGGAGAATCAGCATTTGCTGTGGATGGAATAGTATTGATTGCATCACAATTTTTTATTTCTGATGATTCGTTTACGTTGTTATCATCGCTCATACTATCAAATACATCGACTGAATTCTCATTTGTTTTTGATAATATACTCCTTCTTACAGGAGTTGATGACCGAGATCCAGCACAGACATAAAAAAATAATTGTGCACGACTTGTTGCATCATCACCATCGCCATCACCATCATCACCATCATCGTCGTCATCATTATCATCATCATCACCATCATCAGCATTATCATCTTCTTCTTCATCATCATCATCATCGTCGTCATCGTCATCATCATCTTCAATTGTTGGACGTGGTCCCAATGCATTGAAAAAAGGAATAACTTGATGTGATGCTAAATATTGAGTATGATTAGTCTTATTAGCTCCTTTTGTGATGAAATTACGTGTTTGTAATTCCGGATGTAATTTCCATAATAAATTACGTATTTCACTACGGATTATACATCGTGATAATTCTTGAAGTGACAATGGCTCCGAATGAGCTGTGAATAATATCATAAAAGTTCATAAATAAATTATTCAAATTGGTGATATTAAAAAATGATAATATATAATAATATTAATTTACGTAGTTGAAGTGAACGTTGATCATCATCCTTTGGTATAATTAATGGCGCAAATGATACTGGCAACATTGATTTATGTTTCCATAGATTATCATCAACTCTTTCAATTTGAAGTAAATTTTCTTTGTATGGCATAACGAGAATTCCACCAATTTTAACAAATTGTTTGATAAATGCCTCATGTGATTCAGGACAAGCTGCACCACAATAAACTCTATCATACTGTCTATTTGGTTCAAGTTTCAGACAATTTCCTGTTATGAAATGATAATAGTAAGGTATCTAAATATAATTAATACTTCATAAATAATTATCTTGTATTTTAAACAAATATTTTTACCATGCATAAAAACAGGTTCACAAAAATCAAATTCATCAAGTGCCAATGATTTTTGTTTAAATTCCTCTAATTTTTCGTACGCATAATCCAAACAATCTTTATTCAATTCTATCCCATGATTAGTTCCATGATGATCTAAACAAAAATAGAAAAAGCATAAATACATAAATAAATAAATACAATTATTCATTCATATTTCATTTCATCTAACCTAATTTTCATTGTTATATATTTTAATAAAAAAAAAATACACATAATTATCTCTCTCACTCAATATTAAACCGGCCATTGTACTCAAATATCCCGTGCCTGATCCCAAATTCAGAAATGACAATCCAGACTCCAATGATAAACCCTCCATTACTTTCCCATAAACACATGGCGCTGATAAATGTATATTTCCAATTTTCCATGACAAATCTTTATATGCTGCTTCACGATGAGCTGCTAATACATAATCACCTCTATCAACAGCACGAAAAACACGTTCGACTTTTTTGCTTTTTATATAACCCAAAATTCTTAATATGTCCACCAATTCATCATTATGCTCTCCACTACTCACAACATTACCCATGTCGACAAATATTATTCTGAAACAATAAGATAAAATTAACACATATATTATTTTCATAATAAAATTATAATCACGAACTTTGAAATACAATTGCGATATGTATTAGAAAAAAAATACAAAAAAAATTAACATTATCACAAATATTTTATTTCTTCTTTACAATGAAAAAAAAAATATATACATAAATCGTTTAATTATTATTAATTTCTGTTTATATATTTTGATTTATTTCATAATATAACCATATATACACATACATATATATAAATATTATAAATCAAAAACTTACCAGTAAAATATATATAAAATAATCTCAATTTGTGGAATAATACAATTATTAAAATGAGATAATTTATTATATATATATATATAATTACTTTAACCTTAAATTTCTCTTAATATAATTGAATAATTATAAATATTTCACATTTAACATTAATATTTATTAATAAATAATGTTTATATATTTATAATGCGACGCGGCGTCTTGGTAACATTTGAATAGACTGTTCGTTCATATCATCGATATGTAAATATAAATACAAGAGAGTTGAGAGTGTCACACCAGTGTCAGCTGATGTAACCATGTGTGTGTTAAAGTAAGATAGATATATGTAGTATCTTCTCTGTTCCCCACTCTTTTCTTCTTCTATATTGTTGATATATACATATACATATAGTCCATTATGAATGTGCGCAATACAAAAGAACTCAATAAAAAATATAATTGATTAGAAAAAAAAAAAAAGAATAAATGTATTAATTTATATTTAAATAATAGATCTAAGAATGATTATTTAAAATAAATATATTAATTAGTGTATAATTATATATTTATATAATTATATAATGTAAAATATAGGATTATTTTTACTTTTAAATTAAGAAGAAATTTTTTTAAATTATTTTGGTTTATAAATTATTGTGATAGATATTTTTAAAATAAATAAATTATTTAATAATATTAATAATTTTGAATAGATTGAATATAATAATGTGAAAAAATTTTATATAATTGAAAATTGATTTTAACAGAATTTAATAAAAGTAATTTAAATATTTCGCGGTATTTTAATTTTACTGCGCAGCATTTATAGCGCACCTAGAGTGTGCATGTGCACACAGTTTTACTGGATACTTTCAATGAAAAATAATAATAATAAATATACGTGTGTAATTTATATATGTATATATAAAGAAATAAATGTGAATGCGCATGCGTATTTGTATTTATTATTTCTTTATCTGTACTCGGATGATGGCGACCGATAACTTTAAAACGTGAGTTTATACTGATATTATTAACATTATATATAATAACCGTAGCATTTATTATCGTATATATCATGTGGAATAGATAAAATGAAATGTTATTATATCAATTGATTATATTTAATTGTTTTGTATATGAGAATTGATTGTTTAAACATCACGCGAATACATTTGTTACATATCTCAAAGTACGTTGGTCCAACAAATTCATCTATTGAGACTGTACAATTGTTATATATATGTATGTATCTATATAATCATAAGTAAAAATAAAAAAAAAAAAAAAAACAATACGTATCCAATATAACAATTGTAATTATTAAATAAATAATTGTAATAATCATTTATTGTAGGTTAATATCATGAATAACGGCCCGCCATAATATAATTTACAATATTCCATTTGGAATAATAAATCACATTTTGCCATTTGTTTATTATTCAAAATTCAAATTTAATATTTATTCATTGTTATATATGCATATATTATATTATTTTTATCTATATTGTTTACAATTATTCGATTTAGTTGTATTCTATTTTAAAGGAAAGCCGACTCGTCGGTTTCCAATGATAAGTTCCAATAAGCCAATGGCAATGCGATGTTAATATGACGTCACATGAGTTATTAATCGTTATTGGTTAGTGATGGAATGAAGGGAATTTTCAGCAGTTAAGGTTAGTTTTCACACAAAGAATGAGCATATTAGTAACTACATACGATTCGTGGTGGTTTGTTCAATATCATATAGTATTAATATAATTATTCATAAATTAAATTACATATAATTAACTAGAAAATGAAAATGTTTTATTGTATTGATATTTTATCTCATTTATAAAATTATATTTGATGTTAGATTAGATGATAAATGCACTTTGTCTTTTTTTTTTTTACTATTTTCATTTTCTGAATTAGTGTTCCATTGTCGTTTATATATGTATTTAGTATATAGAAAAATACAATTGTGTCGCTCCCGCGATCTAGACAATGAAAATGAAGCTGTAGTGATATATACAGAGTGCAAAGACTCGAATGCTCAAAAGAGATACGTGCTAAATTGTTAATTTTTCTTTCAAATCTTCCAATTGTTTTATTCATTTATTAATACATTATTTATTGTTTATTCATGGGTTTAGATGTCGGTTTAATAATTATTAAGTATCAATAATTGATATGAGAATTGAATGTGATGAGATTATTTAGGAAATAATCACATAATGAAATCTTGATGAATGTAAAAATTTCACTACGTGTAAATCATAAATTCATTTGGACAATAGTGTCTTAAGACATATTTAATATATGTAACATAATACCTCGTGGTTATGAATGACTTGAACATATTAAACATATATTATACATAAATTATATGAATTTTTTTATATTGTTTATCGCGAATATAAAAATCGCATAATCGTGTTTTACAATAAATAAATTGGCGCGTCTTTCGAAACTCTCTATCCACGCAATAATTCACGTCATCGATTTTATGTTGACGTAATTTTATATGGAATAAGTTTTGCCTTGGTTGTACAGGTAATTCAATGGTATGCAAAACTTCATTTTATTTTATTTTACAATTTGGGATAGATTATTATCTTTTTATTATCAGATGAATTTAAATAAATTTATTTGTTTATGCATTGTTTGTACACTTTAAATTTTGACATTGTTGTAAATTATTGAGTTAAAAAAAAAAACATAAATAAATTGTTAATAGAATGGCCGAAAAAATTGTCGTCGAGGACGCAAATGATATTACAAAAATTGAAACTCATCATCAAGACGAATCGGCAGCACATGTGATGTATTATGTTCAGCAAGGCAAGATACATCCTGGCCAATCAATTGCAACAAATCCAACAATTGTAACATCAACTCCTACTCAATTAACAGCAATAATTAATCCTATAAACAATCCAGTGAGTGAGCATTTATTAATTAATAATATAAATCCAGTGAAAAATTCTATTGAATAAAAAAAAAAATATATAAAATGGAGGAAAATAACAATTATTAAATGAGAATGAATATACAATTTTTTTTTTCTTTTTACAATTTAGATTATTACTGGTCCAAATAAAGTATTTATTCAAGGCCAAAATCAAATTGCACTACCGCAAAATAAACAACATATAGTGATAAGACATCCCGTAACTAATGTTAATACAAGTCCACCCACTCAAGGACAAAAACATATATTGCTACGTAAAACTGCAACATCAGCAGCACAAATTTTGCCATTGAATACAACAACCCAAGGCAATTCAACGAATAATCAACAGGGAAAGCATACCTTTGCTTATCTTGGTACATTGATAAAGCCAAATAAAGCACGAGAGCCTGTAGTTATTTCTCCAGGTATTAAATAATTATCAATTCATAATGATTCATATTTTTATTTTATTAATCTTTCAGAAATTTAATAGATAATAATAGACAAACAATTGTGTTTTTTTTTTTTATGTAAATAGGAAACATTCCTACAAATCAAATTACAAAACCAAAGTTAGTTATTGCACCTGTTATTTCACAATTGGGACAAACATCAACGAGTACGTCTATTCAACAAACTCAACCTCAAAAGCATATAACAAATTTATTATTACCAGTTTCAATTCCGCAACCAACTGAGCCGCCAAAGCAAAATATGTTCAATCTTAAATTCAATAACGGCCCCACTAGTACTGAGAACAAAGGGGGAGTCACAGGTGAAAATAATATTCAGATATTACAAGTCAAAGTCATGTTTGTTGAAATTGTATTTAGAAAAAAAAAAAAGAAATATAATCTTTAATGATAGAATAAATTTTTTGTATTTTATTCAGTGCTATGTGAATCAAAATCAACGAATGGAGCGCAAAATCCGCCGCCACTGCATCCAATCACTAAAATGAACCTGTTAGGCGTTGGAAAAGTCGGAAATAATTCTTCCGATAGTATAAAAATAACAGAGAATCCAGATTCAGCTGTAATTACACCGATACCAAAAAAAGACGAAGTTGGACAGCCGGAAAAACGGAAAAAAACGATTAGTAATATTCTCCGTAATTCAGGCGAAAAGAGAATGAAAAAACAAAATTTAAAACCAACCCCAGATAATTCAATGGACATGACTTATTCTATTGAAAGCCCAGAGGTCACTGATCAGGATAAAGATAAAAAATTACAGAGTGACGATGATATTACATTAATTAAAGTAGTTCAAAGCCAGGAGAAGAGTAATAAAGCCGCTGCTAGTCCAGTTACAATTGATGACGATATAAAAATTGAAATGATTAAAACACCAGCGAGTAATTGTAGTGCGTCTGAAGCACGTGCGGAAAAAAAGAGCGATAATAATAATAAATCAAGTAATAGGACAGAAACAAAAGAAGTTGTTAATGGCGCACATCACAACGATCCAAATTTCGATGCGACAAAAGCATTAGAGTGGAAGGACGGTGTAGGATCACTTCCTGGCAGTACAATTAAGGTAATATTGCTTTTATTAACCTATAAATTATTAATTCCAAAGTTCTCGTCGGTTCATCGATCACTATTCTTCCTCTTTTTTTTTTTCTTTTTTTTTCTGGATAAATTCATCAAACAGGCCAAACTAATTTATTATATTCCAATTGATTTTAATATAATACTGTCTGAAAATTTCCAATAGATAATATTTATTTACATTCAATTAATATTTGACTTTTGAAAAATAATCCATAAATTAGTTTGTAAAATTATTTTTTTTTGTAATAAAAAAAATTTGAAAATACGCGCTAATCGCGCAGTTTTGCATAAACGAGTTTGGACTGATGGAAGTCGTAGATGACGACGAGAATAACAAACAGGATAAACACATCAGCATCGGTGATAAGGAAAATGTGTGTTTATCGCAGAATTCCTCAAAGTCCAGTGCAGTGGGGGCCACTACCGAAAAGAAGAGTATGTATTTATTTTAAAATTTAAAACATAACACAACACTTGTGTTTTATTTTTATTTTTTTTTTTTCAAACAAACATTAAATGATCAAATTATGAATATTTTAAAGACGAAGAAAAAAAAAGCCGACCTGACGCACGTGCTGATACTCTTTACTGCTGTGAGAGTTGCGGTTGTTATGGATTAGCAGCAGAATTCGAGAGCCCTATATCGTGTAGTCCCGCGTGTTCAGAAATTATCGAAGCCAAGAAACAACATCAGCTGCGACGTGAAAAGGAAGCCAGGTAAGTTTAGAATTCATTCGAGGCACAAAATTTATTGTAAAAAAAAAAATTGTGGTCATGTTCAGCTTTATTAATCAATTTTTTTTTTTCATCTATTTAATGTTTGTGCAGAGATTTGCGAGCTAAAAGGAAACGAAAGAAAATGTTGCTTGTAAAAATGGCAAAGGAAACTGGAGAAAAAGAAATTGAGATACCAACACCACAACCGGAGCCTCCAAAATCTGAAACAGATGAAGATACCAAGGATGCATCAATTACTGCAGATGAAGAGAGTCAAAGTGAAATGATTGAATCAAAGTATCCATGGCAAACGGGCAAACATGGATTTTCATGGTCGAAATATTTAGAGTTTACAAAAGCAAAAGCTGCGCCAGTGAAATTATTCAAAGATGCATTTCCTTATGGAAAAAATTTATTTCGTGTTGGAATGAAATTAGAAGGAATAGATCCTGAACATCCTTCACGATACTGTGTTCTCACGGTATTTGAAGTTGTTGGTTATCGTATACGTTTGCATTTCGATGGTTATACCGAGAATTTTGACTTTTGGGTTAATGCAGATAGTATGGATATATTTCCTGTTGGTTGGTCTGAGAAAAATGGACATCGATTAAATCCACCTAAAGGTTATGTACCATCTAATTTCAATTGGAATGCATATTTAAAAACGTGTAAGGCAACACCAGCGCCCAAAACTGCATTTTCAACTCACAAAAGTGTAAGAAAATTATGAAATTTATAATTTAAATAACAATATTTTAATATTAATATTATCAGTGTATTGATGTATATTTTTTTTTTTTTTTTTCAGTCGGTATTTCCACCAACGGGTTTTCGTGTTGGTATGAAGTTAGAAGCGGTCGATAGAAAACATTCGTCACTTGTGTGTGTTGCCAGCATTGCCGGTGTAATGGATTCACGTATATTAGTACATTTTGATTCGTGGAATGAAGTTTATGATTATTGGGCTGATCCAAGTTCACCTTACATTCATCCTGTTGGATGGTGTCATCACAATGGACACAGTCTCACTCCACCAAATAGTATAAATAAATTTATTCATTTATTATAAATATACAGAGATGGGGAAAAAAATATTTATACAAATTTTATCATTTAGATTACAAAGATCCAAAGTCATTTACTTGGGATGCGTATTTGAGGGAAACGCGCGCAGTCGCAGCACCAGCACGTGCATTCAAACAACGACCGCCTTGCGGATTTAAGCGAGGAATGAAATTGGAGGTGGTTGATAGACGTGTTCCACAATTAATACGTGTGACAACCATTGAGGACGTAAAGGATCACATGTATGTTCAGAAATCATAATTAATTATCAATTAAATTATTTTACATGAACTTTTTGTGCATTAATAATTTACTTATTTCGTTTATTCATTTTTTTCTCTGATGCAGGCTGAAAATTCGCTTTGATGGTTGGCCAGAAACACATGCTTATTGGGTCGATGATGATTCACCAGATATACATCCAATGGGATGGTGTTCAAAAACTGGCCATCCACTTGAACCTCCACCCAGTAAGTTGTGTGAGTTGTATTAATCAATTTAAATAAATATTTATAATAAATAAAATTGAAAATGATTGTTTGACGGTTTATTTTAATTGTATAAATTTTTTTTTAGCATCAGAAAATTTAGCAGAACGTACAGAATGTGGTACACCAGGCTGTCGTGGCATTGGTCATGTGAAAGGACCGAAATTTGCTACTCACAATTCTGCATCAGGCTGTCCATATTCGCAGCAAAATCTACATAAAATAAGACTCGTATCTGATAGGTTAAATGTTAAACATGAAATTTGTGATTATGACGAGGACTCATTGCACACAAGAAAAGTGGAAAAAACTGAAAAACTGAAGCACGAAAGGAGTGAAAAATCGGGAAAAATATCTCCAATACATTATAAATCTTTAAAATCTGAAAAAGATATTAAACAAGAGGATGGTGAATTTTCAGATAGAAATGAACGACCAGAAACATCAGAAAGGTTAGTAATGAAAAAAAAAAAAAAAAAATTGATTCATCAACTTGTAAAATTGTTTTATCATATCTATTATCATTTAAAATATTAGGTTGACCAAATCAAAGCATCATCATAGTGATGGTCAAACTGATGATGACGAGCATACAAAAAAGCGTAGAAAAAGGTAATAACACAAATAAATAAATGTCTTTATCTTATTAAATTACATACATCTATTCTTGTTCATCATTATTAAATTCAATATTTATTTCAGACGACACGTGTCAGAGGAGCCACAATATTCATTATCAAATTCAGGCTATGGTGATTCAATGAGTTCCTTACCATACGCATCAACAATGCCCGACAAACAATTACGCACAGAGCTTTATCAATCTGTATATAATCCCGGATATAATCCATTACCTGATGCACCGCATATTTGGGCAAAACATAGCAATGCATTAAATCGTGTTGTCGCTAAACAAAATACAAATCCACGACGATGGTCCAACGAGGAGGTTATTAAATTTATTCAAAGCGTTCCCAATTGCAAAGAAGTTGGCAGTATTTTTCGCAAACACGTGAGTATAAATAATACAAATCAACATTATCACATAAATAATTATAAAAGAAAAAAATCTAATTATATTTTATTTTAATTAGAGTATTGATGGTGAAGCATTTTTAATGTTAACACAAGAAGATTTAATATCACTGCTGGGTCTACGACTTGGTCCAGCATTAAAATTATACAATAGCATTGTATTATTACGTCGAAGAGTAACATGAAACGTATTTAACATTATTTTCATTCACCAATAATAATAACAATAATAATAAATAATAATAATAATAATAATAATAGCAATATTGCATACATTTGAATTATTATTGTTGTATGTTCTAAATAATGCATATATACATATACATATATATTCATTAAAAAAAAAAAGCTTATATGTATACTATGATTTTATCAAAATGAATATCATCATTGTACAAATGTATATACATAATTAAATATACATATTTAGATTGTATTCGACGTTATTAAAACTTAATAATAAAAATTTTGTTACATAATCAAAAAAAAAAATTTTTTTTTTTATTTAGATAAATTTTTATAGTTGTAATTAATTAAATATAACTTTATATGGCTTGGCCTTGATGATATTTTTCCTATATCCTTGACTTTTCATTGTACTGCATTACAATTTATGCACTACATATTACATTCTCCCCTTCTCTTTATATTTTCGTTTAATTTATATTGTATATCTGTATATGTATTTATATCCCTCTCTCTTTTACTACCTACTACAATCGAGTAGTGTGCTGCTGCTGCTATGGTAATGTTTACACTGTAGTCACGGCGACGGGTCCATGTGTTTAGTCAGTGGCCCGTTGTGCGCCTGAAAGGTTGTTGGCGCTGTGTGTAACAACCAAAATAAAATAATTGATTGTATTTTCGATTAATTTCAATTTTTATATTTCATTCGAGAATTAAAAACTCTGTTAAATTAATAATTTATAACAATCCTGCGTGTATTAATATTTATTTAGAGTGAATAATAATGCAGGATAATTGTTGAATTAAATTTATAATATAGAAACTTGAGTGGATGAAAATATAATTCAATAAAATTTCGTTCAGCTGGTCTATTATTGTAATCAAAATAAAGATAAAAATTTGATATAGATTTTAACGATTAAATAAAATTTACATTAATAAGTTATAGTTTTAAATGAAAATTGAGTGAAAAAGTTTTTGTGTAATGAAATGAGGGTCAGTGAGAGACTTTTAATGTGGACAATAAATTGCATTGGCCTCGATTTCTTGTTTGTATCTAATGTAAATAAATCGCGCTACAATTAAATTGCAATTAAATTTATTTTATATCAAATAAACATATTTATTATTCATTTAGATATACAATTCATGTGAATCAATAATAATGACAGATACATACTGATATAATTTGAGTAATTTTGATAAATTAAAAGCAAAATAAAAAAAATATAAACAAACAAACTAAACTGAGAAATATAATTGTACTTTTGTGAGTGCGTTATGAGTTTGTTGTTCCCGACGGAGAAGTTAAACAGTGATGTCGAGTATATATCATCGGTGCTTGACAAACTGGAGAAACGTTGGCAATACGGGAGGGACATAAAGTTTGTTGGGCCTCAGGCCCAAATACAAACGTCAGTGGTGGTTGGCAGTGGTTTCACCACCGCCGCCACCAATACGAAGATGCCTCGAGGTTTGCTTACAAGACGAGGATTGCAGGCCCTCGCACTTGTTCTTGCAACTGCTTATGCTACCATGCTAATATACCAAGCAGTTGTACCACGTCAGGTGATGAATAAAATTAAAATATAAAATTACAGCTCAGTCCAATTATATTTATATTACTTGAAAAAAAGAATTTTTTTTTTTTCTTCCTTTGATATTTCGTATGGTAATTTTTTATTTTTATTTGCATTTACAGTGGCCGGATGAGAATGTCGTTGGAATAAGTGGCAATAATTTGGAGATAGACATGCCTGAGATACAACGAATTATTGCTGAGGAAATTGCTGTGACACCACCAGTAGCTACAGCTACCGTTGCACCTTATTCAACTGACTTGAATGATGTATTTATCAGCGTTAAGACAACACGTAACTATCATTATTCGCGTTTACCATCGATAATCAGCACGTGGTTTCAATATGCTAAAGATCAGGTTTGTTACATATTTAAATATCTAAATTATTTATTATTATTATCATCGTTGCTATAAATACTTTATGAAATACTATATATTCAATGTCAATGCCAGATGAAATTGCAACTTGTCCATATGCCACTGCAAAATTATGACTTATATGTTACGACGCGTTTACTCATTCAAATTTATATGCAGCTGTGTGGGAATTTATAACCATCTCATTGCATTGCACTGATGATTTTTTATTCTTCCTTATTTCTACTGTTTTTTTTTTTTTTATAATTTTTTTTTCTTTTTCATTCACTCGCGCCAAATTAAATATACGCTCGCAATCGTTTCTTCAGATAACCCGGACTTCCTTTTTATTTTATTTAATTTTATTTATTTATTTTCTTTTATTTCTTTCCATTTCTCTCGTTCGCTAAATTGCACACAGAGGTTAAACGAGTTGGCGATAACTATCTTTGACTCCGACTAATTGCATGTATTGTAAATGTACCCGAAGACTTTCATGTGGAATGTTGACGCTGCGGGATCGCACTTGGCACTTGGGAAATTAACCCTGAGAAACCGGCGCGAAGATCACGCCCGGTTGCTATTTGTATTTTGCAATATATAGTGTTTGGATCTGGTTGAGGAAACGTGGAATATTATCGGTTGAATTTACGTGGAACGATCGGCATTTCGATGATTCGGTTGGCTTCACTGAAGTTCAAATGAAAGTTATAAAGAGAATATAGAATAGGTTTGGTTGGTAACACAGAGTATTAACATTTGTTATATACATATTTCAATGATGCTATCTCTTGCACTTGAAAATGTGGTAAACACATATGTATTCCGTCAGTTTGTATATATTCAAAATAGATCATTGTTCTAAACTAAACTGAATGTATATATCTCTAACGGATTATTCAGAGTGGCATTGTTTGGATGCAATGCTCTTGAAAATACATATCATCATGCAGTAGCTCACATTATATGTATTCATTTTAATAAATATGTATTCATGTATAATGCAAATTTAATACATGGATGTTATATGTTGATTTTCAAGTGAGAGAGAAATCGTGATACGAATTCGTTTCATGAAATGATAGAGGAAATAATATATAATATTATTTGTTTTTGTGTTATCATTTTATAAATCAACATATTTCCACTTTGTCACGTGTTCATTATTCCAATATATCGCAGCGTCTCGTCAATGTCAAATAAAATAATTGCCAATATACGAGAATTGAATAATTAATTATCTATCATGATGAATGTGAATAATTATATTTATTTATTTTTTTTTTTTTTTTTCAACGGAGGAAAATGTTTAATTGAATTTGTGTATAAGGCTTCTCAATATAATTTCGTTGAGTTATACATATACAATTCGAATAATAATGCTGTGAATGAGGAGAATGATAAAAGCAAAGAATAAATAATAATAAAAAAAATTGAAGGAGAGAAATAAAGAAGTTGAGAAAGAGTTAAAAAGGAACCGCGTGAATATACATATGTGCACAGGTAGTCTCGCGCGGTTGGTGTTGAATTTCTCTTTCCAAATTGGACACAGGTGAACGGCGAGGTCATGCATTGTTTTGGTTATTAGTCTGTAGTTCAGTATCGATTAACACTTTATTTCATTTGTTTTTTTTTTTTTTTTTCTTTAAATAAAATTAAATTTAGTGATTCGTCAATTTATTTCCTTCAATACCCGACAAACATTTTTTACATTCATTTATTCAATATAATTTTTCTTCTGAAGTAAAATAAAGTTTCATTATATTGTATATTGTGAAGTGAAATTGAAAAACAAAGTTGAGAATTGGAAAATAAATATATAAAAGGTACATGTGAATACTCGTGTGTGTGTGTGTTGAATTGGAACCGTCTGTCAAAGGCTGCATTCACAACTCTACTATTACCATGAGTGAGTTGGTCCGAATATATAACCACAAGCCCACCAATTTTCGTCCCAGACGCGAGAGTCTTCATTCCAATGCTGACCGAGGATAATTGTGCGGGGCCAATTGCACGGTTTCATTTATAGTTGTATATACGCTGTGAGGGACTTTGCAATAGCAGTGGACTCACGGCTGCAATTTTATATCCCGTTCCTTCTGTACCACACACGTGCGGTCTTTTGACAATTTCGTTTCTTCAATATTATTCTTTTTATTTTCATTTTATTTATATTACTTATTCAATTTTTTTCTTTTTTTTCTTCATTTAATATTATTATTTCTTTGTCAATATATAATATGTATGTATACCAATCGTATAATAATAATTCGCTTGAATTTATAAGTGAGTTGACTGCGCTTGTGGTTATTGGCCAAGTGCTATATAACTATATGATACAATCAATTCACTTTGAGTTATCATTTATAAACATTTATGTATTTATATAGATGTATTTACAATGAAGAGTGTCTTATCAATTTGCATTGAGTGTTTATAGAAAGATTAGTTATCTACTATTTTATAATAACCGTTATGAAATGTCTTTTATAATTTTGTTCAATTGCATACGGAAGAGTTTAGTATTAACTATTAATATATTTTTATTTATTTATAAATAGATTTTTTAATTAATGAGACATTTATTTATGGCATTATTAAATGTTTAATTTTTCAATTATGAGAATTACGAATGATAAAATTAAATGGAATATGAGTCTTTTTGGGTGAATCATTTTATTAGCAAAATTGTTAAATTGTTGAAATTTATATAGATATATATATATATGCTTGTATTACGTATTTTTATGATGATTTAAATGATTGAGACACTTATACGAAAGGACAATTAATATAATAATGTCAATGTGAAACCCGTTGATGACATAAGCGGTTCCTTATATATATTTTATTTCAAGAAAAAAATAAAAAAAAGTTTTGTCTGTCTTTTATTCATTTCTTTTTTTTTTTCTTTGTTATTTTTTTAAACTGCTGATGTTGACAATTCTTTACCCCGACACTTTTATAATTTCTATATATGTATTATAAATATTATACACACATGAGTGTGTTTTTATAAACCTTGATAAAAATAATATTTATCTGTAACTCGACACTATATTCTTCGTTGATTTTTCGCAGTGCTCTTACAATTTTTATATTTATTTTCTTTCGTGTATGTATTTTATTTTTTTATTTTTATTAATTTACATATTTCATCGTTTTGATGTTGAGTGTTAATCTTGAACATTTATTCAAATGCAACAGCAAAAAATTTTGCTGTTTATACATATACAAACACAGGTATTAATGTATGTTTTGTTTGCACATCTCAATTGTGTTTTTCTCTGTACTTCACATTGGCAAATGTCGACAAATACTACACGATGGGTGGCAGTACACTGCATATATAAATGCAAAGAGTACTTGCCATTGTCGTCATTGTCATTCCCTTCCTCCCCATAAAATGTCGGAAAAATTTTACCATTCGTCTAACTCTTAAATATATATTTTTGTAAACATCTACATCACTACCAAACATGCTCTGTGTATATATAAATCAGTCTAAAAATAACTTCAAGTATAGAGCATGTGCATTACGTTACATATATAACGATGTAACCATGACATTTTAGATGATGAGAATGTTCAAAAAAATGATACTTAGTACACGAGAATGTATATACTTTTATACATATTTATTTATTTTTTCTCCAAAGTTGCGTTCATTTTATTTTTAATTTTATTTTTTATCATAATAATATATTTTCTTTTTGTTTTTCTTCTTACAGACGTGGTTCTTCACCGATAAAGACGACCAGTACTTCAATAATTTAACGAGTAAGTCTACGCTTTTCAACAATCTATATTTTTATTTTAATATTTTTCTTTATCTAGTTTGGTATTTACACGTGGCAATATCACAATGCAAAACCTGCGCTCGAGCAATAACGTTTGACGCTTAACGACCGCGTTCTCGTTTATACGATAATTGCTCAACAGAAAAAGAAGAAGAAGAAGAAGAAGAAGAAGAAGCGGCAGGAGCACGCTTGTACATCAGCCCCAATAGCTTCTCTGTTAAACTGATATATGTTATACTTAACTGTGCATGTGTAGACGCGGGTGTACACAAAGTGTTCATCAATCATTTGAAATATTTTTCAACCTCATCGTTAGAATTTATATTATATATACATACATTACATAAATATATATTCTATTGGCTCTTAATGATTTACGGAAATTTCTTTTAGATAAATTTATATGTGTGTATGTATTTATATTTTTTTTTTTCCATCAGAGAATTAAATTCTGCGGGTTGATTTTTATTTTATTTTATTTGCTTTCATCTGCTTCTTCTTCTTCTTCTTCTTCTTCTGTGCTTGATATTGACTATTGAACAGATCTCTCTGTCGATGGGGTTACATAATCGTCTCGTAAATAAGGGGAACACATGCAATGAATATTCGAACGTGGAGACGACGCCGCAGGCCTGGATATCGACTATCCAACTAAACGATCGGTGAACGAGTTGGAGAGAGAAAAATGCTCTTACGATCCGGTTGATTTCTTCCTAAGGGGACACTTTAGTTTCAAGTTAACGCCACGCTCTCAGAGCAGTGTTAACGTACTGAATAATTAAACCATCCGATACTATACATATATACATTTTATTTTATATATAAAACGTGGAATTTTTTTATTTTTCTTCATTTTTTAAATGAAATAAAATAAAATGACTAATGAAAATTTTTGAAGCGCATTTATAACGATTGTGTATTTTACTTCAAGTGCACAATTGTATATATAATATTGCCGCGTGGACATACACGTGCTCGATATATATATATATATATATATATATATATATATATTCCATGTATATGTATAAAATGTTCACATGCATGAGCTCAATGCCTGAGGGACGGGTGTGGTCAAGCAGAACGATAAAATCATTGTGAATAGTCTCGAGTATAAAATCACGAACAAAACCCGAAGACTCTAATACACATAAATATATATATGTACATGTACATATACTTAATAAACATACATTGTATAGGTATATACATAACTGTAACTATTCTATTTAATACAATCCATAATTTTTTTAATTCTCCAGTCTTTCTCATCGCAAAAAAAAAAAAAAAAGAAACAATTTTTATCACTGCGGAGATGAAAAAAATTCTTCGCTTTAAATAAACGTAAAATAAAAAATAAAATATATATATAAACAACGTATATAGCAGGGATTGTATGAGCATCATTGTGTGGACTATAGATACAGCGATCATTATTTATTGATCGAGTCGCGTAATAAAAGCGAGTCCTGAGGGGAAAAAAAAAAAAAAAAAGAAAATTCGCACACACGTCTCCACGTGTTCTCCAAACTGTGTGCTCAATATAAATGTGTTGGCATACACAAACCAGGTGGATATAGATACAGCGCATGGTAATATACATATATGTCTGTGTTTTATATATATATATATATATACACATAGAATAATCCGCGGATGAGGGGGACAAAAGGGAGAGTAGTAGTGGGGTAAAGCGCACGCGAGCCCTCTGGGCACTGTACGACATTTGACCTCAACACGCGTGCACCGCACTGTTTTTGCTCCCTCTTCATCTTAATCATCGTCTTTTATTTTCTCTTTCACTCACTTCATCTTTTTTTTTTTTTTTCTTTTTTATACTTCCTGCAATTCTTTCGGCTACTCTATGGATAGTTAAACTAAAGTCTCTCTCGTGTAACGAGTTTTATTGCTTACCCCACTCGTATATTATTTCTTGAATCGAGATTGCCGCAAGGCACAAAATTATCCAACCACTATATATACATATATATACATATATATATATATATAATATATGAAGATATATGTTTAATATTACCTCTCATCTTAATCCCACTTCAGCATCCCTTGCGGGTGCTACCACCATCTAGAATTAATTTTAACCTGATATTATTTATCGTATGTCTTTTATCAAAGACTTTTCACATGATCTAAATTTATTGTATTAAAAATTTTTTTTTATTTAATTTATTTGTGTACTTAATTTCATTAATTTTTTTTTTTTTTTTTATTATTTTATAGATGGACATATGATAAATACCAAGTGCTCATCGACGCATAATAGAGAAGCATTGTGCTGCAAAATGTCAGTGGAGTTTGACAGGTTTCTCGATAGCGCTAAAAAGTAAGTTTTTATTTTTAACCAATTTTATTTATTTATTTTTTATTTGATATTATATATACATGTACATATACATGTATATCTGTGTCTACGTGTATGTGTGTATCTATAGGTTTATTTTTTATACGAATTTTTTGTTTTTTTTATCTTAGTTTTGCGATAAATAATTTATCGAGTTTATTGAAAAAAAAAAAAAAGAAAAAATTTTTGTAAATGAATTTAAATATTATATTGGGTGATTATTTTAATCTATTAACCAATAATGATGGATTGTTTAATTGTTAGATAATATAAAATATGAATATTATATAGTGTAGGTATTGTTGCACAATTTTATAGCCAAAAATTCGGTTGGTGGAATTTTTTTTTACTCAACGCACGACCGTTCATAATGCGGGCGAATTATTTACGGGGAGGTCGTGTATATATATTATATATAGTACAGAGAGGAATTATCTCGTGAAATTAAGGACGCTCGCGTGAGCGGACTCCATAAAACGTGCGTTTCGAATGTAACGAGGGGAAACGCGCGCACATATACATACTTTTATATACGTATACTTTTATATACATCGACACATTAATAAATACATATATGCTTGGCTTCTAAGAATATTCACATCATCCACGCTCTTTTTCTACATACATATATGCGTCTCACTTGCTTTCAACCCACATCCCTTTCTGAATTCTCGCGGCAACGCGCTCGTTAATTAGAAATTAGCTGGCTAATGAGCATCCACGTCTTCATCTCTCAAACCACGTTCAAACCTTACGGAGTTATATATTTTATATTTGCGTGTGTATATATTTTTTTTTTATTTATGTATACTCGTATGTGATGATTTTACTTCATAATTTGATCATGTAAAGGATAATTATCGTTAATGAACGAATAATAATTTTAAGCTTTTACTATTATCCGTGAAAAATTCATTGTTATTTATTTTTTTTCCATCATTTGTCTTTCACCGCCAAAGGTTTTATAAAATTATTTACCTGGGTATATATATGTGTATATATACCTGGGAGAAATTTTATTCTTAGAGAATATTGTGTATATTTATCTAGGCAACTGAATGTAAACTATACGGTAAATTTACACTTGTTTCTTTGGGTGTAAAAATATTATTTCTCGCGTAATTCTTCTGCCACCTCTCATCAGAAAATACACAATACATATATAAATAAAAATCTAGCAACAATGACTGTAAAAAAAAAAAATTAATGGATTAATATTACAGTTATTTTCATCAATATTCAATTCCATAACTAAATTTAGATTTATTTAAAATTAAATGTACATATAACTAAACGAAAAATATCAAGAAAGTCAAATAAATTTAATCGTAAAATAAAAAAGAGTTAAATATTAAATTAAAAAAATTGGAAAATAAATTAATAAAAGAGGATAAATTATAGTTGATGAATACTATATTAGTGGTGCGGGTTTTTTTGCTTATTTTTCACCGCGCACATTTTACATATATGGAAATATTTTCCAAACCAGTGTGCACATATACATGTGCGTATGTTGACAGACGCCCGTGGGAAGATTACTACACAGGCTGTCTATTTTTGTGAATATCTCCTTCGCCTATGCCTACATATATTTATAAATGAATACATATTTACTATACACACATACATACATAGGGCATATATATAGTAAAAACGTAATGAAGAATAAAAATACATAAAGCACTGCTGTCTATTGACTTTTATATATATGCTTGTGGATGCACTGTGCCAAGTAAAAGAGATTGATAGTCAGTTTAAAATATATAATACTTTTATATATATATAAATATATACATATATAGTATATATATCTATATATCTATACATATATGTGGATGCATCAACGAGAAGCCATTATGGGGTGCGAGACAAGACGACGCACACCAGCTGGTTCGCGTGGTCAGACGATTCAATCTTCCAAAGATGCTCGAGGGAAAGAAAGTGGGAATACTTATACTCTACTATATATCTGTGTGTATGTGTACATCTATATGTATATATATATTTATTCACACACATGATAAACTCAACAGAGAATGGCTCAAGTGTCACATGCGGGCCCGCCCGCTTTTGCAATTCTTCCTGTCTTTTTCTCCAATATATAATAAGCATTTTTTACCCCTATTATATTATAACCAATCGAAAAAAAAAAAATATATATAAATCTCTTTAAGAATTATTACTAAATATATTAATAAAAAAAAAAAAAGATTAGTGCGAGATGAAATTAAGAAAAATATATATTTAAATCTTTGTGATGATATCCCATTTTGTCCTTCATATATTCAACTTGTTTTTTTTTTATATCTTTTTCATTTATTATAAAAATCCTCAACCGTTGATAATGCGATCTCAATATAATCGGATTTTAAAAAGTGAAGACACTTTTTTTCTTTTTTTTCTTCCATTTTATTATTATTTTTTCGATGAGTTGTGCTATATACTTTTATTATATATTCATTCGGTTTATAATCCGTCGTGAGTGCCAAGTCGTTTTTAATAATCCATGTCATGCCAGTTGCTGTTACGTTTTGCTTTTTCTCTCTATCTTTCATTTTATATATTCCATATACATATATTACTTGTCTCTTTCAAGTAAACGACACTGAAATTCCTCTCGCGGTGAAGCCGATTAACATATCGTAAGCATACTACTACAACTACTACTGACACTACTACTATAACGTCGCTCTGTATTTTTTTTCTTCATTCTTCTTATATCTTTGTCTCTCAATAGAATCTTTTGCTTTTCGTTTCATCATTCTCCCAGCAGCTACTGCATACAATATATACCTTGTACAGCTTCTCTCATTCGTTTTCTCTCTAACGTTCTGTTATATATATGTATACGCATGTTTGTGTATGTATGCATGTATGGTAGACAGTGGGCACTTGATGTTGGAAGGAATGGAGAAGCAGCAAAAGAAGAATAAGAGCAAACCGGCAGCATATTTAACTGGAGGCCCCGCCACACATACACCATTAACCTGTCAATCCACCAAGATAATTACAATAACGCTGTTGACTATATATGTACACGGTTGCTTTACTACTCCCTGTCTCCAATTTAACTTGTATATTTAAATAATTTAAATTATTTTAATATTATATGTATACTCCAATATATGTAAATAATATTGGTGTATATGTATTATTTGTTTAGATAGAATTAATCACGTGGATATTTTCATATTTATATATAAATGTTTAGATTTTCTTATTAATTAATGTGCGGCTATATAAAAGCCACAATTGCAACCAGCACTTCATTTATTTCATGTGCACAAGGAATATCCTTGGGTTTCTGTTTAAGTTATACGCAGGCAAAAGCACCAGTTGGAAGAAAAAAAAGAAAATACATCATTTGACTGACGATAAATTTACGTACTCTCTGATCATTCTCTACCATGTCTTAAACTCATTCCATGCTGCATGTCTAAAGAGATTTACCATTAAATCAACGAAAAACTAAAGAAAAACTACGTTCAATCATTCATCAAGAATTATTTAGTGCGTTAATAATAATATTTATTTTATTAGAGAATTAATTTTATTAATATCAAATTATAAAATACGTACAAAATTTTTGGAGTATGTTTATTAATTATTATTTTTATATTTTTATTCATTTTTTAGTTTGATAAAATTCGCTTGTATCAAGTAATTTTACTGCAATAACATTTAGTTAATTTTTTTTTATTTTCATCGATATCAATTGTAAATAATTAGTGTGGACGTTTGTGAACGCCGATGGTAATTACAACTCGTGCACATTTACTTGCCGTCATCAGCGAGGATAAATAATGTAGTAAAAAAAAAAAATACATACATGGTGAATTAAAAAAAGAAATATCTGTATATATGTATAAGAGTATACATATAATACTTGTATTGCTTGTGAATGGCACCAGTGCAAGGTGCGTTTATACCTTCTTCATTTATATATACACTGCATAAAAACTTCGTCTTCTTCTTCTTCTTCTTGCTGGGTTGGCGAAGCTCGCGTGACTCTCCCTCTTGCCTCATGGTATATACTTCTCTCTCTCTCTCTACCTATCTACCTACATGTCTTACATACGAGCTGTTGCATGGTAATGTCGCGTAATAAGCATTTTAGAGGACGACGAAAAGGCAACCCGCCCTTCCTGATACCTTTGCTGTATGTATATCGTCCGCCCGTTCGTTTTAATTTGTTTTTTTTTTTTCTTGTTCTTCTTTTTATTATTATTATTTTTTTTTTCTTGCCTTTACTCAACTGTGTTTTTCGTCGAGTCAGGTCTGTACCGGTTGCGGTCCTTCACTCACTTATGTATATATTTTTTATTTTTATTTATTCATTTATTTATTTATTTTTTTTACTTTGCTACGTCATCGTTTATACGTTGTACTTTGGCCAGTATTACTACACCAATATTTATTTGTCTTCACTTTCTTCTGACTACCGATATACATGCAAGATATCGCCCTTCATTTTGTAATTTATATCGCATGAATATATTTTTTATATTTATAATACATAATTTGTTTTTATCATTACCTGACATTTTTCATCGTGGATTTAATTTTTATTATTTTTATTTCATACGAATTAAATTGCATTAATTTCACTATTGAGACAATTTTTATTTATTAGTTTTTTTTTTTATTATATCATTATTATACTCCCGATGGCAGGTGCAGTGTTAAATATTTTATATTCCCACCCACTGATTGGTAAATTAATTGATCGCTCAAGTGGTATAAACTTTTGCGGGTGCTCAACCATTGATTTTATTCAATTGATTTATTGGTAAATTTATATTCTTACATATACATACACGCAATTATATATATGTATGTAAATGTTTCTTATTGTATTTATTTGTCTCGCGCACATTTATATTAAATGTTGACCAATTGATTCAAACGACCACAAACATTATTTTAATACGTCGCTATTAAAATATTTATACACACTAATTTTATATATTATACAAGATCAAGCGTTTATATACATATATTAAATATATATACCATCCCATGCGATATATCAAGGACATCAAAACGAAGACTAATTAACACTAATTTCAAAAGAAATCTTCCATGTTAAACAGCAGTTAAAATATATAATATAAAATCATATACACACACACACATTCACTGTGGTCATATAAAAATACTTGTACCACATAATAAAATGTCGAATAATATTTCTCAAATAGCATATATATACATACATATATAAAAGTAGAATTATGAAAAAAAAAAAAAAAAAAAATTTTTTTTTTTTACACATAAAAATAAATGTAAATAAAACGCAAAAAAAATAATTAATTTATAAACGATAAATGGAGTAACTGTGTGCGGTAAAATAATTATTAGTTAAAGTATTTCTCTTATATAAAATTATTAGAAAAAAAAAATTTTATTTACAATATACAACGTATGTTACATTTATTTTATTGAGATTTAAAAATAATATTATATACAAATGTATATATATATATATGTTTGTTTATATGTATGAATATGTTTGTGGTGTGTATATATGTATATAGAGTGCGCTCTCGGTGAGATTGGTTGCGTGCACGTTGCTATTTGAAGATTCGACTGGTGTGGTTTCGTGGTGCGTCGCTTCAGGAACTGGTTTGCACCTGATACCAGCCTTGTGATCGGATGACGCCTTTCAATCCTTACGAGCCTCTCTCTACTGTACCGCATTTCTTCTCTTTCTCTATCACTTTACGTTGTTGCGCGTCCTCATGTTCTGCTCAATCGTGTCGTGAATATATATATGTATATACCAATCCTCCCTACATATTTATTCACCCCTTTTTTTCTGTTTTTTATTTCTCATTTGCCTTTATTATTATTTTTTTTTTTTTTTGCTCTTCTGCATCATCTTTTGCTTTTATTTTCATATACACCAAGAAGGAACTAAACCGTCGTTTTACTGTATACTAAAACCATTTATCGTTCACGTGTAATTTAATAAATTTTTCGCAACGTCACTTGAGCTATTTTTTTTTTTTTATATATTTTTTATATATCTATTAGGAAATACATTTAGAAATATTATACATTTTTTTTTTTTTTAGGGTAGGAATTGTAATTGGATAGGTAGAGATTTTTAATTGATGTTTATTTTTTTAATAAGATTTTTATGAAAATGAAATAATAAACGTAAGAATTTATTATTACAGTTGAGGGTTAAGAGGGTAAATGTGAAATGTAAATGACTTTGGTGTGGAATTTTCATCGTGATGTGATTGCGTATTTACTCATCAACTTTGCTATACGCGCGTAATACACAAACGACGGTGGATCGTTATAAATTTTGTAGGTTGCAATGTTGGGAATGAGGAGACTTAACGACGAGAGATGACCAGTGTGATGGGTGTGTACAAGCATCATTCGTTGGTATGCGAGACACGTTTAATGTCCCAGATCGGTTGGAACATGTACCTGTAGCTGTATATATGTAGACAAGTAAATATATTCCACAATATATATATGTATATGTATATTATATAGGTATAATATAATCAAAGGATTATAATTCTATTGATATGTATTCGATATTTTATTTCATGTTAATATTTTTTTTTAACATTTCTCGTGGACGAAAATATGTTATTAATTTTTTTTTTTATCATTTGATAAAATATTGAAGCAGATTTTTTATTGAATGGTATTGATAATTCATGGGCTTTTGTTCGTGTTATTAAATTAATTTTTATTTTTGTAATGCATTATATGATTTACCTCGGGGCATTTTTGTTTTGTTATATTAGTTTAAAAATAGAAAATATATACAGTTGTTTTATGATCTATGGAAATATTGCCCGCAGATGTATAAAATAATTTTTTATATTTTTCACAAAATGAACAATAAATATTTCACGCTTATGCAAGCATGATGTATTTTTATTTACAATAAATGTAATATTCAAAATGATGATTTAGTCGATCGTAAATGCACATTGAGTTTCTCATGAGTTCAATGGTAAAAATATTATTTTTATATTTTACTTGGAGAAAATGATATAGTCGAACGACGAAACAATTGAACTGTGTAATGTGAGAAACTGGAAAGGCCATTGACTTTTGAAAACAAATTTTAGTGCCATCGATACTTTTCAACTGTTGAATAAAAGAATAAAAATAAATATAAAGGATATAATTTTTATTTTATTTTATTTTTTATAATTATTGAATACAAAATGAGGGTTTGAACAAAAGTAAAGTATATTATAAACCGGAAACTTGACATTAATAGTTGCTCTTTTAATACATTTATTTAATTTTTATTTTAATTCTCATTCTCTAACAAATATATTCATATTTATTTTTAAGAGTGCAACATCAAAGCTGTTATTTATCGTGAATGAATTCATTCATTGATGGCATGTGGGCGTAATAAAACAGTTGCGATTGAAAAATTCAATCGAAACGAGTTCGCAAGATAGTCCCAAAAAAATACTCCCAACATTTCTTCAAGTACTGTTTTGTTTTTTTATTTTTATTTTTTTCGTTTTCAATATAAATTTTTTCACCAGACATTTTTACTTGAATGTTTTGTGCTTTTATATGTACATATAATGTATGTCTGTGTTTTGTCCAACCTCACCGCGAATGGTCGTACTTGGAAGAGCCAATTTCTGTTATCAATGTAATATTCTGGAGCATTCCAGTGTCCCCGGAAGTAGCTCGTTGACTCTCGTCACTGTGGTTCATTGGTACATCCGCTGTGTGATGCTTTGCAACCATACACAATAACTTATTACTAATGTATATACATCATATTCAAATGTAGAACAAAGAATTTGTATATTATTTCATTCCATATTTACAAAATAATTTCTTTTTATTCCCATTACGATTTATCAATACTTTAATTATTATTTGCCAATTGAATAACATAAATCCACCGCGAATATAATACGCGAATGGGTTATAAATATATATTATACGATGAAATTTTATTCTGTATAGTAATTAAATACCTATCAGAGAGACGTATAACCAATGACCAACAACTTGCGATTGTCTTGTGAGACAACGAATGAAAAATATTAGCGGTTAATATCACACTGCACCCTCAATGCAGCCTCATTTGTATATCGAGTATCCAGAAAATTATATCTTGATTATATTTTCATTTTATAACTCCACAGAAATTTTTATTACAGTATCCAATGACATTTGATTCTCAGCAAACAAAAAAAAATAAAAAATAATCGTGGAATAAAATATAAAATGAATAAATATAAAGTACAATCTTTTTATCATAATATTTTTTTGCATGTCCAATATTACAAGTTAAAGTTATGTTAATTTTTTTTATTTATATTTTTGTTTAGTGTTGTTTATTCTTTGGAACTGATATTACATATGTTTGTGACTGTGAGATGGGGTCCAGAGCTAATCACCATATAACCCACGATGTATTTATACTCATGTTCCATATAAATTCATATTTTACATATGCATTTTTCTTTTGCATTAATAATTTACATCACTATAATGTCCGGACAATGCAACGTATGTCTTTTCTCTGTATAAATACAAGCAGATATATTTATGTTTATGAAAAAGCTGCTGTAAAATTCAACCGTAAGTCTCTATAATTTATAATGCGACGTTTTGCACAGTGGCCAAGCGTTAAACACACAGCAAGACTTCGCTTTTGACTGATGATTAAATGATAAAAAACAAGTAAAATTAAATTAATAGAAAAATATAATTTTCAAAGCAATAATTAATAAATATAATAATATTAAAACAACTTAAATTAAATTAATAGATAAATATAATTCCTAAAGTAATATTTAATAAATATAATAATATTAAGACAAGTAAAATTAAATTAATAAAAAAATATAATTCATAAAGCAATGATAAATAAATATTATAATATTTAGACAACTAAAATTGAATTAATAGATAAATATATAATTCCTAAAGCAATAATTTATAAATATAATAATATTAAAACAATTTAAATTAAATTAATGAATAAATATAATTCTTAAAGCAATAATAAATAAATATTATAATATTTAGACAACTAAAATTAAATTAATAGATAAATATAATTCCTAAAGCAATAATTAATAAATATAATAATATTGAGACTACTTGAATTAAATTAATAAATAAATATAATTCTCAAAGCAATAATAAATAATTATTATAATATTAAGACAACTAAAATTGAATTAATAGATAAATATAATTTCTAAAGCAATAATTAATAAATATTATAAATATTAATACGAGTTAATTTATAAATATAGATTATTTGTTCATTTTGTATTTTTATATATGAATTCCCAGAAGTTAAATCGCGAATATAAAAAAATAGTACGTAAAAATAAATACTTGAAACCGCACGAAATTCAGTTTAATAATAATCAATAATATTTTTAGCGTGCAATGTATACGATCATTGCCAATATCTTCTTGGTGTCCTGTGGGCAGGTTCATGCTCCTTTTGCTCTGATATATATATATATATGTATGTGTATATTGGATATAGATACGTACGTATATGCGGTTATATCGAAAATAATGTGCTGAGCGTAATTTTAAAAGAAAAAATATTGTCCGCATGATCTTGATGTTGTTGTTGGGTTCTGGTCGGACGCCTTCGTTGTAAAAACTTTCTCCATTGAAACACACTATATATACATACATACATACATACATACATACATACATACATACATACTATATATATTATATATCCTATATACCACTTGCTTCACGTACAACCAATATCAAGCACCTCGTGCTTTATAAAAAATATATTTATTTTTTTTTATTTTCAGGTTCATATTCGATATATAAATCGTTCTTCATTCGTGATTTATTTAATATATTTTATATACTACATGTCTAACCATATTATTTTTGAAGACTCGATAATCCAATAATTTTTTCATCATATTTATTAATTTGATTGATCCAACCATCAATTTACTGTCGGTATAGATTTATAAAAAAATTTTTTTTCATTCATTTTTATAATATATATAATCTTTTTTTTTTTTTCTCTTCTTCCAAGTTAATTAGTAATTCTCTGAAAGATGTCTAGATGACAGAAGTGCTTGTGTTCTTTGCGTAAATTTCTCATTGTGAAATTATTCAGTGAACAAAGTATATATAAATAGAGATGTGAGGTGAGCAAAGATATAATAATTATACATGTATATAAATAAAGAGTGACGGTGAAATATACTCTAGGATATTTAATTTGAGTTTCATTTGAGTTTAATTCATATGTCCAAATCAGGAGCTACAATTATAACTGTATGTTCACGTACATTATGTATGTAAAATGTAAATTTTGATATATGGTAAAGTTAAAATATTTCTGCAGTGATACGATGAATTAAGGGAGCAAAAATTTCCAGTAGAATTTCAACGTCACGGACAATTTACCGCTGCTACTGCAATATTTATTCGTGTTTCACATTTGCTTTTAACACAGATACTTCTCAAGTTTCGTCTTCACTTAATTTTCCACATATATACTCGAATATATATTCACACACACATACACACATGGAAATATACAAAGTCCATCCCTTATATTCTCTTATTCTAGAAAGGTTTCAAAATACTTCCATGCATCGGTGAAAGCAGAAGCAAAAAAACAAAAATGCTGATACTAACAAATGAAATATCATGTCTTGAATATCAAAATTTAATCATGATTATAAATATATATATTTTCTGTATATTTTATATTCTTGTACAAATCGATTGTTGCCGGATATAGAATGTATATTAGATAGAAAAACATGAGATTATACCCAGTGGCAAGGGGAGTTATTGCAAAACACGATCTGTGTTGGCACGTTCTTGTATGGCAAATGAGAGTCCAATTGGTTTTTTTTTTATATTATTTTTCCTTTCTTCTTCCATGTGGATTATGCTATATATTCGTATTATATCGCACTAACGTTAGCTGATATCTTGGGATTTAAATCGCTGCGTTGCGCGCGATGTGCTCGAACTTCTCTTTACGTTGCACTTATATCTTCGTCGTATTTATATACGTATATATACCTATATACGATTTAAGTATATATTTATATATATGTATATGCACAGAGGCATCAGACATGGAATAAATAGATACTACAGAGTGACTATTTTTCCCTTTTATTTTATACTGCATATACACCCCGTGACCGAACGTCTGCAATTTACCTTACTGGCCATCGTTATTTCTATTTTACTTTATTTTATTTCATTTTATTTCGTTACTTGTATTCAATTTCATTTTACATTTCCACTTGGGAATGAAGGGCAAACTCTTTCCCATCATGCGGCATCAAGAATAAATCACCCAATCATTGTGATGGTTATCAACGACAAACGAGAACGCCACGTGCCGATATATAATAAAAATAATTTTCGTTTATACAAGAAGGAGGAGGAAAAAAAAAAAAAAGTTACTGGTGACTAATATATAATTCCCCTCTTGATTCGTTCACCAGCGAAAATTCGTGTGCATACACGTGGCGTAGACAAGGGATGTCGTCTATAAATATACATGAAAAATATAAGGGTCGTTTATGATTTTACTTCCCACGATTAAAACTACATTTTACTGTTGGTGAATTATCACATTCAGATGGATTTTAACTTAGAGAAATAAATATCTACAATTATATGAGAGATAAATTTATGAATAAATAAAATTTTTATTTATAATATTATTCGATACGTTTTATTTATTTATTTTATTTTTATTTATTCATTGATTTATTTGATGGATTAAACAGCGAATTATTAATAGAGTGAGTGGATACTATGCACATTGACCATTGAATTCCTATCGGTTATTTATTTATTTATTCATCCATTTATTTCTGTTTATGAATTCTAAAAGTAATCAATCATAAAATGTATAGCTGTATTACATATATATATATATATATATATATATATATATATATATATATATATATATATATATATATATATGTGTATATGAAGTCATACATAAATGAATTAAGTTGATTAATGAATTGTGCAAATTTAAAAAATTGCATCTGGAATTTTACTAGTCAATATTGTCTTGTAAATTGTAGATTCATCTGATGATATATTTTATTTATATTTTTGTATTATTATTATTATTATTATTATTATTTTGTTTTTAAAATTAATTGTATTGCTTTTGACAAAATGATGTTCCAACTGTTGTCCGACATTTGTGTAATCAATTGTCGAGTTTCTTAAAATGGCAGCGGGAATGAAAAGAAAGAAAAAAAAATTACGTAGATGGAATGACTAATGATTTACAAAGTGAGAAAGATGTCAAAAAATAAAATAAAATAAATATTCATATGATGTTTATATATAATATCTACATTTGTATCGATAATAATTTTGATATAATTAATTAGTCATTTATTTTATTTAATATTATTATATTCATTTTTATTTATTTTTTTTTTTGTGTTACAGATGGTTTTGTCACTTTGACGATGACAATTACGTAAATGTACCACGTCTTTTAAAGCTGTTGGACAATTACAATCCACGTGAAGATTGGTATCTTGGTAGGCCATCAATACCTGCGCCCCTGGAGATTATGAGACAACATAGTGCTGAGTCGTCAAAACGATCTGTGAGTACCATTTTATTATTTTAAATATATTTTCTGGTATATACATATACAAATTATTATTGCTGTCAAATTCACTAAATCCTTCACTTTATTTTCAATACGTTACATATAATAATTCTCCCAATCCAAAAAAGCTTTTGTAAATTTTTTTCCTCAATTCATATATAAATTAATTAGCATTAAATCAATATTAATTCTTTATTCATGTTGTAATGCATCAGGCGTATAAACATTGATATTATTTAATGTTTCGTATTAAACAGGAGTTCATATATATGTATATATATTTTTTTTTTTTGGCGTAGATAATAAATTTAGAATCATTTTCTCGTTTGAAGCGAAATAAAAATTAAAAAAATCGAGGTAAAACTGAGTGTAGAATAAGCGTATGTGCCCACGCGTTTATATATATGTATCTGTATATATGTCGGTGGATAATCATAAATTCGAGGACGCATATAACATGCTCGAGCAAACGGTAAGAGATATGATCGCGATTTAATCGTTGAATGTGCGTATAGTATGGGCATTCACATTTTGAAGCAGCGGTTTGAGAAAAGACCGATCTTATCGAAATGTTGAGTGTCTGTCATGCTGCCGCTTGGGCTGTTAATCCTTTTCTCTCATTCAAACTAAAAGCGATATGTGGATATAAAGTAAAAATAAAAATAAATTAATAAAATTTAATTGAAAATATATATATATATAAAATGTTTGGATTGAAAAGCGTGCAAATACAATGAAAGATATAATTTAAGTGTTTGAATTTTATTGATTTGATTTTTCCAACGTCGTCGTCATCTCTTGTGTATATAGCTACATACTGGATACATATAATTCAATGCTCGTGGAATGTTTCCAAGGCATGTCGTTTATAATGAAATTTCACATATGGACCAAAAGAAAATAATAAAAAGAAAGAAAAAAAGAAAACAAAAAATTAATAAAGAGTAAAATAAAATATAAACATAAAATTATATGAAAGAAAGTAAAGAAGAAAAATATTCCAGAGATCAATGATTGGTAAAAGGAGATCACAATCGCTACAGGAGAATGAGAAGATAAAAAATAAATAAATAAATAAATAAATAAAAATCACAGACAATTGTTTGCCGCAGTATAAATTCTTTAAGGTCCCGTGTGCGGAGCACACGTATTGACGGGTCCTTCAGTGCTTTCCAAGATTGTTTTTCATTCGATGCTCTTCATTCACTCAAGTATATAATATACACAAACATATTTATTATAAATACATATACACAATCCGGTTGAACCAGTATATAATATTGAGGAGGGGAGGATATTAACCGTCTGTGTATATACACATTTATCGATGTCGTGAAAGTCTATATCGACTTCATTTCTTCTTCTTTCTCTCATAATATATTATATGTACATGTTACATATAATAAATATATGTATATATAATTTTTTATTTATCAAGGCCCTACTTCACTTAACAACAAATATCGATCATTATTTTCCCATAACAAACTCACGAAAAATTCTTCATCAACTAAAATTCAAAAATAAATTACACAACACTACATCATCATGTCTCATTTAAATTCTCATTTATCAATCATAAATAATTTAAATAAAATCTCTTTGATGTTGAGAAAAATTATTCAAGTACTTTATCATCAAACATTTCCTTCATTATTTTCAATAAATAAATGAGCATATACTTACAGTTTATTATTATTAATATAAGTTATATACTTTTTAAAATTTTCCAAGACTTATTTTCATTTTTTATTTATAAAAAATGTTTTAAAATTCACACAACATATTTCAAGTGATATATATTACTTATTGTGTGAATTTTGGGAGATTATATATTGTTTATATAAAAAGATTAAATTAAAAACAAAAAAAAAAAAGATTAAAAAATTTTTTTATTTATTTTTTTGTTTTTGTATTTATTTTGCTTATTTCTCGTGGCCTTTATTTTCTTTACTCTGGATCGTGTATTACAACTTCCTTTATTTCACGATGGAAATATAGAATGGGCCATGGGCGCCTATATGCTTCGACCCCCCGTGGGTGTGGTGCTTCGTTCCGCACCGGCACGTCGCGATTATCGTTAACGTCCAACCCGTCTTGCGTATGTACTTCTACTATACATGTTCTTCTATATAACCCAGAATACATGTAGAAATATATATGTCTTTTCTTTTTCCTATCTTTCTTTCTTTATACATATATCTACTTATATATGTATATGTATAAATTCTTCATTTGCTTTGACGTTGTTCGTTGTGCCAAGTATAAAAGATCGTGAACTTGAGTAGCCCATACATAACTCGATAATTTTATTTTTTTTTATTTTACTATTACACTGTTTTTATTTATAATTAAAGCTTGGATGAAAAATTAATTTTTATTTTTTATTTTATTATTAGGTTGAGAGGTTGATGATTTTTATTGCAATCAATTGTTTTTTTTTTTTTTATTTTAAAAAGTATTTATGTTTGATTAAAGTTTTGATAAAAATTTTATTTTTATTTTTTATCTTATTATTTATTTTGGAAAGTTGATAATTTTGTCAATAATAATTTTTTTTCTTCCATAAATTATATATTTATATTCAATTAAAGTTTAGAGATAATAAAATAATTTTTATTTTATATTTTATTATTAATTTGAGAGGTTGATAATTTTGATAACAATTAATTTTTTTTTCTATTCCAAAAATTAGTTATGTTTAATTAAAGTTTTGATAAAAAATTAATTTTTATTTTATATTTTATTATTAATTTGAGAGGTTGATAATTTTGACAACAATTAATTTTTTTTCTATTCCAAAAACCATTTATATTTAATTAAAGTTTTGATAAAAAAGTTCATTTTTATTTTTTATCTTATTATTTATTTCAAAAAGTTGATAATTTTGTCAATAATAATTTTTTTTCACCCATAAATTATATATTTACATTCAATTAAAGTTTAGATAAAAAAAATTAATTTTTATTTCCCACACTATTATTTATTTTGAAAGCTTGATAATTCCAACAAGACAATTGATAAAGATATTATAGCACGCGTTATAGATAAATTAAGTTGGATAATTATTTTAGCTCAATTGTTGTCGTTGACTTTTTATTTTCCTTTTTCATCCTTAATTTCTCCTGTTTAAAAAAAAAGAATAAATTTTTTTCTCTCAGACTCGACATGCGAGGAGAATAATTGGTCAGAGCATATTGCACCACGCCTTCTTTAGCTTAAAGAGATTTTTTTGCATGGTGCAATCGACTCAGTGGCAAAAAAAAAAATATATACACATATATATATATAAATCTCACATACATATACATCCTTATTTAGCTATAGATCGATATAGAAACGTGTTTCGTGCTTCGTATAAGCAGTCAACGAATATAATAACAGAAGAGAGATAACTTGTCGATTAACCGTAAACTAGTAAACTTATTGCTTCCACCCAAACGCTTTTAATGCTTCTTTATACATTTATATACATATATATTTATATCTGAGACTATAAAAAAAAAAATATTATTGCTAACGTGATATCGTGACCACACCAGGTCAACCAATTATTACCTCAAGACAACATAATGATAAAGTAGAGATATCTACTGTAAATGAAAGAAATAAAAATAAAAAAATATTTATTTTCATTAATAAAATTATTATATACCTATTTTTTAATATTTTTCATTATTTTCTTCATGACTTTCCAAACATGACAGTTCTGTGAGGGAATACAGTGCACACGTCTGAGCTATTTAATCAATCGATGTCAGTCACGAATCATAATAACCAGACTTGGATTGAAAAACTTTCTATATAACGGATTTAATATTTTTATGTTTACCACATAACTCTGCGAATTGACCTATATTAATCAACGCATCATTTAAAGTATATCTATGTACGTTATATATTTATATATAATGCAATAACGATTGATGATATATTTAATTTCATCGAATTTTTCGATGTTGAGGTGGAAAAAAAAAAATTATGATGATCGAGATTCGAAGAGAATGATTTTAATATGTTGTATAGTATAAAAAGTGTTTGTTGGTTATTGTTGAGTGGGGTAAAGCCACAGTCAGGGGTAAAGGTAGTAAAGTTTACAGTGACGCTATTAATCATGTAAAAATAAGTGGGAAGAATAGTGGTAGTGGGATGCGAAGGAGAATGGAAGGAGAATATCTTTGAATCTTTGTGAAATATGAGGCGCTTTATTAAAACGATCTATCGAACTTGTTTGATAATTACCATGGCAGCTCTGAACTTAATTGAGAGACATTTTTAATTTCCGTTCATCCATCTATCCATATATGTAGATGATTCAAAATCATTTGCATACATCTACATCTTTAATTTTGTTTTTTTTTTTTTTTTAATCATTCAATTATTCCATGTTATTATAATTATTATTAGTTTTGAAATATTATTTTGAGAAATTCCAAGTTATTTTGTTCATGTACATATACTGATGTTGGCCACATGTCAGACATTAGTGCTGTGATTTTTTTTTTTTTCTATTCTTTTGCACATTTTATTACGCATATCAATGCGGTTTATTTTTTTATTTTTTATTTATTCTATTTTTTTTGTTTCTTGGTTTTTTTTTTTTTGAGTCGATGGGATGTAACTGTATATGGGGGGTGTTAGTGTACAGTGTTGGGCTGGATATTATTCATAATATGTTGCGGTTTTACGTGGCAAAGAGAGAGCCCCCACGAATCGATTGGAAATAAGATGACCAAGTAATAACCATGTATCATGGTGGATGAATTATATATTGAGAATAGTGAGAGAGATAATGTGTGCGCACGTGGTGTATCAGCTACTTTAGTCTCTCTTTCTCTCTTTGAAATGTGGATATATATACATATAGGTGTGTCGGCAAGTTGGAGGTTGCAGCAAAAGTAATTGCGACGATTCACCGGAACGGAGCAATTATTTTTGCGTGAGAGAATACGGTCAAGGGTTGATCTTTGAAAATATAATTAAGAAAAAAATATATGTTTAATATTGAATTGAAATAAAATAAAAAATGTGTTTGTATGAGAGATCTTGATTCACAACGAATTTAATTAGAAACATTTGCACGTTTAATTCATTGATTTTATATACTCTTCTTTCATCAATTTTTTTTCGTTTTTTTGCTCTTCTTTTTATTTTTTTCTCCACTTTTCTTCCACACGTTAATGAATGACACTCGCACGAGATTCTTTGATAAAATACACGTCAACTGCATTGAATTTTCGTCTGGCAAATAAAAAAAAATATATATATCTTTATTTAATTTTAATTACTTGAAAAAAATTTTTTATGAAATAATCATTAAAAATAAAATTATAAATTCAGAATTTTTTCATTATCAACACGCAAGATTGCACGAGATTTAACAGCAGGTGTGTTTAGAATAAATTAATAAATATAATAAAAAGGAAAAAAAAATTTTTTTTTTTTTTTTTATAAAACTATAAAAAAATATATCAACAAAAATAATAATTATTTCACCCTTCATAAATTGACAAACACACATATACATATCTACATGAATATTAGCACTAGAATCTACATCCACAAAATGAAAAAAAAATATTTTTCTTTCACACATGAAAATAATTAAAATTGAACGAAAAAATTCTGCTTCATTTTCAACCTTTTGCAAATTGTCCGAGACATCCCATACATATTTATATTTCAAAAGCCCCTATAGAATAAAGAGATGAAGTAAAATACAGTGATAATATGCCCTCGCAAAATTCCTAACCCCCATAAATGATATGAATATAAAGTCTCGAACGATGTTTGAGAAAAGAGCATGTTGAAAGAAAGAAAAATGCTTCGAAACAAAATGAAATATAATAATAAGAAACAAAGTCGTGGTGATCATAACCCATGACGGCCTAAGTCGCGGTCATATACCATCGTCATTGCGCATGTAACCCTCTTCTTTGTGCATATATTCATATACCTATACACATATATTTATAGCTATATATAGAGTTTGTATATAACAGCAGTACTCGCAATGAACAGCAAATAATATTTTTCATTTCTTTATATATTCCCCTTTCTTGGACAAAGTTATTTTCCAGCCCTACACGATATAATATATATTACCACGCACTACTGTTATATACCTCCATTACAATGATATTATTATTATATTTATGTATATATTTAATGTTTGTGTTCGTATATTTTGCTAGTCACCATCTTTGTTTTTCACTTTATATGATGTAGCATCCGGCGTCGTTGCCACATACACCGCAAAACCATTTCTTTTGCAATCTATCCCTATACCAAAACCCAAGTTTTTGCACCACGACCCGCGTGTACTTCTCATTTTCCATTTCCTTTTACATTTCTCAGCTATCTCATCGCGTCATCCTTTTTTTTTCCTCCCTATTTCGTTCTTCATATTCGCTTTAACACTATATGTTTTATATGTATACATGTTTTATTCATTTTTCACTGTGCATGTATAAATATAAATATAAATATGAATTTAAAGTAAATGTGCAAAATGTAACGGGCGTTTTAATCATTCTCTGCAATCTATTCATTAATTTTAATATACTCGAGACAATATTCAACTTAGTTTTATCATGATATGTAACAAAATGTTGGTTTAAAATGGTTTATATAGGACTATTAATATATTTTTGGTTTCATTTTTATTTTTATTTTTTGTGCAGTGGGAGGTTTATGAGGAAGAAGAAAAAAATATAGGCATTGAAATAGAATTAAATAGTATGTAATCATGTTGTCAGCAGTGTGAAGAGATATTTGATTTGATGAGAAATCGAGTGGTGATTTTGATTTTTATATTATTTATTTTTATTTATTTTTTATTTATTTTTTTATTTTAAAACACGAGCGCACACACGCGGTCTACCAATTGGAGATACGAAATTGGATACAGGCGTTCCCTGTGCCAGCCCACCGGGTCAGGAATGTAATTAGTCAGCGAACCCAAGCACAATCTCGCATTTTTATCAGTTTATAGGTGCCTTCGTTACCGACTTCGTTGGACGAATCAGATGGACTTGAGATTGCGTTATATTTTCGCCACTGCGCTGATGGAGAGATGGAGATTGTATTCTGATTATCACTCGTAAATAGTTGTGGAGCAATAATTAAAATTACTGACTGATTGCTTTTAACATTCGCACAATAATTATTTTACTAAATTTAAATTTTATATTTTTTTTTTCTCTCATAATTTCACATTTTTATCCCAAATATTTTATCCTACATATACCCTTGTGCATACAAACAATAAAAAATATTGCTTTGAAATTTTTTTTTTACAATAAAGTTATGTAGATTTAACTAGAAATAATACTAAATATTTAAAAAAAAAATCAAAATATATTTTAAATTATTAATTCATTAGTTTACCACAATTTTTATTTAGTTTATTAAAAATTTTTCGCTTGGATTTAATATAAAACATTAATTTTAAGTAGAAATATTTTTCTAGTTTAGTTGAAATTTTTTTTTAAAAATAAAATTATGTAAATTTGATACAAATATTATGTTAAATATATTTTTTAAATTATTTATTCATAAGTTTAGCACAAAATTAATATAGTTTATAGAAAAATTCATCGCTTAAATTAAATATAAAACATTAATTTTACTCAAAAATATTTTTCTAGTTTAGTAAAAAATTGTAATTAAACTTGAATTTATTTTTCTTCTATAAATCACGATTGAAATATAATATCCAGATGCATATTATCGTGCAACTCATAGAAAAAAATATAAAAATATATCTCGACATTTGTATGAACCGATAAAATAGCTAAATAAACCAACATTTTCAACGGATATTTACCCAAGGGAGAATTCATAACGAGCGCGCGCGTTATATTCGCGCACGAGTTAACGGTAATGTGCGCGCGAGTTCCGCGATGGGTTATGCTCCTGGTTGGAGGTCCAATGGCATTAGTAGCATGTATATATGTCTCAGTATTTGTTAGGTATATGGTTATAGTAGTACCTTATACAGTAAAGAGATAATATAGTATACATATAATATATATACATGTGAAGGTAGGTATTCAACCACACCCTCTCTCTTTCTCAATACATATTTGTGTACATATATTATACATATAACATATACATATATATCTGCGTTCTTGTGTATATGTTTGTTACATCCGCATACAAGAGAGGCGCGTTCTCTCGGCACGCCATACACTATGCGAACAACCGGATTGTCGGGCCGGTGGTGGACGATGATATCGGTTTGCGTTTAACTCGCTCTAGGAAGCGACCTTAATGGTCAACCATGAAAGCCCGGGTGTATATGCGCGATCGAGCGGGTCGATTCTTGTCTGCGTGATGCTACTCGGAGGCCGAACGCTTTGGCACCCCTGTGTGGTAATTCACGCCACACAATTATATTCACTGATGCTGTTTTGATATTAGAGAACAGTCACACGATTTGTTTAGGTTTTAATAAAAGATCTTTAAATATTAAATATGCTGTATAATATGTTAATTATATATTGTTGATTAATGAAATTAAATAATAAAATATATTTAGTGATTATTAGGTATTAAATATATAATGTGATGGATTTATGTACGTTGTTTAATTTAATTTAATTTAATTTTATTATTTAATTTAGGAAAATAGTATGAAATAATTATTATTTTTTGTTTGCAGCAGAAGGTGAAATTTTGGTTTGCCACAGGCGGTGCAGGTTTCTGCATCAGTCGAGCACTTGCACTGAAGATGATTCCAGTGGCTGGGTGAGTTTTCATTTTAATTATTATAATTGTATAAAGCATCGTGGTGATATATCATTTTAAAAATTATTTTATTTTTCATTTTTCGTTTTACGAATTTTTTCTTTTACGATCATCCTATCGATATGATTGGGACATTGACGGGGGGAAAAGGGCCGCTGGTTACACACATGTGTATGTATATATATATACATATGCATTATATAAATATAAATACATATATAAACGTGCGCGCCAAACCCGTTCGCGAGACTATAGACCGTGAAAATACCGGTGAAGATTGTGGCAACGCCCCACTTGTATTCTGCATCATCCAACGCTCATCCGATGGCTTCTCGTCGTTGTTATGTGAACCATCGTCACTATGTATATAAATTTCTGCACTTCAATCTACAGACATACATATATATACACATATACATTGACGCGTCATCCTTTAAAAAAATATTGTCTCGTCACTCCAAAGAAAATTGAGCCTTAATGATAAATTTTTTGTTTTTTAAGTGAAGCATTTAATTCAATGACCATCGAAGTGATGCGGAGGCAAAGGAGATGTTAAAAGCGGACGGGGAATAAAAATTATTTATTATTATACTTTCGTTTTTTTTATTTTTGGGTATTTTATTTTGGAATAAACCTCTCTTTTGGGGGATAACGATCCTCGTTATATATATTATAGTACTCAAGCGTTTCATCTTCCCCCTTTTGATTCTTCAAGACAAAAAAACGCTCTTTAACTCATCGTTAGAGCCATGACAATGCCAAAACTTTTTAAAATAATATATATACACAAACTTTCTTAATTGCTTATACAATAATAATGATGATGATGATGATGGTACAAACTTCTTAAGTTAATTAATTTTTCAAAGTTAAAATTTTACATATAAAACTTGTCATAATTAACATTGAACATTTGTAAAACGTTTTAAAAATTTATCTACACATGTGTATAAATATACATCCACACATCTTTACAACAAACTCCATTCACCCTCGTGAATTTAATCGATACACTTATACAATACCACACTTGTCAATCCCATCACGTATCCCGATCAATTCGTGTTTCCGTTGATATATATTTATTTTTTTTATTATCTTCTCTTTTCGTTCATCTTTCTCTGATTTTTTTCTCATACCAATTTTTTTTTTTTATTATTTATTTCTGTTCCTGATGTTGGTCTTTCACTCATTCGCGATATCCTACCGGCCAGTATCTTCTTATTCCACCGCATTTTACAGCTGGACTCACTGCAAGTCCCTTATACGGAGCCACACACTTGATCCAACAAAAACACTGGCACCTGGGCGGGCAATACAGCAGCCAAAAAGACACACAATTGTCTGACATACTTATATATACGTGTGGATTTTACTCTTTATTCCTCTTCCTTTCTCTCTCTCTCTCTCTCTCTACCTCTGTATTGTCTGGCATACACACATTTACGTATGTATTTGTGCTGTTTGTAATGTTACTGCACTGGGCTGTACAGTGGAATACAAATGTAAAAATTGAGTTTGGTCATGTAGGTAATTTTGAAAGAGTCAAATGAAAAGAAGTGTCCGGATGTCGTGCATAAAAGTCAGTGAAACCCACACGTACTTTTCAATCTTTAGCTCTTCATGTATGATGTACACATACATATATATTTATATATAAAAAAATAATATAGAAAGTGCATCGAACTTGTTATATTAATTTTTTCTTTCATTCAGATTATTATATAAAGCTTTATATATAAAAAAAAAATTTTTTTATAATGATATTTATAAAATCAGCTTGCAAAATTAGTAGTAAAAAAATTTGATTTAATTGTTATTAAATATTTATTATATAAATATTTATATTCGATTTAAAATACAATTGAAGAATAATAATTAAGAATATACCAAAATTAAATAGTTTTCATTTATTATTTGTCGTAATTATATATTTGTTTCTTTTCCAAAAATACTACACGTGTAAAAAAGGCTGAAATACAATTATCAAAAAAGGTTTATAATGATTTAAAATTAAAAAAAAAACAAATTCTTCAGTCGTAATATATATTCACTGTGTTCTTGTGAATGTGAGGAAAATTAAAGACAGATTAAATTGGGGTCATACGTGTTAAGGGCACAAACATCACATTTAACTTCAATGCGATTGACATTGACAAATGATCTGTCAAGTTTTATATATAAACCACATAACCCCAGGTGTCATTGCCCATTATTTTTCAAACGTTTTTCTCTCTATTCCATCAACACATCATACTCCCCATTAAACCTATATAAATAATTATAATTATACAATCTTAAAAATAATTAAAATAAAATACTAAACATTAATATAATTTTTTTTTCTTCTCAAATAAATTTATAAGAAAGAAAAAAAAAATATGTAAGACATTGTCTTACGGGATTATGTTCCGGACGCGGCGTTTCCTCACGCAGACAATTATCGCAAGCAGCGAACCAAGTTGCGTGTATATATGTACATATGTATGTAAAGTTATATAGTAAGTAGTATAGTATATACCATCATCTTTGGCAAAGAGGGAGGCGCACGTTCTCACGTTGCGCCATCCCTCTTTATGTCCTTGTGAAACGTTATATACCAAACCAAGTGTAGAAGTATATAACCTGGTGTATGTACACAATACAAAATAGTCCGAATGACGACAACGCACTTGTGCACTAGTGGTGGTGGTGGTGGTGGTGCACGGGCGGTCGCGGTTTTATGTAGTAAAAGGAGGAGTATAGACGTCGTCGACCTGTTCCGCTTTGCGATTGCCTACCGATCGCCTTGAGAATAAACTTATTCTAAAGGAATAAATAATAAAACATTATATGTACATAGAAATATGTACATATATACTTGGTATATATATTATATGCATATATGTATACGTGATATTTCTTTTTTTAATACAATTAAGTATAGCGAAATATTGAAGAAGCTTTTTTGTTGGATTATTTTTATTTTTATTTTTTGTTTCGAATGTTTATTTCAATGATTTGATAGGTGAATGCTGATGGAAATTGTGTCTGTCAATCGTTGTAGCGAGTCTTAATTAACAGATGTGATAAGCGAGTAGTGGAAGAAATAAAAGTGAGGGAATTAAACGAGCGGAATGAGAGATAAGAAATAAAATTACAACGCGCACCGTTTTTTTTTTTTTTTTTCTTCTTTATGTATGACAGTACTGCGACGAGTTAGTTCAAGTTACTTATATAAATACTACATAACATGACAAACCAAACGGTTCTTGCGCATCGACATTTTGCTTGCGCGCGTATACTCGGTGAAGGACGTCAGGTCGCGTTTTAAACGCTCAGTAAATGGCTGTCATTCCAGGACATTTAATTAAAAATCCATTATCGATTTATGTACATGGTAAAATATTTTTTTTTTCTCATTTATTTTTCACGTTCCTTAATGTTTTTATTATTTTGTTTACTCCATTTCTTTTACTCCCACTATATCTCTTGTCTAAAAATCTCATTACGTTTTTAGAGTTAATTTCGTCGGGTTTTTTTTTTCTTTTCTTTTTTTTTTTTCGCACCGTCTATAAATCTCTCGTTTTGGACTCCTCTGTTGCCACTACTATGGTGGAGGCATATTAAACGAAGGGAGATATGAATAAAAAAAAAAAATAGAGAAGAAATAATAAATATAAAGGTTAAATGAGTATAGGAAAAAACATTGTCGTCTTTGAATAATTTTTACGTGTGTATACTAATTGGAATTTTTTTTTTTTTTTTGAGTTGGTAGATTATACATATACATATTTTACCGCATATATTATATTCCGGACTTTCGCCTGCGGGCTTGTGAAATACTTATTTAACTATTCCAATTGATCTATGGTGCGGCAAAGACCCTTGTCTATATTATACACTTGAGATATGTATATAAATATATGAGTTTAGTATATAGATGAATATACTTATTATATTTTTACACAGTTGTGGTATATAACTTTTACGATATGACACTTGGGAAATGGATGGGACGAAAAATGTACGTGCGTTAACACCTTAAAGGTATCAATTCCATTGACGTTTATTTATTATGTATGGAGAATGTAAAATTTGCCAACAATTTTTTTTTTATTTGAATTTTATGAGCTACCTTATATCTGTATATATGTATATTAATATGTATAGTTTATATTTATGTATATATTTATAAGGAGAAATACTACGTGTGTATATGTGAATATACCCATTTGTATTTGCACAACAGCTGTGTCTTTACGCGTGCCACTATAGGGCGCTGCAATCGCCAATCGATCGCGATTTTACGTCAGGATAAAAGCGAGTCTTGTCTTGTCGATTTACCTCGATTCATGTGTGTTCTTATACTGCTGTTAAAGCACAACGATATATATTGCAAACAATTCGTCTGTCAGTTTTTTTTTTATACTATTTAAATTATTTCAAGTTTTTGAAATGTGAATAAAAATAAATTTTTAACGGATTAATTAAATATTTCATCGATTTATTCAGTATGGAATATTTTTATTACATAAATATATTGATTGCGAATATTAATTGGTTATTAATTAATTAAAAAAATTTACAATTTAAATTCATATTTTAAAAATTGCAATTTAATAAAATGAGTTTTTTTTAATATGAATTAATTTTTTTCTCACGGTGGACAAGTGAAGAAAAATTTTATTCTTACTTATAATTAAATATACAAATGTGTACTTTATTTAAAAAATAATTATGACCTGTGTGAAGAATAAATTAATCTATATCTAGAGATGAAATCAGAAAAGAATTATTGCAATATAAATCCAATATTGACCTTGTTTTATTAAAATGTTTTAAATATTTGTGGAATGTTTGTATATAACGATGCTCAGTGTAAAAGACCGTCAAAGCCATTACTTAGCACGCAGCTCTCGATATAATCACGTGAGGATCTATATAAACACACATATATAAGAAGCATGTGCGCGTTCGATCGTTGCGAATGAAGAAGTATAAAAAATTAAGAAAAAAAAAATATATATATTTATAAAAGGCAACAGATCGAGGGGTTGGAAAATAAAAAAAAAATTTTATACACACACACACACATATATATATGTATATATATATACATAGAGAAACCTTTCTCTCTTATATATCTCCACTTAACCCCGAAATTTCGATTTCGACGGCTGGTATTTTAACGAGGCCGATATTCTCGCTAGATTTACTGTGCGTCGTCGCGTTGGATTGTCCTTCATTTCTTTTTTTACACACACATATATATATATATTTATTTGTGCTTTCTCTTTCTGTCACCGCAATTGTGATAGAAATAAGCCGAAATACATGAAAAAAGATCTGATCGCATGAGAATATAATGAAGATCATGGAAAAATGAAGGAAAAAATTGACATTAAAAGAGTAGAAACATTTTAGTTAAAGGGAGAGAGAGAGAGAGTTGAGGGTTGATTTTTTTTCCTAAGAGGGTGTATGAAATATTTCATTATTGACTAATCTGTCTAATTAAAATTTGTTTATATATATACATACATATGTATTGAAGATATTCTAATATAATCGCGTTTGCGTGCAACTCGTATATTGTCATTGTCCCGCCATTGGTTCGGTGTTTAAATTCACAATGTCGGTATTATATATGTATATAGAGCTCTATGTGTGTATCTATATACGCACATACATAGCGTTGACATTGCCCTCATCTCATTTTGCGTTGGTCCAAGTTAACAAAGTGGAGGTATAGTTTTAGGTATAAGAGACGCGCGCGGTGAGTTTGTGCGCGGTTATATGCCAAGGGGAAAGAGTAAAAGAGGTGGAGAATCCGACTGAAGGTATTTGCTAATGAGTGCGCGTCCTCCAGACAAACACAGAGAGACTGCGGGCACCGCAATCGAAACAGAAAATGTTAATTAACCGCCACTATACTATATAGACTATTTATTTCTTATCCAATTTTAATTGGCAACATGAAAAATTTCCATCGACAAAACACAGAGTAAAATATATTTATTTATTTTTTTTTTTTCCATTTCAAATAAATATATATATTTATTTATTTTTTTATATAATAATATTTATTTTCGGAAAAATATGTCAGTGTATTTATAAACATTGAGGATAAAATATTATTTAGAGATTGTCGTTTGTCTTGTTGTTGTTAAATTCATGCAAAGAACCAAATTTATTTGTATAAAGTTTCTCTTTTATATATGTTTATGTGTTTATACCATTACTATATATTACGTTGAAACAATTAATCGTCTTGTTAATGAGGACATCGTTAATTAGACGTTTGAATAGTTTGCCGAACGACGCTATCTTATTTTTTTCTCTTCATTTACCTTGCGCGCACACACCAACTATATAAGATTGGACATTAATCTTTTAACAAGACGAAGACGCATCTATAACGCGATCGACGAGAACTTTATAACGCTCTATCTCTTTCATTTATATACTTCACCATCCTTTTATATATTCTATACATATATACTGTATATGTATATATATACCTATTGCCATTTGCATATTTACTAATCAAATCGCGGATCGGAGCTAACAACGAGCATCCATTACTGAACAACCCGATAATTCCCGATCAACAAACCGCGTTCAGATATACAAAACTTTTAATTTTGTAAATGGATTTTACAATATGTTAAATATTTCTCTCATGTTTTTTACGAATATATAACAAACGGATAAAGAACATAATTTAAAATAAATATATATATATATAACGGGAAGAAATATAATTATTTATATTTAAAAAGAAAGACATTTTGTGATGACGTGTTTGATGCAAGTTTGAACCTGCACACGCGGCTTTTGTAGCCTTTAAGATATATATTTGTCCGTACGACGTGTCAGCCGACATTTTGGTCGCCCTATGTATGGTTATATATATGTACGTACAATATATATATATATACAAAAGAGAAGAGGCTGATGCTCTCAAAGTTGTGACTACCTGTTGCCTCTCTAATTGGCTCGATTTATGTTCACGAATCGTTTCGATACGATTCTCCCTACTCACTTGTTTATTTTTTTATTTATTTATTTATTTATTTATTTATTTATTTATTTTATTTTATATGTATTCCTTTTTTTTTTCCCCTCGCTTTTTCATTTTAAATACATTCTCATTCTTTCTATTTCACTGTTTTCAACAATCGCAGTCTTTTGTATATAATATCAAAAATACTTTGTGTTGTTCTCACGATCGACTTACTATATACTTTATATATTTATCCATTTGCGATGATATATATATATTATATATATATATATATACATATATATGTATATATATAAGTTTACAAAAATATATATATTCAATCATCTCACTCTCTCATTGACGTTCACTCGTGACAAACATTAAGTGAAAGCTTTATCGATTTTTCTCACGACATCACGCATTTATTTTATATATGTAATAAAAAAATATGTACAAGTATTATTTATGTGTTTTATATTTGTTGGTATATATTAGAGGGAATATTTTTTTTTTTTTTTAGTTACTATTAATAATGATTATTAATAATTTTAAAATGATATGTTGGTGACGATATGGAGAATTCGCTCATTTTGCGTGGTAATTTGGCGTTTATTTATAATTAATTAACTGCATATTAACGCTTTCGCATAGTAAATTTATGGGCTATATATATGTACGTATATGTAATTTCATGTACGATCAAAATATAATTATTAATATATCATTCATGGCGACAAATTAATAGCTTGATAATTGATAAATTAAATTAGTGATAAAAGCAATTTTTTCTTTCTTTTCTAGATTGTTTCAAAATTTTTTAAATAATATATGTTTAGTTGAACAATAGCACTCTTTATATATTAATTAAAAAAATACGATATTTAAATTAATTTATATTTAATATAATATATTAATTGTTAATATAAAATAATTGGTGCAAATATTTATTTTTCCTCAGTAGTGAAATTAAATAAATATTTATTTATTAATACTTTGCATTATTAAACTCCTTTCTTAAATTATATTATTTAATATTATCGAACATACTCATATTAAAGATATTTTTCTTCTCAATTTAAAATAAACATTTTTTGGTAACGATGTTGATTTCCTGTCATCAATTTGCATTCCATCGTATGGAAATTTGTGATGCACCTGCCGGGTGTTTGCTTCGGATGAGCGGTGTTCGTTCTGGTTAACTGAATTTTTAAACCAGAATATTTCATGATTATCAGTTGTATATTTTTAATATAAATTTATATATAAATTATTGAATTTATCGTTGAACTAAAATGCAAAAATTACATTTTTCTACATCATTTAATTGTCTGAACGTTTGTGTGATGGCTTTATCTACTTTTACCATCATCGGCATCTGCCTGATGCTTTTTTAATTAAAAGTTAACGATAAAAAACATTTATATTTATTTATTTGTTTCGCGTTCTGGTATAGGGAGATTTATCTTATATACACGATCATTGAAATGCCGATAAGTCTCAGGTGTTGGAGATGTTATTTACATTTAATAAAAAATCAAGAAAAAAAAATTTTTTTTTTTAAATATAATTTCATTTCAATTTAATAAAAAATTATTTATTAATATATTTATACACACTGTATATAAATATTTATTATTAGATTTCCATTGTTTATACATATTTATAAATATAATAAATATATATCTATTGGTATATTTATTATTAATTATTTGAATATATATTTATTTGTATTTGTGTTTTATGAAATAAATATTTTATTTTTCTTTGTTTCAAATTTTTTTTTTTTAGGGGCGGTAAATTTATCACAGTTGGTGACCGAATTAGGCTACCTGATGACGTGACAATGGGTTATATAATTGAACATTTACTAAAGAAAAAATTGACTGTGGTAGAGCAATTTCATTCTCATCTTGAGCCGATGAAATTTCTCAACGAAGACACATTTCATGAGCAGGTAAATATTCATCGTTAATTAAATTAAATTGCATTATATTAATTTTATATTATATTTTTGTTTATAATACCGTGTGTAATGATGACTAATAAACAACATTAAAGTGATTAATTGTTGGTAAATTATGTAAAAGAATCGTGTATAAAAAAAAAAAAAAAGGAAAAATTATTTATGTTTATGAGAAATTACTTTTATTTTTGGCAAATAAACCGACACCGCTTACAAAAGACGCGTTTTGCTTCGTATATTATACACAAATGCGGCAGCTATTTCATCGTTACTCAAGTGGCGTATCACGCCAGGTGTCTTTTACATCGCTGATCCGCGCGCAGCTTTGCGTTCACGTAAAACATTCCACGCATATAATAATCAACCGATACGACATTTAGTATACATATTTGATATTTTTTATATCTTTTTTGTATTTTTATTCATCGTGTTTTATAACTTTTATTTATAAATTTATATCCAACAACATGAGATGAATATTTATCAATGTCGACACCACATTTAAAATTTTATTGGATATTAAAAAATTTAATATACAACATGTATCTGTATAGATATAATTTTATTTTTATTTTTATTATTAATTGCAGGTATCCTTTAGCTATTCAAAGGGTCCTAGAGATGAGTGGAACGTCATGAAGATCGACGGTTTCGACGTCAAGGACGATCCCAACAGGTAATTTACCGATTTTCACATTTTTTTTTTTTTTTTCATCTCTTTATTATTTTTTATTTATTTATTTATTCATTTATTCCTTGAAATAAATTCATGAATATATATAGATGTTACATACACGAGAATTATCGTGTAGAATGTGGCGCAAAAAATAAAATCATATTTATTAAAATTTCGAATTTATCCACGTGAAATTATATGAAAAATTATTACGTGACATTTTTTTTTAATAATAAGAAATAATTTATGAATATTTTAATTTATTTCAATTATTTTTATTTTTTATTATACTTATCTCATCAAGTGGGAGGAGTGTAAAGTGATAGTTGAGAATAATAATTACAGTAGCCTTGATATGAAAAGCGGATATTGATAATTTTCTACATAAGAAATCTTGATATAGATTATATGGACAAATGCTGCATTCATTCTATACGTATAAATATTATCTACATGTTGGTACCGTTTCTTCACCCTCAATTGCTCATCCAACTTGCTGGCATTCCATTGCAAAGGCTTCAATTACCTGTATAATTGCAAAGTCCTCGCGTATATAAGTAAAGGAAAGAAAGGAAGTGGCCGCGAGATAGAACGTGAGTGTTTTCATATACACGATCCAAGAAGACAACTTTGACTATATTTATGTGAAGCTTTATAATAGAGGTGCATCTGTGTGGCTGTTTCCATAAGTCTTAATTAACTTTATAATAATCCGTGAGACGTAAAGATAAAAAAAAATATTTATACAATAATGATTTATCTACCAATCATTTGTTCACCCTTGATTTTTATTAAATATTTATAATTAATATATTGAAAGGGAAATTAATTGCGTAGTGAAATATTATAAAATAAAATAAATAAATAAATAAATATTGATTATGAATTTTTAAGTCATTTGTTTTTATTTATTTTATTTTTTTTTTGCTTTCAGATTTCAATCAATACATTGTCGATTGTTTCCATATGAATCCAGATGTTTACGTCTCAGATGATTGTTCAATTGTTTAAGAATCCAAAAGGCGTTCCGTGTCACACAGTCCAAAGAATACACTCGAATAAGTTTTTGTAATTAATGTGATGAGAGACGAAAGAAGTGAACGAAGTGGATAAAGATAAAAAAAAATATATCTGTAAATAATTTTAGTCATTTGCATAATTTTTTTTTTTCTTCCACTCTACATCGTGTGATATTTGTAAATATTTATTAATGACGAAGGAAAGAAAAAAAAAAAAAAAAGAAAATTAATACAGGTATATTTTAAGATTAATAATTAATATAAATTTATTTATGTGAATATTATTAAGAAAAAATTGCAATTGAAATAATATTGAGGAAAATATTGTTTTAGTTTTATAACACAATATATTTTGTAATAAGAAATCAAATTATTGTTTTTTTTATTTTGTCTTTCATAATTATATTATGCACAATCGATTATTATTATTTTTTTTTTTTTTGAGTTATTATTAATTGTGAAGTTTAAAACTAGTCTACTATAAGAAACACAAAATAGACAGCTCGAAAAATGTGATATGTAAAATGCAATGATATGTATATGTATATGAGCGTACAGTTGTATATTACTATTATTATTATTATTATTATTATTATTATTATTATTATTATTATTATTATTTCTATTTGTAATATCTTTCATACTCCAAACGCACATCTATTCATTTTTCTTTCATATTTTTATTGTGTAAATAAACGTCGTGTCTTCTGCCCAAGCGTGAGAATATTTTTGTGCAGCAAATAAAAAAAAAAAATTATACTGTGAACCTATATATGTGTATATAAGTCCTATACAGGGCTCTATGTACTCTTGAGGAACGTTCAAAGAGGACAAGAAAGTATGGTTGATCGGTTAAAATTTCAAAAAGGTGATTGAAGATTAATATAAAAAATATTGAGAAAAAAAGAAAATAAATAAATAAAATAAATATAAAATATTAGCAGGTGAATTAAAAGAGAGTAATGTAGATATAAATACTGTGCATCTGTTAATTGTTATGTTAATAAAACTAATTTTATAGTAATATACCATTTATATAGAAAAAAAAAAAAATTATGCATTTATTTATTATGAAAAAATTTTTATTCAATTTTATTTATTTTTCTTTTGATGCTGAGGTTTTTTGAGCTTTTTTTTTTTAAATATTACTGATAATAAGAGCAATTATAATATGAATAATTATTTTAAATTAATATGTGATTTTTTAGGGTAGGGATATGTGAATAAAATTTTATTTTATTGATGTGTTGGAAAAATAATGGAAACAAATGAAATTTTAGGCTGAATTTGCCTGCAGAGTCAGCAGAGATAGAAAATAATTTTTATTGTAAAATTTAAATAATGTATATATATGAACAATTGGCGCTAGAATACAGGAGTATTCACCAGTCGATCAGGACTTTAACAAACTTGCATAGTGCATTAAAGAATTTATGACACACCACAAGATGATAAAGCAGGTATCTTTGAATTTTCTCATATTTCTCATACAACGTGCTTGCTACTAATATAAATAAAAGTGCAGTGAATATTGTAATATAAAACGTGTTTATGGAACATTGCCAATCGATAGATTTGTATCAATTGATATATTAAAATTCAAAAATAACCATAAGAACATAATAAATCAATATAAAATATATATTTATTATTTACAGATTTAAAGTGAATAAATGAAATATAGTAAAAATATATTTTTTTATTTGCAAATATAAATTGATGCAGACGACGCTTTATTTAACATTGTAATATTGTGTGTATGACAATCGTGAAAACAAAGTATAAAATGTGAATATTTCTCATATGAAAAGAGTTTTACGAACGTAAAAATTCTCGCGATAGCGAATAAGAAATTGTATGTTGGATATTGCATTATGCCAGAGTTATACTGACATTGCGCCAGTTGTGAATGATATTTATATCATTTTTTATTTGAAATTCGCACATGAAAAATGCATTATTATAATTTTTTTTTTTTTCTCGTTACTATTTTATTCTGCTTGGAAAGTCATTAAGAAATAAAACGAGATTAATTTAAATAGACAAATATCTGTATAAATATATTTATAATAATTATATATATTTAAACAAATATTAGTATTTTTGATTATGTTAAATTTTAATGATTTTAATTTTCGAGAAGGAAAAAAAAAAAATAAACGAAATTTGCTTTTTACATTTGAGATTATTTCAAACGAACTTCCAGTAAGAGGCCTATGCAAAATGAGGTCACGTTTTAGTAACAATATGCAAGCTTTATATTTGTTTCATCTATATATATATCATATTTTGTGACTGCTCTATCCAATGTGTGACTATTCTGCTACTGAATGCATGGCATCATATATTTATGTGTGTAATAGTGACTCGGAATATTTTTCTTTCAAGTGAACTAAATGAAAAAAAGAATTTTTTTATTTTTTTTTAACTTGGTAAATGCCATTAAAATTGTAAAAATAAAATAAAAGATATTGTGAAATCCATTTACATCGCCAGCTTTTTTTTTTTTTATTTTATTTAAGTTTTTAACGCGAAAACAAAGAGGAGGAAAAAAAAATAAAAAATTGCGATGCAGTAATGCTATAAAATATTATCTGTAGCGAATAATAACATAATAGCGCTTTTGGCTTTTTTTCCACCTTTATCTCATTCTCCTTTACTCACTTTTTCTTTGTCATGGACATTTGTGTGCGTTCGACTTTCCATTTTCTCGACAATACTAAACTTGAAAAAGAAAAAAAGAAATTTTTAATACCAAGCAACGTTTTTTTTTTTTTTTTTTATTTTTTTTATTTATTCTTTGAGTCGCTCACACAACGTCAAGATACTCACTTTAATTATTTTATGAACGCTACTAATATCCTATTATTTTACCTCATATTCCCATAAATATTATGGCATTAAATAAAGCGAGGAGAATGAAAAAAAAATAAATAAATAAATAAATGAAAAAAAATCGTAATTAGAAGTTGATATTTAAAATGAATATTTATGTGATGTTTAAAAGGAAGAGATGTGATTTTTAAACTAAACCATTGTCCTCTATTTCATAGGCATTTTGTAAAATTTGAAATGTACCATGTGGTATATAATACTACCACAATAAGCAGCATTCGCAATGCGTTCTTCAGGCTAATAGCTCAGCTAAAGTACCCTCAAATGCGGTGAAGAGTGTCTTATATATTTTTGCAGACAGATATATACACAGACTAAATGCTCAAAAAGCCCCTATACATATATAAAGCAAAGAGCTTTGTTCAAAAAGGTAATTTTACACTTCCACTGGTAAAGAGATAACACACGACTAAATTAATATAGTTTCAAAACTAATTATACTTACAAATAAATTATTTTCATGTCAAAAAATAAAATAAAATTGACAAATAATAATTAATAATATTTGAACTTTTATAAAATTCAATTAAAAAATACCTCACATTTAATGACATAATTACTATCGATTAATATTAAATAATCCAACATTTACGATACAAATATATTAATATTTACGTGAATTCATTATTTAGTACAAAATTAATTAATAATGATTAATATTTGATCAATTGTCCAGCATAATAATTATGTGTCTGATTATTGTCATGCATACCATGAGCAAATTTTTGCGATATGAAACACAAATATTATCAGTTAATTAATTAAAATAAAATTATATACACTATTTAAATATAAATAAAATCATTTGAAAATATTTTTCATCTCAACAATGTATATAAAAATATATATAAATACGACAAGTATTGGCGTGAAATTAAAAGCGTCTAAAGAGGGAAAGAAAGAAAATAATAAAAGGAAAAAAAAAAATAGAAGAATAAAGAAAATATGCGTAAAGTGCATTGTGGGTAAGGTGAAGCCGCCGAGACTCAACGACTATCACACTCTTATTCTCCCTCTCACCCTCTCTGTATGAATATATAAGTGAAGTTTTGTGTGTGAGGTGCATGCCGCAAGCTTTGGTATACTGCGCTGCGGCAACGTGACGAAGCACGCGCTCTGATGAAGAAACGAAGGGCAAAAAAAAAAAAAAAAAGAATAAAAAATAAAACAAATCCAGTCTCAAGAATATTTTTTTTTCCAATTTCTCAACTTCCCTTTTGGCTTTCTCTTTCAAGCTCTCAACGTCTTCATTTCATCCACTATGTACACGTAAATATATACACATGTATACATGTATGTATATATGTAATAATAAATATATACATATATATACAAAGGTGAAAGTGAAATGTTTCTGAGCGTGTTCAGACACGTGCAATTCAATAGAAAATTTAATTGAAAGAATCAGAAAAATAAAATCAAAGATGTATATTATAATATTATTTATTTACTTTTTTTTTTTTATATCACTCGAACAATTTTCTTGTTTTACATATGTATATTTGTAGGTATATAGATAAAACGTTGTTTAGATGATTATATATTTATTGTTGCATGCTTGTTGACTCAATATCCGAGAGTGCGTCGTATAATAATATAGAAAGCAGTGTCCCGTGAATCAGTGAGTATCCGGGAACGCGTTTGCGCTCATGTATCAGAGAAACAGCTATCTACTACAATGATATCATCACAGTGACTTCGATACATACCTATAAAAACACCTATCTATCTATAAACATTAAATAAATCTATCTAATAGCATAATAAAATTTTTAAAACCCACCAAAAAATTCATCAAAATTTAAATAAAATTAATTTATAAATGATTCCTCATAAAAATAATATTTATCTCCAAGTGTTTTCATTTCCATATTTTTGACATCATATATATATTATCATGGATGATAATAGAAACGGTAAAAAAATTGAAATGACGAAAAAAAAAAAAAGAAAAAAATACTGAATCGGAAGTTAGAGAGGGATGTTGACAGGTTGGCTGCAGACCGCAATGTTAGATCTATATAGCAGATATATGTTTGAATACATATATACACATATATGTATATGTATGTAGTGATCGATATGGTGGAGGGGGGAGAATAGCAAATGGGGGTCGGTTTGCTCCAGCGGTGGATTTACGTGAGAGAGAAGTTGGCGGCTGCTGCTACCGCTGCTGGCGCTTTTGCCTCCATCAAGATGTGATAGTGGAGAAGGGATGGTTGAAGAATGGCTCACGGTAGGGGTGGTTGGCTGAATGTGAACACTGTATATTCTATATATATATATATAAGGGTAGAAGTTTATATGTTTGTGTGTAATGCAGGATGGAGGGAATGATTGCGAAGGTTGGTTGATGTGGTGCGCGCAGAGCTCAGTGAGACCCGCGTCACGATCGCGTACGGGTTACAACCGCGCACTCTCCGGGCATTTGTGAACTAGGTCAAGCCCGCTTCTGCACGGCTCGCGGTGTCTCTAGTAGTCGCGCAAAACAGCCGGCCGTGCAGGAGCCAACAACGCTCCAAATAATTGTGCTCGTAATATAATTATCGGAGAGAGAGTTTTAGAACGTAATATTTAAGAGAATTTTGTTGATGTTTTTTTTTTTTTTTTTTTTTTTTATTGGTAATAAACAAATACCTGAGGATAATTTCATGGTAATTTGAGAGTTATAAATTGGTGGGATGTTGTTTTTATTTTGTATTAGTATTTGTTTTTTTTTTTTTTTTGGTTGCGGTTGTTGAGAGTTGTAATAAAATGAGAGCTTTTTTTTTTTTTGGTTTGACACAATAAATCTCCCCCGGGCATCACTTGAGAACAATCCGAGTGTACAGTCGCGCAGATGCGTCACGCGACGAGGTCGAGGTCATTCTTATTCTCTGTAGTGTTGCTGCAATTTTAAATAATTCAAGTTGCACTAATATGTATTACGTGTTAAATTACTCAGTTATTATTTTATGTTTAAATATATTTATGATAGAGTTTTTATCCCAGTTGAATGATCACCCCTCTGTATTTATCCGCAGGGGTGTCGTTACAATCATGCACGAGCGTTAATAATGTCCGGGGGAAAATAGCTCACGGGTAAATAAAAATAAAATAAGAAAAATCTTTATGAATATTTCAATTGGATGATATAACAAATAGGAGAATGAAGCTTTAAATGACTTTCTTCCTTTTGTTTATTTTTTTTTTGACGTCTATATCTTTTTACCGTCGGATAAAATTGAGATAATACAGTGTCTGACGTGTGACGTATCGTTACTACTTCATTTGGAAATGTGTGCGTGTTTATGTCAAACAAATGATTGTGTAAATTGCGTCTTAAAATTTTTAAGTGGAGTTCTCTCGTTCTGGAATATACTCAGGAGTATACTATGTTATTTTCTGCCTTTTTTTTTTCTTCTATTTATGTTTTTTTTTTTATTTTATTTTTCTATGTGTATACTTTATTCCATCGTGTTTGTTCGCGTTCTTTTGCCCTTTCCGCTTTTTCCACTCACGCCAGAATCTTTTTCCAAGTTAATTTTCTGCCCGGGTTAAACTCTCACGAGGGCAATTCCCTCAGTTTAAAGTGGAGGTCGGTGGTGATATAGGCTCGGTCGCCTTTTTCTTCTTCGTCTATTACACCAGTTTTTCCATGTTTTTTTATTCTTTCATTTCTTTTTTGAATCGTCATCGTCATTGCTACAATTTTCTTTTTTTTCCATTCCCATTCCAATCTTTTTCTATATAATGATGAATACAACATTTTCTCATAAATTAACTCTCTGAAAAATTGTATAAATATAATTTTTCTTTTCATTCTATTGAGTATTAAAATTAAAAAAATTTTTGAATTAAAAACTTTTATTCAATCGAATAAAAAGTCATTGGAACGTGAATTGATTGGAATTTTTATTGGATTAATTCAGAAATGAAAAAAAAAAAAAAAAAAAAAAATAATGGCGACAATAAATGTAAAAATATGAAAGGGAGTAATATCCGTCCTTGTTATACTTCACCCTTAACATATATATGTATATGTATGTCTGTAAAAATATTTTAAAAATATCTTCAAGTCATTTTTCCTCCTGTGTACAAATCGTTAAATTTTTTAGCTCAGAAAGATTATACGTTACAAAGTCGATGATCTCTTTATATCACGGATATACTTTGATATATATTTATACTCTAGTGAGTATATATATGCATACATGACTTCCTTTCACTCTATAAAAATTCTATCTTACGTTTGCAAATATTCTCAGACGTAAAACCATCTGATAAATTTGTGAATGTTGGTGTCTGGATATATTTATATATGTGAGTGATATAACACACATGATCGAGTATTTGTGAGGTTAAACGACTAGGAAATCTCGTCTTCATATAGCTCTTCTATATCTACTTGCTTATCGAATGAAAAAAAGAAGAAAAAAAATAAAAAAAAGAATTCTACGTGAACAAACGATAGTTTTTGTTTATTCTTTCGCACAAAAACTGGACACGCAATCGAAAAATAATTTATTTATCCACAATTTATTATCTCAATGTGATATATATATGTATAATAAATATTTGGATTACTTAGAAATAATTAATTGCTATTTGATTAATAAATTTCTGATATAAAATCAGAAAATTTATATTTGAATTTAAATGATAAAATTTTTCCTTCTCAAGATTAGATTTATTAAATCGTTTTATTTATAATATATTCTGTTTTATTTATGTGTATGAAAAATTTATGATTTTGGTACTTTTGATGTGTAGATAATTATGGTTGATTTATTTATATTTATAATTATACAGGCAAATGCAGGCGTGCCGACATTGTTGTCAGTGTTGTTGTACTTGTCGTCTCGCGAGTGACACGCGCAAGTGATTATAATATAATATACCGCAATTTATAATGTGTTTATCTTGGAAAATCGTGACGTGAATAGGATGACTGAATAATCTGCCTTCGAATGCATCGCAGAGGTAATAACAATCAAATAATAAAAATAATAATATAAAGTTCATGAAATGTCAAACATCGTCTGTAAAATAAAATTATTCATCAATTTTTTTTTTTTTTTTTTCATCAGACTTTATGACATTTATTAATTTTTAAATTATCTAATACCATGAGTAATACATTATTTACACACATAACAAGCTTATCAGTTCGATATCACATCAGCGAGTACATTTTTTAAACGTTATTCATCATTATATTGAAAATAAAAATAAAAAAAAAATTGGAGCAAATAAGAAAGGCTTTTGTATGATTTTTTTTCCTTTTTCGTGTTGGACGGTTATGGGGGTAGCAATGGTGCAAGCTCTCTTGGGTTGTAATTTACGATGCGGCTTATGTTACGACGCAGTGGGATTCAACGTATGACCACTGAAAATCCTCGTAAATATCCTTGGGACTCACTGGGGACAAGTGCAATTTTTCTATAAGACTTTTGAGATTATTTGTTTTTACCTAACATATTTATTTTCATTTTATATTTTTTTATCACTGGATATATTTTATATTTTCATCCTCACAGTTATAATCTCAATTACTTCTCGACGATTATTATTAAATTACATTCATCAAATCCATTAAATAAATACTTATATAAATACATAAATTTTTTATTTTTTCTGAATTGCAATATTCATATGTATATATTTCATAAATATTTTACGTAGTTTTGCAATATATATTCTTACTTCACTTTGCACTTTACATTATTGCCATATAGTACAATGTGTCACGCAATATAATATATTTATATACACATTTATTTACCACTATTCCTCTAAATTTAATATACAAATATATTTTTTTTTTTTCTTTTCACAGAAAGTAACGACAATCATCGAGTATAGAAACCATAATTCCATCCCAAATTGATCAGTTTACGTGTGCACAAATACAATGGAAGGCAAGTATTAATTTGTACTATAAAAAAAAAAAAATTTACATGCACTAAAAAAATTGTAGCAACACATTTATAAAATTTTTTGAAAATTTATACCCATGAATTCGACAACTGAACGTCGCTGATGATGAAAGGAAAAATAAGGGGAATGGACAGTGAATAGTTGAAAAAAAAAAATAAAAAATAGTACTTGACGATAATGGAAATTTGGCAGCCGTTGTCAGGGTAATTTATGAAACATCCCAACATTTCCAAATGACATGAGATGAATAGAAGTGGCAACTCATGCTTGATGCAGTGTATAATCCTCACTGTATATGAAATATACGAAACTATTTAAATACATGTATACATATATGTATATATATATATGTATTCTCTATGCAGTAAAGTGTGACGTAACAGCTGTTTAGCATAAACTAATTAGCTATCCACGCATATACACGTGAGCTTGCATGAATTTGGAGCACACTTTGTATTATTTCCCCTATGGTTGGACGACCTGATTATTTGTCCGTGTGTGCCACGGCCTTAACCGAACTGTCACACTCGTCAAGGACGAAAATCAGTTTGAATTCCCCGATAAATAGATAGCAATAGAATAGATTTATCCATAGATTATTGATATGAACGATGGAAGAAATAGAATGAAGTAAAATGAACTTTATTTCTGATTTATTTATTTATTTTCAAATGCTTGCACTTCTCTCACATTTATCTGTGCATATATATGTATATGAAGAAAGACGAAGTAATGAAATGGTTTGGAAAAAATGCCATTAATTAATATTTTTATTTAAGTAACTTGATAATTAAATTCATATATTTTATATTTATCAATACCTGTGATATGAAAAAAAAAATTTTTTTTTTTATTATTGAATTTTTTTTTAAATAAAAATTATTAATTCATTTTTTTTTTTTCATATAAAAATTATAAATCAGACTTTGACGCACAAAATGAGTACCCGGTGAATTATATCCGATTAATTTTGTGAGAGTTATTGGCCACTTTGTGAGAGATAATTTCAGGCGTTTTTATTTTCATTTATTCGTTTTTTGGCTTATCATTTTTCTATTAATTACTCGGTTTTAATTTCCGATAGGTATATCCACTCAAATGTATATAAGGTCAACGAACAATAAGTTAAAATCACTGGTGACCAGCGGTGAAATACATCTCGCGTATAGTAAAAATAAATGATGAAAAAAAAAAAATAAATAAAAGTTTTACTTTTCCAATGGTTGATTGCAAATTGGAGAGTTGGCAGGGTGATAACTGCAGTGGCTGCACGCTCTATATATATATATATCTATGTATATATATATATAAATATCCTCTACAACATTGATAACGTATATAGTAAAGGTAGAGAAGTTTTGCTGTGATGGTGTCAGTATATGATGAAACGTATCGACATTCACGATTCGACCGCAGCGCAATTCTCTCACTGTAAAATTCCAAAGGATAATTGGTAGGTCGGTTATATATAGATCAATGATTGGTTATACGACTGTCAATGAATATTACATAGGTATATACTCTATTATTGCTTGTGCAATATATCGAAGTAAAATATAATATATTTATATATGTATGTATAAAATTTAAAGTGATAATAAGTTTATGATATTGTTCAGAGTCGAATAAAATTTTATAACGCGTGATAATAAATTATAATTGACATTTTGATGGAATATATTTTATGAATATATTATTTTATTGATGCAATTTTATCGTGATCGAAGACATTTTAATAAAAAAAAAAAACAAAATTTAATTGACAAATAAAATATTCATAATTGACATCGAGATATATTTTAATTATTAAAATTTCGACATAAAATGATGTGAAAATTGACTAAATTTATATTTAATATTTAATTTATATTTTTTTTTTACATTACTAACCCGAGAGATTGCCAATGAAAAATAATTTATCATATTGATTGATTATTATTGTATTAAATTAATGAATTTAATTTATGTCATGATGATTTTTAACTTTTGGATAAGTTTTAGGCGAGAAACTTTCAGAGTTTTACTGAGAGTTGATTTGACGTACGTTTGTATTATGAGATGAGACAACTCTCTTAGCTATCAAAATGTCTTTCGAAAATTCGCTATTCTGCTCTACTTTCAAACAAACATTCACACTTTTAGGTACAGTGTGATTTTTGTTCGCGTAATATTAGACAAGTCAAAACTGAGACACGAATGAATTAAGAGAAAATCCACGTACTATACATATATCTTCCGCCATTTTTTTAATGAACCCTTGAGGTAAACGGGGCGTGAGTAATCGACAAGTGTCCACAGTGGAAAATTACTTCTTTTATATATGTATATATTTTTTTTTTTCTTTTCTACTTCTTACTATATATTTTTTTTCTCATCACATTTTTTCCATTATCTCAAAAAACATTTTTTTTTTTTCATCATTTTTCATCAACGAATAAGATGATGAGTGTCATAAACTTGCAGCTTTTACTGGATAAAATGATAATTACTTCTTGACTTGAATTATAATTTATATCATCACACTCAAACAAAATTTCAGGACATGGCAAATTAAAAAAAAAAATTAATACATTAAAATTGTGAATTATATTTAAATTTATATTTTAATAATTTTAATATTTAATTTTTATTCAATTAAATTAAATATTTAATTTAATTCGATAATTTAATAATAATAAATAAAAATAAAAAAAATTTTATATTTAATATTAAAATTTTTTTATTTTAATAATTTTAATATTTAATTTCTATTTAATTAAATTAAATATTCAATTTAATTTAATAATTCAATAATAATAATAAATAAATAAATAAATGAATGTAATAATTTGATAATAAAAATAATAAATAAATAAAAATAAAAAAAATTTAATATTAAATATTAAAATTTTTTATTTTAATAATTTTAATATTTAATTTCTATTTAATTAAATTAAATATTTAATTCAATTCAATAATTCAATAATAATAATAAATAAATAAATAAACGTAATAATTTGATGACAAAAATAATAAATAAATAAAAATAAAAAAAATTAAATATTAAATATTTAAATTTCTATTTCAACAATTTTAATAATTAATCAATTATTAATTATATTTTTGATTTTTCTTTCATCTCATAAATATTTATAAATAAAATATAGTTACCCTCGTTGATTAGTTTACTTTCTACAGAATTATTCAACACTTTAACAATTAATTATTACAACTAACTCAACTCTATAATATTTATTATAAAAATTCAGTTCCTTTACCTGTAAATTTAACAATTACAAATATTTATTCACAGTTCACGTAACAATATTTATTCATCCCTGCACTCTTATATCCAAATTTAAATTTTTCCCTTAATGTATATTAATATCTAGTAATATTTACGACGTTTCTGATTATTTTACTTGAGATATTTTTTGCCATTTTTTATTTCTATTTATTCCTCAAAGTAATTTTTTTTTTCTTTCCCTCGCTCCATGTCTTTTTTTTTGTTGAATACAATTTAGTGTGGGATACCAATATTCAGCCGACAATTCCCCTGGAGGTTGAACTTTGTATGCCTATCCACGAATGACAGTAAGCAATCTTCGTTTAGATGGTTCGCGAACGCACGTGTATTTTTTTTTTTCGCAACCCCCGCATGTGACGCCTCCATCTTCCGACAATCCTGATGATCCTCATGTTGCGCGACAAGCGACGAGAAAATGAGAAAGGCCCGCGGGTCATGCCAACGACGCGTCTGCAGAAAAAAAAAAAATACTCCCAAGAGAGAGGAATAAAAATAGGTAGAAAGTTAAGGGAGCAACGAAAGAGAAGAAAAAATAGGGGCGAAAAAAATGTGAATGAGAGATAAATTTATATTTTTTATAGATGTGCATATATATCCCTAAAGTGTCGATTATATGTATATATATTCGGTATATTTTATAAGCTCGAGCTTTAACATCAAGTATAAAATGTTTCATTTTTCTTATTTCTTTTTTTTTTTTTTTTCCATCCTTTAATTTAACTCAACCGACGTATATTTCTTTTTTTATACGTACAGAAGGAATGAACAAAGAAAAGTAATTACGGGTGTAAGAAAACTTTATCGAAGGGATGAAAAAAAAAAAAAAAAAAATTTATACAAAATAGAATGAGAAAATATAAAAACTCTTTTTCACCCCGAACAAAAAAAGCGAAGAAAAAAATAATAAAAATAAAAATTCTTCGCCATTGGCATTCTCACTATTCTACATTATAATTGGTGCACAATACTACAAAAAAAAAAAAAAGAAAAATAAAATAAAATAATAAACAATAAAAAAAAAAAAAATAAATAAAAAGAATGAACTTCGAGAAATATAAAGAAACAGAATGAAAAGTTCACGAGCTTCCTGAACCATGACTTTACATATCTATATACAAATACACATATATACTACATATGCCTATATTCAGTAGGCTCGGAACAGTCAACGAGAAAAAAAAAAGCAGGACAAGATGAAAGATATAAAAAAAAAAAAAAAATAGAAATAGAAAAAAAATAAGTCAAAAGGCGTTGGCCTAGTTCATCCGCTCGCGCATTTTCTCTCTCATAATTTTGCTGTGGAAAGTTGAAAGTACACCAACTTGAAGGGCGTATATATTGATTCGTACATAAAATACATATATATATACTTTAGAACAAGTTATATACATATGTAAAAAAAAATAAGAGAGAGAGATGCGACTTACTTCACAACATTGTATATACACATGACGCAAATATTTTCAGCCACTTCTTTTAGCTACGTGAGGCTACTTTAAATTGAACGTCTCAATACTACACATAAATACACCCTTAAATATATACATTCACATACACATATCTCCATCTAAGTATATAAAATATATACAAATGAATATCTATGTATTTACATCTCCGTTCTAACTTTATTTTTATCCTCGTTAGAGGGTTCACCTGATGCCAAGTCTAGCATATCTTTCTGTATCCATTATCGATCCACTCTTTTATATATATACTCTATCAATTTATATACATGTACATATGTATGTATATATATGTTAGCATATATATGTATTTTTATTTACACAAATAGTCTTTAACTTATATTATTTCCATATATTAAATGACAATTTGTTATTGGAAATTTTTTTATATATTTTTAATGATTGAAAAAAATTTTTTTATGCTTTAGAAAAATATTTTTGTGCTTTTTTTTTATTGGATATTATTTTCTTAAAAAATTTTTTTCACGTCACTTTCACTCGAACTTCTTTTTTTTTATTTTTTTTTTTACGTTATGGCTTTCTCTATTGGATGTTTTAAATTTCCTAACACACTAACTCGCAGCTGTCGTGTCAGCCATTTTCTCCACCCGTTCAACCGACCGTTTTTAAGGGTGAAAAAAAAAGCCATCAACATATATGTTAGTGTATTAACTATACCAATAATCCTTTTATTTGATCCACTCTTTCGTTTTTTTTTTTTCTTTATTTTTTCACGCCTCTGTATTTAAACATTTTGGTTACGATGGAATTTTATTCAATCTTGTATATTAATGTAATAAATTTTTATTTACATTAATTAACATGAGAAATATGTGGGAAGTTGGTTGAAAACAAAAATGAACTATTTGCATAATTTTCCAGCTACAGATATTATTTTTCATCAGAAAATAAAATGTAGAAATAAAAGAAAATTCTTAGTCATTAAATTCAGGAAATATTAACCAAAATATATTCGCAACAATTTAAACTTTAGTCGTATATAAATACCCCAAAATATTTTCCACATTATTATACTTTTACTTAAAACATCTGTAAATCCCCAAAGCAAAAAATGTAAACATTACATATTTATACATAAAAATATTTTAAATATAAAATGCTGAATTTGTAAGAAAAATATTTGCAAATTGTTATACGAACCAAATTTCATCCTCATAATTTTGAAAATATCTACTAACAATTATACCAACTCCCAGCATTACAAAACATCTTCCTCCACATAGAAAAAAAAAATACTACTACTACTATCTTTATATATAAATTTTTTAAAAATGTAAATGCTATAAATTATTGCTTCAGTAATTCCTTCTAATAACTTATTCCATCACAGTAAAATAAATTGAGCTTCTGCATTCTTCAGCACTGTCTGGCTATGTATAAATATATTACACATTGAAAGTAGAGTAAAACATGAATGTGGAGACATGAGCAAGAGATATTTATGTATATTTTAACATGTAGTCAGGTTGTCAAGCAACCTAACCAACGTGTATACACAGATCATTGGACTGTAATGCATGTATCGATGCTTATCACACACAGGTCTCGCTTGTTTTATACACATAATAATAATAAAATACCCCCATAACATCTAGATAAGAGTGAGGGAATGAAGGTTTACACCAAGCTTGACGCTGCGTTGTTAATGCAATTTAAATTGTGTTCTCTTGCAAGACAGAACGCGCTGACGGTACAAAGAACAACACCAAAGCTTTTACTCCAATAGCTTTAATACTTTATTATACGGATACATAAAATATATACTGCGGTGTAGAAAGACACAATTTTATATTAAAATACATCTTTGATTAATTGAAAATTTAATAAATATTATATCATTTTATATTTTCATTTTAATCTTTTGGTCTTTTTATTCATGTTACATTATTTATAAATATTTATTTATATAGTCTGTTTGAAATTCCGTCAATAATTTCACTTCACAAATTAATATAAATTATCATATTTATTTTGTTGTTATTATTATAATTCGTGAATATTTGTTTATGATTTATGATTGGAAATATTTACAAAATCCCAAAGACTTTTTTTTTTTTTTCGGACAGAGGATTATATTTGTGAATGGATCGATCGAGCATTAAATTTTTTATATATATAGAAATATTTATCATGAATGATATGATCGAAAAGGATTTCCGATTTACCGCATTCAATATCGCGCTCTCACTACTCCGATCGAATTTGTGCGTGTATATCTGTATATTTTTATGTATATAAACTATAGAAAGCTGCCGGTGTGTTATCAGGATTCATGGCAGATTGGAGATAGCATAGTGAACGATTAGTAAATGATTTATTTGCGTGAAATAGTACAAATGTTTCGGAGAGTGAAAAAAAAAAAAAATTTGTTTCGTTTTATTATATATTTTTGTTTTTTTGTTTAGTAATATGTATTTATAAATGGATTTAATTTATGAATTAATATGGTATTTATTTGTGTAATTATAATGGTTATTATGTGTATGTATTATGTATGTATTGTAATATTTAAAATAATGGGAAATATAATGAATAAATTTTGAACGCGAATTATTGGACAGGAATCGAGAGTTTGAAACGATGGCTGTCCAATTAAAGTCGGCTACCTCTTTTCTATTCTCATCGCGTGCCCCAAGAGTCTTGATAACATTTCCGTAGAAGCTCTCATTCGTCTTTCTTTCTCTCTTAGTTCCTCTCCTCGTCTTCTACTACTCAGAATTAATGAGGTTCCTGAACTCTCGTTTGAATTCTTCTGTCATTTTTTTTTTTTCCAATTTTGATCTTGTTTCAATATTTTTTTTTTTCTTTTATTATATTATCTTGAGTTTATAGTTTTATATCTTTATTATAAACATAAATTCAAGTGTAAGCAGTGAGAAAATAATTTTTTTAAATTTTTATTTAGGATAAAATTGTGTTTTTTAATTTTTGGAATTAATTAATATTTTATTGGTATCTTATAATTTTTACATTTTATTTTATTTATTGTAAATGTGAATGTAAATTATCGTTGAATACTGGAGCTATTTTTTTTTTAATAATTAATTCAATGTGGTTATTGATATTTTAGCGAATATTTTATTTGGTAAAAATTATTTCATTGACTTGTCTGACCAATATTAGTGAATACTACTTTTCTTATCGAACCTATTATTAAATAACACAATTTTGACAAAAGTGCAGTTATATTAATGTCAAAACTCTGCAACTGACAACGCTATTGTTAACTATTATCTACTTTTCTTGGTCTTTCACATATTGACTTTAGCGAAAACTTCTTCCATATACATATATAACTAACCAAAAACTCCCTTGAGCTTTCAAAGTCTCGTCTCCCTTAGTGTGAATTTATCACTCTTGCAATATATACTATTATTAAAATTTATATTATTCAAACCAAAGTAATTATACTTTTATTAATTCCTATATTTTTTTCCTCTCTCCTCAGCAATATTTAATCAATTTAATGTAGAAAAATAAAAAAGAAAAAAAGAAGTGCTGACGAATGAACTTTCAATTCCTGCAAGTGAGAGAAAGTCAACGAAAAATTTATTTAGACTCAGTGTATATCTACTTCAGTCTAACATTTATTCCATCATCCCATTCCCATTTCCCTCTTGAAAAAAAAAAAAAAGAAAAAAAAAAATTATTTTCCCTTCTCCATATCCTCTTATTCTTCTTCTACTTCTTCTTCCCCTGCCTCCATTTCTTGCATTTAATCTGCTTCACAAAAATGTACATCACTCGAATTTTAATTAAAAAGCCACTGTTGAATCCACCGGTTTTCTTTCCTTACTATAAAATATATTTTATACTATAAATATTTTGACATTACTTTCTCAACATTTTAAAGTAATATAATTTTTACTTTCATCCCTTCATTTCGTCTTTAAACTATACAATAGATTTTTATAGTCCACCACATCTTGACAAACTTTCCCCGTTGAATAGTCTAAAGAATTATGAGATAGAGAAAGAGTTTGTAATAAATGTACATGCATAAAAATACTGTTACTCCTTCTCGTAACTTCATGTACAATTTTATACGACTTCTAGTAGAATTGTTTGCCTAGCTCAACCCATTATTAAGATACTCACTGTGTGATTCTGTCGCTGTACTACAACTACTACTTGAAATAAATGCAGACATGCATTGTCACCAAACGTTCGCGTTTGTTTATATGCAAAAGGAATTATATTAGTGAGAGTGCTGTTTTTCTCCTTGAAATATTTACAGGAGATGGTGGCAATATACTCTCTCATTCTTGTTTTCTATTTGGGCCCTCTCTTAAACGGAACCACTCATTAATCCTTAGAATAAATAAAGCACACAATGGGGTAAGCTTGCTATTTTATATATTCTTGTAAATTAATTTTTCGCTATTGCACTCGACGACACTTTGACTTTAGGTTTTTAGCTAAATTATTTATTCGCTATATTTTATATAACATACACACTCACATATTTATATTCTAATGTAATCAGTATGTATGATGGCGATGGTAAAGTTTGTTTTATATGGATAAAAGCGTGCACCAACACGCAAAATATCTTTGTCAACTTGCGAACGTGTAGGAGGATATAGAGAATCTCCACTCGGCGCTAGTTAAAATTCCACTCTCATAGTAAAACCGCTTAAAATATATTTGTTATATTTTATATACATGTATATATATTTATTGTATGTGTTAATACACGTCGAAAGATTATAAACGTTACCATAGAAACAATGCACTGGAATTATTATAACACAACAGCGAATAAAATTTTAATAACACTGTATAAATTTTTAAAAAATTTCTTGTTTTTTTTTTTTTTGGTGTTTTTATGGGATGAAAAAAAATATATATTTACGATGGAAATAATTTTTTATAATATTATTAATTTTTTAAGTTAATAATAATATTATTAATTTATTATTTTTATTATTTTTTTTTATTAAATTATTTATTTCTTATTTATTTTTTTATTTATTTATCAAATTTCACTTATTATTATTATTATTATTATTTCATTATTTTTATTATTTTTTTATTAAATTATTTATTTTTTATTTATTTATTCATTTATTTATTTATTAAATTTTTTACTTATTTATTCATTAAAAAAGTTTTTTATTTATCGAATTTTATTATTATTATTATTATTATTAATTCATTATTTTTATTATTTTTTTTAATAAAATATTTATTTTTTATTTATTTATTCATTTATTTATTTATTAAAAAAGTTATTTATTTATCAAATTTAATTATTTATAATAATAATAATAATAATAATAATAATTATTATTATTATTATTATTATTATTATTATTATTATTATTATTATTATTATTTTCAATAAATTATTTATTTTTCATTTATTTATTCATTTATTTATTTATTAAATTTTTTACTTATTTATTTATTAAAAAAGTTATTTATTTATCAAATTTTATCATTATTATTATTATTAATTCATAATTTTTATTATTTTTTTAATAAATTATCCATTTTTTATTTATTCATTCATTTATTTATTTATTAATTTTTTTTACTTATTTATTTATTAAAAAAGTTATTTATTTATCAAATTTTATCATTTATTTATTATTATTATTATTATTATCATTATTATTATTATTATTATTATTATTATTATTATTATTTGTTTATTATTATTATATATTGTTAATTATAATATTATTAATAACATTAATGATGAATTAATGTTTTAGTGTGTATAAAAAATAATAATATTATACTGTTAATATTATTTGATTGACAATAATTGTGAAAAATATTATATTATTCCTCTCTAAAAGATTTCTGATAAATCATATTGGATCTTTGTTTCATCCGCTTATGGTGAATTAATTTGAGTGATTTCACATTATATATTCCCATTTGAATATTTATATACATGTATACATATAATATATTGTTGAGACACCGAACCCGTATTACTTTTTCATCCCCTTATCTTTATTTTCCTGCTTATATCGTTTTATTCTATTTGCCAGTTTGTACAAGTTTCGCTGTCCAATGTAGTGTACATTGAGAAAATGAAAATAATGGAGATACTTATACTCTATATATGTGTATATGTATTGTATGTAAATGTGTGTGTATAATCTACCCTCTGTGCGAAGTTTAATATCCTTCGAGGGAATTATATGTATAGATAAAACAAGGATCGTCAGATGAAGCGAGAAATAATTTGAATTGAGAAATATAAAAATTACAATTTTATTTTTTTTATTTACTCATGTTATTTGATGATTATATACGAGAAATTTTTTATTGTAATATTAATAATTGTACTTGGAATTTAATAGTTGCAATTAAGATTTTTTCAGATTGTTTATTTAATTTTTTAATTATAAACTGAAGTTGATGAATATTAAATAATAATTTTAAATATTTAATTCTTGAAATTCATCGCTAAATAATTATTTGAATGAACTAAATTATATTAAATTCAGTAAAATTTTATTTGTTTTGAGCTTATCAAACACAAAATAAATTATAAATAATAAACAGAATTAATATTAAATATAAATAAAAAAATCTCTTTGCTTTTTATTTCATGATGAAAATAAAAAACCAGTCTATATTTTTGTTCTGTAATTTTTTTTACGGTGATATGTAAACTAAAAAATGTCGAATTCCTTTATTCCTTTATTATAACTATACACTGACACATTTGGACAGACGACAAACTGTGAGAACAAATTGTTACCACCAACCCAAGAGATACATAGACAGATATAAAGATGAGTATGAAGTGAGCTTATAGCTTCAGTCATTAATAATACTTGAGAAAAGGAGTAAAAGAGAACGAGATAGGTGAGGATTATTGTCTTATTGTTTGTTTTCGCAGACGAATGAACATAAATATAACGCAGAAAATCGTCATATGAATATACACAGTATAAACTCATCCCTCATTAGTAACTGCACAAAATTCCCTCATCTTAAAATTAGAAGTAATTAATCATCGTTTTGCGTTAATGAAGCAGCGAAATTACTAAATAATTAATAAATTATTATCACAATCCTTAAAAACAAGAAAATTTAAATTTATCATTGCTCCCACAATAATATAAACCTTTATTTATATAAATTATCATTGACTAGAATAAAAAAAAATTTTTTCCTTTACTTGAAATAATAAAAAAAAAATTTTTTTTTTTCATTTAAACTATTTTTATTTATTTTTTAATTATTGTATTTATATTTATTATAATTTGATGACGCGGTAATTTATATGTATAACCAAACTCACTATTTCTATTCATGAATTATAAATAAATATAATATATGTATAAATATAAAATATTTAATTTGCTATTCGCGAATTAGAATTGAAATAAGCTTAAAGAGCAAACTTTCTGTAGCAATTATTTCCCAGAAAACCCGAATGAATTCACGAGAAGTCTCCCTCACACAATTTCCATATAGTCCAATAATATTGATGATAATTACTTCAGATCCAACCAACCAACCAACCCCCTTTTACTATACATATTCAGTAAAGTCTTAAAGTGATTAAAAGTTTTTTTACAAAACTTATTTACGTATTCACCTATATATTTAACTAAGGGAAATAATAATTTTCCAATAATCCCTATATTCAATAAACATTGTTGAACTTGCAAAATATTCGATGAGATTTATTTCTTCTATCTAATTTTATGATTTTTTTTTTCTTTTATATCCTTTCTGACTTTTTTCTTTATACTTTGTTCATTCCCTGGCTTCAATTGGCAGGGCCACTGTCATAAATAGAGCATTCCAAAGCTGCCCAAAGCCAAGCATATTCTCAATACATATATACGTGTGAATACAGCTCCTTGTGCCACCTGATATCGACAGCTTTTCCATATTTATATCGTATTAATCTATTGTGCTTTCCCTCCACTTCATCTGTCCTGTCTATCGTAAACGAGAATTCATTGGGCTATATTTTCACTTTTCAACCATTCTCAATAATATTCGTATATATATATTTATTTATATATTTATATATTTATATGTATTCGATAGTTTATTCAATCATTTAAAAATATTTGATTGAAAGATAAATTTTTCTTTATTATACTTGAGCTGATGGAAAGAGTGGAAAAAAAAAAAAGAAAATAAAAATATTTCATTTGTTGTGGTATTGAAAACGTGTCTGAACATGATTATTATTTATAATAATTATTATAAATAATTTTGTAAAGCTTGAATAAATATTTTTGTATGTTGTGTAGAGATAAATGATGACAATTAGTTGTTATGTTTAATTCTGTTGATGAAACAGAATAATTTAACTCTGCATATATAATTTCATGAAAGCTTTATCGATTTTATATGTGTTTAACTACTTGTCTAATATACGGTACATTACGCTTTGCAAAAGTTGGTGATGATACGTCCAACAAGAAACTCACAATTGACTTTAGTGCTTTCTCTTTTGTTCACTACCATATCAAGAGTCAATACAACTCCCCAAACATTTTCTTTACAACGTTTTGCTCCATTCATTTTCTTTTTTTCCCCATTGCTATTTCGTTATTTTATCTACTACCATGAAAACCATTTCCGTTTCCTGCTGACTAGAATTTATATTAACTCAATATATATTATATACAATACAATAAAATATGTCAAGTATAAATGTTGGAAAATAAAATAAAAAAATAATCAAATTACGAAGATAGAATACATAATTTTTATATCAGATGGTTAAATATTTTATGTTTCACTCTTTAGTTACAATTTATATTCTTTTATATGTATATACAGTTGTATATATTTGTATCACATACGCATTTAAAGCGTGAGCTTTTCGCATACGCCCATAGAAAAGTTCGAGAGTAGGTTGGGTAAACTCTACATGTGCACAAGCACCGATAACGCCGATAAGTGGGATACGCGAGAGCACAGAGCTCTATGTAAATTCATACGTGCTCATGCACGTTCGCTTCCCTCACCAAAGATGACACACACACATTTATAAATATATATACATACATACACACGTTTACATATGTATTATATGCAGTTCATGTATGTATAAATGAATGTAAAACATGGTTAGCAATGTCACTTCAACGATGTGATATAACGAGAAGCAGAGACAAGCACAGACAAGAATATTAAGAATTGTAATAAATAAAAAAAGAAAATTATTTCACCAACGCGATATATACAGAAAATTTATTCAATGATAAATAATTATTCACCTCTCTGTGTACTAATTACACTTGCTGTAATTATTTATCGTTAATTAACACGTGAAAAAAAAAAAAAAAAATAAATAACAAAACAAAAGTAATAATGCGTACAGTGTTTCATGAATTTTCTTCTTTGAATTCTTGACTGTACACGCAGTATTAACTCTGTACACCTATTCATGTATATAAACGTGTACATGTATATTCTTTCACTCTGCCACTTCGTATTTCACCCTTTTACACACGCGAGAGAAAATGAGAATAAGAGAGAGAGAAGGACAATATGACAACGAGCGCTGACGCCGCGCATTCGTTTCAAACCCCCCGCAAACCTCATCGTATGTGTAGGAATATATATACGTATATAACTAAACCCCGAACCCTTCTTCATTTTTTTTTTTTCCACTCACTTTCCCATCCGCACAACGGCGGCGCTTGATTCCCCTTTGCAATTTTTGCCTCAATTCGCACGTAAAAGCCCTGCGACAAAGCTGACTCTATTCAACCTGCCCTACATAACAATGAGGATAATAAATAAAAAAATGGCTTTGTGTATGTATATATTTATCTTTTCGATCTTTGTATATATGTGGATGTATGTTAAAATATATTCAAGAAAATATTTCTTTTGAAAATTGGAAATACAACGGTGCGTAATATTTATTTACATGAATATACGATACATTTCTGTATATGAAGATAATGTCAAAGTGAGATTGAAAAATGTTTGATACGCAATGTATTGATATTTATATACATACAAAGTACAGTAGAATATATCTATATATATATATATATAGATGAATAAATAAGACGGAGATGAGAACAAACTTTTGACAATGAATAAATAAAAATTGCACTTGTGAAGTTTTTTATTTATTCATTTTGTTCTCTTTTATTTATTTTTTTTTTTTTTTTTTGGGCTAGATTTTTAAACTTTGCAAAGGATATTAAAGATTTCAACAGTAAGATGAGTAAGACTTTTGGGTTATATACAGGATTATGTGTATATAAACTTCCTAAACTTGATATTTTGTATTTTATATAAAGGTTGTGGGTGTATGTGTGTCTATATAACACTATGTATTGGTAAAATGAAAGTATATATAAAGTTATTCATCGGTGAGAGAAATTTGTTTGGCAAGATGCAGTACACATGTCGAAAAGTCAAAGCGAAATTTTTATATATTGTTCTGTTGAAAGTGAGTTACTGTCACGTGTGTATTCATACATAGAATAAAATGTGTGTGGGTTTGCTTTTACTTTGTGGCGTATACTGGACAGAATGAAGACTTTCATGTATTTTCATGTTTCAACGTGTTTCTTTTTTTATGCTCGTATTTTTAAAAAAAAAAAAAAAAAAAAAGTATTTTCATACTCAAATAAATCTACGAACACAGAATTATTTTATAAATAAATTTATTTATCTTTTATTATCATAGAACAAATTTTGAAAGAATTTTTTCGTGTGTGTGTGTATAATACATATGTGCATATAATTCTTTGAAAACTTTTTCACAACTTTATCTATAAATATTTTCAGTCTTTTTGCGAACGTTGCAACTTGGGGTTATTGGTCAATAGAAAAAAAGTAGCATTAGTGTTAGAGAACACTTTAGATCGTCAAGGATACAAAGAGCCTTGCATTGACTTGAATTTAAACGAAAAAATAAAAATAAAAAAAATGGCGAGAGAAAAAAGAAGCGAATTTAAAAAGAAATAGAGCTATGAAGAAACCATTTCTGGCCAGTTGCAATTCGTGCAAACTGTATATCGCTTGTGGATAAAAGTTTTCTCATAATCCGTTGCTCTGGAAAATAGTGTATATATGTATTATAATATAATAGTGTGAGTGTAAACTATTCCAGGAAAGAGAGAAAAATATTACACGCGAGCTTTATCCAGTAGTGTATCGCAACTATCGTTCAGCCGATGAAAATGTTAGATTGCAGTGGAGAAACTTTTTAATAAAGTCAAATAGCAATCATATATGAAGAAAAAAAAAAAATTCAAGACAAACACTGACAAAATCATCACATAATTAATTATTAATAATTCTAGATTATAATAAGAAATTAAAAAAAAATAATTAAAGAACGAAAAATAATTATTAAGAAGAATTGAAATATTTTTATTTCTTCATTGTAAATTTAATGTGATTTTATTTTTATATTTTTATTAATTTGTTTTTATTTTTTTTTTTTCTTTACTTTCAATGAGGGTTAGGATAACTGAAAGACTGGTACGGTGTAAGAGTTGCCTACAGAGACACTCGAGGGTTGAATAGAGGTGGTATTGATCGAGCAAGCGAGAAGGTATAAAGTGAAACGAGGAAGAGAGTATAGAGATTCCCTGGGCCGGTTTGCTCGCATGGACCCTGCACTCTGCGACATTCTTCATGCACTCTTTCTATACTATCATTTTATATCTTCTTTCCTTCTTGCGTATGCACTCTTCTCTGTACTTACACTGTGCTTTATCAAAATTCCCTATCCAACTTTGTGTCAACCTGACACAATCATCAAAGTATAGTTTCACAATTTTATCTCCTTGCATTTGACATGATCCACACAATTCTTATTCACTCGTTGTCTATTCTCTTGCTCTTCCTCTCATCATTGCTTTTCTTATAGAAAATAATTGGACGTAATGTAATCTCAGAGTATTCACCATGAAACTCTAATTATATTTTAATAAAACCTGAATAATAAATATAAAAGAATACAAATTGTTTTTTTTTTTTTTTTTTTATTAAAAAATAAATTTCATAAATAATTTTACAAGTTTATGCATATTAATATTTTATATTCTATTACATTGCGACATGTCTAGTGAAATGTAATGATAATAATTACGCATAAAAATTTAAATTGAGAATGAATAAAATTTGAAATAAAATTTTTTTCACCTTTTTTTTTATTCCATATTTAAATATTCAAATAAAAGTATCATCAGTTTATTTGAATTATATATAAACGTATTATCTGCGGGATTGTGATTTTGTTGAATAAAAAAAGTAAGAAAACAAATAAAAAAATTCCGCCCGGGTTTCGATGAATAATTATGAGGGTTAGACTGATCGGAATATCGATAGCGGGTGAACGACCAGTGAAAATGCAACCACCACCTGCAAATACATGTGTGTATATGTATATAAAATATAACTTTGCACTTTAAATATGTGTGATGATGGTTCACGAACATTTGCCACCATTTTATTTATCCATTTTCATATTTAATTTCCAATTAATCTTCAATTATTGTCGCAATATTATTTGCGATTTTTTATTTGCCATAGCACAAATATATATTTTCTCTCAATTTTTTTTTTTTTTTCAACTATTAGTATTTATTTTTCTATTTCCCTTGAGTGTGCTTTACTTACAAAGGCGAATTAATACCAGGAGCTTGAATCATTCGTGTTTAACTCGCAGTGAATGTAGTGTAAAATGAGAGAAAGAGCAAAAGTTATCCGAGAAATTCAAACGTGATATATCTTCGGTGACGTTCTCAATGCCTGTATCGATGAAAGCCCATGTAATCAACTAAACTATCGAGCGAATGAGTATGAAATATAGGTATATATCTAGGTCGAACGATGTATATGTGTAGTTTATCACCTTTGCAAATGGTGCAATGACGAAAATTGACGAGACACTTTAGCTATTATTGTCAGCTGCGAGAGATTGGTCGTATCAATTGATATCGAGAGTTAATTTGTATATATCAGTTGGGAAATATTTATGATATATTTATATATACAATAGCTATTAAATATAAATAATCTACTATTACACTAATTAATAAATCATTTAATTCATTTATACATTTGTATTTTATTTTATTTCTAATTTTTCTCGCTTTTTAACTTTTTTATTATTTTTTTTTTTCTTCGTTTCTTTTATTTAGATTAATTATTATCTATAAATTAATGATATAATTTAATGTATATATCAGTTGGGAAATATTTGTGATATATTTATTTACAAAGGCTATTGAATATAAATATTTTACTATTACACTAATTAATAAATCATTTAATTCATTTATATATTTGTATTTTTTTTTTATTTCTAATTTTTCTCTTTTTTAACTTTTTTATATAATTTAATGTATATATCAGTTGGGAAATATTTGTGATATATTTATTTACAAAGGCTATTGAATATAAATATTTTACTATTACACTAATTAATAAATCATTTAATTCATTTATATATTTGTATTTTATTTTATTTCTAATTTTTCACTTTTTTAACTTTTTTATCATTTTTTTTTTTTCGTTTCTTTTATTGAGATCAATTAATATCTATTATTTAATGATTAATATACGGTGGATGATAATTGCAAAATGGAATATCATTTTATCGTGTCATAAATGTATATTTACAAATATATTTATATTATACATATATGCAACGGTGTAATTTTAAAAACCCAGAGCCCAAACTACTTTTACCGTGGTTTAATTTCCGCACCAGCGCAACTGAGAATGTAAACGACCATACTGCATATACTCCACTCGAACTCACGCAAATTACTCGAAAGAGGAAGTGAGCTTGAGGGGAGGAGAGTAAAAAAAAAACAAAGGGATTTTCATTTTGCATGCAATGGTAAATTACAATATGTAAAAAAAAAAATTTTTTTTCACTATCCTCATCGTTTAATTCTTTTTTTTTTTTTTTTTTTTTGTTTATTAACAAATGCAAAGTTTGATACACAATGTCTACAAAATTGAGAGCATGCCGGAAGGTATCAAAAAAGCTTTCGAGCTCACTTGACGAGTTTATAAAAAGCAATATAGTTTATGATGTAACCATGATATATTTTACAGAAGAAAAACTAACTTTAATTAACCTTTCTAATTCACATACAAAGATGTATCACATTGCAACTAGTTAAAAGTGGCTTTCAGTAAAATTTCATTGGTACTAATACAATTGTACCTGATGTAGGTTTTAACTAAGTCATATAAGAGTTTTTTTTTTTTTTTTCTTTGCGAAGAAAGTAAAGAAAAATCAAGAGACTCAAGTCACGAAGTAAAAGTTACTATCTACAGAAAACAAAATATATTAAATACATTGCAGCTTACTTGTCTATTTATTTATATATACCTATGTTAAAGAGCTTTATATGTACCGTACATACAATTCTATATAATACATATATTTTATTGTCCCTTTCTCACTTTAAACAAAAAAAAATCTCAATTTATCAAGACAAGTTAGTTTTTTTTTTCCTGATAAAAAATATAACAAATTGATGAATGCTATAAAAGAAAAAATATTCTCCATTTTTTTAAACACAGAGAAAAAGTATTTTAAAATTCTGCTAAAATTTTATGTGTATCCTTCGGTGAGTGTTTTACAGGAATATAAACAACGCGAGATTTTCAAAGACAACTGTGGCTATAAATAAAAAAATTTATAGACCAATAATCCTTTAGGCAAATCTATCTTTTTATTTTTACCATTGTTTTTTTTTTTATTATGCATTTCACGTAATCCCCGAACGGAAAAATATTCTAACCCAAGAAATATATGCAGCCGTGTATGCATCTTGTATATATTTAGTAAAACATCTATGTGCTGATGTATAGTTCTTTATAAGAGAACAAGAGAAAAGACAGCCAGCAGCGTATCAGTATACGATGCCAGAGATAAATATAAGAGAAACGACATAGAGGAATATAGAGAGAGAGAAGAAAATCGTTTAAGAGTGTGTAGAATGATGTATAGTTGCATGAAACAAGCAATAGTGGCTCTTCACTCGGCTAAAAGCAATTTCCGTTGAGCTTTTCTCGTTGTTTACCTCCTGTGCATATATAAGATATATATATATAGATATTTTTTATATATTCGACCTCTTCACATTTGTCTTGAGCAAACCATCCTCCATATTTGTCATTTGAAATGAAATATTTAAATGTTTAAAATATATTTTTTATATTTATTCAAATGTCAGTTATTTATATCTACTTTTTCTTATTCAATATTAATAATATTTTTATTATTATTAATATAAAAAAATTAATGCTATAGTGATGATAAATATTATAGATTTAAATGATTTTAATAGTGATGATGAATATTGTAGATATTAAAAATTTCAATAGTAATATTATATATTATAGATTTTAAAGATTTTAATGGTGATTATAAATATTATAGATTTTAATGATTTTTATAGTGATTATAAATATTATAGATTTTAATGATTTTAATAGTGATAATAAAAATTATAGATTTTAAAGATTTCAATAGAAGTTATGAATATTATAGATTTTAATGATTTTAATAGTGATTATAAAAATTAAAGATTTTAAAAATTTTAATAGTGATAATAAATATGATAAATTTTAATGATTTCAATAGTAATAATAAAAATTATAGATTTTATAAATTTCAATAGTGATTATAAATATTATAGATTTTAAAGATTTCAATAGTAATAATAAAAATTATAGATTTTGAAGATTTTAATAGTGATAATAAGTATGATAGATTTCAAAAATTTCAATAGTGATAAAAAATATTATAAATTTTGATAATTTCTATAGTGATAATAAAAATTATAGATTTTAAAAATTTTAATAGTGATAAAAAATATTATAGATTTTAATTATTTCTATAGTGATAATAAAAATTATAGATTTTAAAAATTTTAATAGTGATAATAAATATAATAGATTTCTTTGATTTCTATAGTGATAATAAAAATTATAGATTTTATAAATTTCAATAGTGATAAAAAATATTATAGATTTTGATGATTTCTATAGTGATAATAAAAATTATAGATTTTAAAAATTTTAATAGTGATAATAAATATTATAGATTTTATAAATTTTAATAGTGATAATAAAAATTATAGATTATGAAGATTTTAATAATGGTAATAAATATTATAGATTTTATAAATTTCAATAGTGATAATAAATATTACAAATTTTAATGATTTTGATAGTGATAAAAAATATTATAGATTTTAATGATTTCTATAGTGATAATAAAAATTATAAATTTTAAAAACTTTAATAGTGATAATAAATATTATAGATTTTAAAAATTTTAATAGTGATAATAAATATTATAGATTTTATAAATTTCAATAGTGATTATAAATATTATATATTTTAAAGATTTCAATAGTAATAATAAAAATTATAAATTTTGAAGATTTTAATAGTGATAATAAATATTAAAAATTTTAATTATTTTAATAGTGATAAAAGTTTATTATAGATTTCAATGATTTCAATAGTAATAATAAATATTATAGATTTTCATGATTTCTATAGTGACGAAATAAATTTAATGGATATTAAATTGTGAATAATAATTGTCAATTTGTCTGATTATATTTAACGTGAATTAACGGTCGATTCGGATAAATCAATCGAATGTATGTGTATGCATTATGTATAAGCACATAGTATGTATATAGATGGATGGATGGATGGATAGGTGTATATACAGGTATGTTGAAGACCAACGTTAGTTTCAATCTCGGCGTTACCGTTCGGGGCCACTACTGCATTATTAATGAAACCTCTTGGAGGTGTTACACAAACACATTTTCATCCTTACACACACGCGCACACACCGATTTCTCTTTCTCTTTTTACCTCTCATCGAATTACCGTCAAGTATTACCTAGACATTTTCTCATTGAACAGACTTGTCCCCTCTAAAATTTAAATAATACCACCAAAAGTTTTAGTAATTTTACATGTATACATCTACATATTTTTTATTTTTTATATTTGTCGAGTGTAAAAATTAAAGTACAATTAATATTTAAAATTAAAATAATCAATTAATTATTAAAAACAACAAAAAATATTGAATTTATAATTTTTTTTATATTATTTGGAGTGTTGAAATATTTGTTTATTTTTTTTCTGAATTTATTTACAGTGATAATATTTATTGTAGCGATGAAGAAATAGCACAACGAATAATTGAAACTGATCATTGTACGACAATTTTTTTATTTATTTAGTCATTTTTATTTTTTTTATTTTTTCGTTTCATTTTTTTTTTTTTTTTTTTATTTACACAGCAGTGTTGGGACATGACGAGAAAAATACACATCGGCTACCAGCGATATTTTTGTCGCTGATACTGGGGGAGAGTTGAAATATTCACCTTCCCATATATATCTGTCTCCACCAAACACGTCACGTATACATATATATTGTAACTATACATATATATTCAGTGACATGTGAGAAATGTCACGATTACTGCATACCCCACAATATTCACCCACATTTCTGGTGCATACACCCATTTATATCGTGCGTATATTAAAAAATAGGATATGTATATACTTATATAAGTTTTTATAAAATAAAAAAAAAATATTAAGTACACAATTAATTAACAAACATGTAAATAAATATTTGTTATTTATTTTTTTTTGTTTAAGTAATTTATAAATAATATTTAAATGATTTATTTATTTGTTTATTATATGCCTTATTGTAGGTACATAGTGTAAAATTCTACTAAAAATTAATGTGAATTAATTTTAATTTGAATTTTATATAAAATTTCAAGAGAAAATATTTTTTTTCTCTGTATAAAAAAAAAAAGAGGAAGAAGTAAAAATTAAAATATAATTTCATACAATATCGTTAAGTTTTTGAGGGAATAAATTAAGAGGAATAGGAGCTTTTAACATTTTTGAACGATGCTCATTTAAGAATCAAACAATTATATACGTCAGAGAAGTTGTAAAAGCCACTTGTCGCTCAGGCGGGTGACGCGCGTCATTTACCACCAAAGAATAAACGTGGTTGAAAGTTTTTTTTTTTTTTTTCGTGAGTTTGTCAGTGTGAAGGATGTGTGTAAGTGTATATACTATACTGTGATGTGCTAACGGGCATGGGCGCGCAAATACAATGGAACGAAAAAATAAAAAAAAAATCGTCAATGGGAACCGATAGAAAGACAATAAAAAAAAAAATAATAAATTATCACCAAAGTGTGGAAACTAAAGAACTAAAGTGTGAAAATATATATTTAAACCATTGGTAAAATTCTTCAAGTAAATCCATGCAATTTATTACATTCAGTAAAATCCAATTCAGTATATTTCCGTGAGCTTTTACGTGTGGGAGTGTAAAATTACGTATATATGTGACAATGGCGACGTTGGGACCGAGCGGTGCTCTATGACCGAGACAAAGTTTTCCCCTGTATATATATACAACATGTAGAATAAAATATATAGCCTATGTATATACGGACTCTTAAAAGAAAGGAGGAAAAAAAAAAAAAAACATGTCCAAGTCGCCCTTTCCGCAAAAGCCAACTTTGGCAGCTGTCGTCGACGCCATTTTGAAATGAATGAGTTTGTGGAAACTCGGAAATTAGTCGTCTAGTCATCTCTGATCTATTGCTCTAATATTGCAATAATATTTATAAAATAATAGTACAATTTAATTTTTTTATCTGACAAGAAGAAGTTCATTGAATCTTCATCGCTCGTAGCTATTTTTATTTCTTTAAATTTTCATTATTCTCTAATATATTTACGGGTTAAAAGTTTTTTTTAATGTATATATATACACGGCTAGTCAATGACGCCCAGGGCAGTCGTTCGATTGATCGTGTAGGACGAAAATTGAGGCAAGAGTAAATATAGTGTCTACGATGAGAAAGCACATGAAAATGAAATAAAATTGAAAACGATGGGTCTCAAAGAAAAATCGTTCAATTTTCATTCTAATGAATATGATGCTGCAATTCCATTACACAATCGTTAATGAATACACATATAGTAGTTTTATATATATGGTTAATCTCTTTGAAAAATTTGGGTCATATATTTTCAGTCGATTGAACATTTATTTTTATGCTTCTGCGTTTTATTAAAAATTTTATCTTGGAAAATTATTAATAAAGATATTAATATTAATATTGATGATGGGAATATTAAGATAGGGTTTATCAAATTTTTATATGTAAGCTATTTATTTTTCTTTTAAGATAAACTTATATTTTTTTCTTGAGCAATTAAAATAAAAAAGATCTTGAACGTGAATCGTATCTACGAGTTAGTTTTTATTCAGTTTCTCGTTTTCTCTCACTCGACCATTAACGGATAACTGCACTAATTTACCCCGACCGCTCAAATTTCAGAGGTTGAATGACAAAATTCTGTATATAGTTGTGAAAAGAAGAAGAAGAAGAAGAAGAAAGAGCTTGAGGGGAGTTTGATAGCAAAGTTGGGACATGACAAATTTTCTCGCTCGTCTGGTGCCTCAATACTTTTGCGCTGACGAAAATGCTCCAATCGAATCCACTTTCTTTTTACCTCAAACTCTGAAATTGTCTGACAGTAGTTTATACTTCCCCCTCGTTAGTTTGATGAGTTTGAATAAAAATTAATGGAATAAAAAATCTGTTTAATCGATGTAAATTTTTTTTATATTTGATAATTAATTTACTTGAAATTCGCAGAAGAATTATTGCATTAAGCTTGACCACTTCCATTCCCGAATAATGTCGAAAGAAAAAGTTATCATCAGAAATAAAAAATTAAATTAAAAGTAAAACACAAACTCAATTTTCATTATTAAATTCAAGTAAATATTTGAAATGTCAGAAACATAATGAAATAAATTTTCATTCAGTAAATTAATAATATTTCTTTTTTTATTTTATTTTTTCATTTGTTCCAACTTCATTATTGGCATACTAGCACGTAAAAATACTAACGTTGATTAGTAAATAAAAATGATTAATTCATGTATATAATGTAGAAAGAAGTAGAGAACGAACGAACGAACAGGATGAAACACAAATAATTTATGTAGATTATAATTAATGACGGTGGTTTCAATACAATTCACAATGTAATGGTAAAAAAATAAAACAAACAATGAAGAAAAAAGCCAAGTCAGAAAGTAGACGCCTTAAGAGAAAAACAAATGAGAAATACTGTCTGAAATAGATCGTTTGATTCGAAAATCTAATAAGCCAACGTATCTGAAAGGCGATAACTTTACAGCTGTGTTGCAGCCCACGTTTGCTGACAGAACAATTTCATCGTCGCGTATACAACCGCAGCCAAGAATATAGTGCGCACACCTGGTGAGTGTCTTGTGTTGCAATCAATATCCAATAGCTCAACTCCATCTCTCAACTCTAGACATCAATCATGTATATTTCAAGTAAATTATAAAATAAAAAATTGTATTTTATCAAACAGAAAAAAAAAATCTCGTGCAATTATTCTATCAGTATTTAAAAACATACTTATAAAACTTTAATCAAAAAATTTGTACAAGTCTCGACATGTCTGAACGTGAATAAGTAACATAAATCTCATACATCCACGTCACAAATCAGACTAAATTAAAAATATTAATTATAAAAAAAAAATGTCTGCATATTTAACACAAGAAAAATGTCATCTACATCTTCAATAAAAATGACACTAATTTATATCACACTGAGTGAATAAACGAGTTGAAGCAACTAAATTTATCATAATAAACCGAATATTTATCTCAAACAATTAAAATTAATTTCAAGCAATGAAAATATAATTTAATAGCTAGCCATAAATTTCTTCTTCCAATAAATTATCACAGAATATTTTCCTTCTAATACACACATTGCATATTACCATAGCATTATTCCAAACGCATGAGAGAAATAATTCGGTTATCAAGCCAATGATGTTATTGCATGAATGAAATTACAATATAGATGAATTGAATGAACCGATGGAACGCCTTTGGATCAAAGAGAAGACTTGCTATCAGTAACCAAGCCCACGAATATATGTATTATACCTACTTGTATTTAATGCTAATACATATGTATAGACTTACGAGAACCTGCACTGGTGTCTAAATCGACAGATTATCCATACTCTATTGACTATAATTCTAATGTAGATCGAAAACAGGTGTTTCATAGATAGTCTGCAACCAGAGCCTTTGAATTTCTCCAATACCAACGTGATTCTCATCCTTTCACCTACTGCTTTTATATATCATCTCACTATGTTGTAACTAGATTAATCGATCGTCGTTCTTTATTACAACATTATCCTTTATAAATCCCCATGGCATATAATATAATACATATATGTTTCCTATAAATCTGTTGGTATGAAACTTGGTAAATTTTCCAAAAATATTATCTCAGGTTCCCTTGGGAGAATTTCAAGCTTGTCTTCCTTAGCATATATTCGCTCTTTGAATTATCTTCTTGGTTATACTATACTCACGTTTGCTGCAGTAGTACGATGAATTCCAGAAATTTCTTGGGGTACAAAAGCACTTTGCAATCCGACAGTACGTTTAAAATATATAAAGGAAGATAGAAGACACGTTTGATGCTTTATCTAACTTTATAGTTCAATGGTATACCATTATTTTTAGCAATTCACTTTAAAAAAATGTGTATTATATTTTTTATTGGTGAATCGAGAAGTGATTTGATGTTAAAAGTAAAAGTTTAAAGAGGAATAAATTGAATTTTGATGAATTTTAGTATTAAGAGAGAAATATTGAGTGGAAAAATATGGATAAAATGAAAGAGGAATAAAAAATGAAATGAAATACAAGGAAATTGTGTGCTACAGTAGATATATAAGAGGAAGAAAGTGCAAGAAAGGGCCCCATGAGAGTCGTTGGCTTGGAATAAAATCAGAATAAAAAGTATTCTTTTTATTCTTTTCTATATATTTTTTTTTTTTGCCTTGGGGAAATGAAATGGTCTGTATTTTCCCAAAAGAGTTATCAATCACTAACAATCATTCTGCATTTATTTACTTTGTCCTTTTCACCTCAAATATGAATTTAAAAATTTTTTATTTGAAGTTTATTTAATATTATTCGTTGATATTCATATCATACACCCACTATCAAATCGTATCAATTTATAATTACATCTGATCTTAATTACATGACGTGTGTGCATTAACAGCCACCTTGGCTATTAGTTATATCAGTTTAAATCATATACATGCACACAATATATCATACATAATGTATAACCGCATTGTAATTAAGCACAATTCTCACGCAAATTGATCTACTTTGCTGTTGAAATACAATAATAAATTAAGTTTATGATAAAATTAAGTGCTCTACAGTATTACTGAATCATTAAGAAAGAAAAATAAAGTAGCAAAAATTAATTTAATAAATAAAATAATTAAATAAAAAATATTTCATGATAAAATTCCTCCAAAATTGAGATACAAAATTTTATCACATCAAATAAATTCATTTTATTTAATATAAATAAACCAATAAAAGAACAACATTAAAAATTAATATTAAATAAATTAAAACTATTCAAACAAAAAATAGAAATCAATAATCTTTGACTATAAAAAATAGTGTTAAAATGCATTAAAAAATTGGCAAACTTTGAAAAAAAAAAAAAAATTGAAAAAATTTTTTTTCATCCCCTATTTAATTTAAATATTTACTCGTCATCAACATATGTAAATAATACACACACACACACACACATCTATACATCCATACAAATATGTCATATGTGTATTTCAAACAAGTTTGTTCAATGGAGTCGCGCGAGAGAATGATGATATGCGCGTCGTCGGTCAACACACCCTCACCACCCTATAGTCTCTATCTATTCTCTTCCTACATCACTACACGCGCCAAATTTCCGGGATGTTATCTATCCATCGAGAGCGCACCCGATGATATCGTATAAATTAGGTCATTCAATTCATAGTCACGACAACAGAACCCACAACGTTCGTTCGTTCGTTCATTGATAGACACCCTACACATAAACATACACATACACACATCAGTTCATTGGAATTTCACGCTCAATTATCTCCCTCTTGTTATTATATTATAAATATACATATGTATAATCTATTGTCAAATGGCTAACCTAGATTTTATAATTGTCCGCATTGCAATCGCGTCAATTTTGAAATTAATTGAAATAATTTAATCTGATAGTTATATCAACTGTTATAATTGTTTTTATTTTATATTATTAAGTAATAACAGGCATTATTATTATCCTATTTTAATGTTTTAATAATTATTATTTACTATTATTATTTGATAATATATTAATACGGTTTTTTAATGTTGCAGTAAATTATTTTTTATATTCCAGGTGAAGGATCAAAGATTTCTTGTTAAAGAATATCAAATATTTTCACGCTAAACTCAATATCGTTATATGTACATAGTGTATATATGTATACATATGTACTATTCAATGTCATATGTCATATCGTCTTTTCATCGTATATGTACAGAAATCTTTAAATGAAATATAGAAAATTGGAATATTGCTATTATATCCGATAGGAAATTCATCAATAGAATTTACATATCTAAATACATATATGTATTCTTTTTTTTTTTTTAGATATGTATTGAGGTGAAAATATATTATTATATTATGGAATTGAAAAATATGTGAATATAATTTCGTTGGTATTTTTTTCTCAACATCTTTTGCAACTATTTTAGGTGAATAAATCTTTGTGAGTTAACTCAGTTTCTTACTTTTTCTATCTATTTTTTGGTCTTTGACACAGACTCTCGTTGATACACAGTCTGTATTGCACTCGAGTAATGCAAAAGTTCGCTCATTGGGTTGTGAGATACACCCATCACCAAAATCTTTCTCTTTTATATTCCGCCACCATTTCAAAACCACGTAACTGTACGAACGGACTCTTGAAAAACTTGGCTAGGAAATAAATTCCGTTGACTCTCTTGTCAGAAGAAAATATTACATCTATATATATAGTGAATATATACTCGTAGTATATGTATATGGATGGTATGTAATGCTTGCTGAGAAAGTTGGCTTTTAAACATTTAAAAAGTTTGAGAAAAATATTTTTCTTTTATTTTATTTTTCTCACAATTTCGTGTACGTATATATGAATAAAAAAAATAAATTAGACTCCTGTTGATTAAAATATTTATACGCCTGATAAATAATATATTTATAAATATTTTTTATTCTATAATCAATAATTTACTTGACAGGAATTTATAATTTTTTATATCAATAATCGATTGAATTTTCTATTTTCTGCTATGTGAGAAAATTTACACTATATTTACTCGTCCCAAGATAACATTTTTTTTTTTTTTTCATATGTATTACACACAGTTCTCTATGGGGATTTATAAATTTATAATAACTCCAACGAACACATAAGTTAAATGATATAGTAGAACGCAGACATTTCAAAGAATTCTATTTTTTTTTTTATTTTATTTTATACTCTTCTTCATATTTTTTTTCTTTGGCAAAAAAAAAAAAAAAAAAAAGGAAACGAAGAGTAACAAATATATTTCTCCCCTTGAATTCATCCGCTAACATGTATGTGTAAGAACACACATGTTGTATTCGCGATCGCTTTTTCTCAGCTTTGTCGAGAGAGAGAGTCGTAAATCACCGTAGAATCTCCACTGACCTGAAAAAGCGTCATCTTGAGCCTAAACAAGGAGAAGAAAAATACGGTTGGCAGTCACGAAAATCACTAGGTGGAAAACAGAAGAAGAGTAAAGAAAAAAAAAAGAACACATGACCTAAAACACAGTTTATCGCATTATTACATTTATAAATTATTTATAATCATTCCACCAGGTTATATACTAAAATATAAAGTAGTAAATATATAAAATCAACAACATTATGTATGTGTAAAAATTATAAAATACTAAAATAAAATGTGGCATTGTCATTGGAGCAGTGTAGCATGTAATACGAATCGTTCAGTCCTATAATTTGAATATCATTTGAATTTCAATGTGCACGACTAAACTTAACATGGAATATATATCTTTACCTATACATACTCTGTCCTCTCAACACTTTATATAGATATATATACATATATATATATTGCTATCCTCTTTCTCTTGTTCCATGTACACATTTGGAGTTTACGAACTTGGAACTTGTGAAATTTCTATACGAAAACGTATTTGCAAATTGAACCCGCAATCCATTAGCTTGAACATTGATGCAATTGTTCGATTAACAATAAGAATAACTATATTTTGAAGTGATATATATGCATAATTCATGATTACATATCAAAATATATATGTATATAAATTGAATAGCATTGAAATAATTTTATTTTAATTTATATTTCAATATTTTAATAATATTCACGTTTTTACGTTTATATATATATTTTTTTTTTGCCTTGCACGCGTTAAAGCTCCGTCAATTAATTTTCTATAGCTATATAAGAAAGCTTGAATATTTCAAATAGTTATTCTCTCTCCAACGTTAAGTTGTTAATAAAAAATATAAGTAAAAAAAAAACAGCTTAGCTACATAACCCACAACATTCGTATAAAAGTTTTTGAATATTAACTTTATAATATTAATAATTCTCTCATCCGTCATCTCTTATGATAATCCATTTATCATATTCCCTTTGGTCCTTTCAACTCACTTTCTCACCATCGACCTGTCAACCACAATTTATCCTTTCATATTTTTTTACAACTAAACGTTTTATGGATAATTGAAAGCAATGGGCTTTCACTTTATTTTTACCTTTTGCTGTACGCATTCGAACATTTTTATTTTATCCATTATTTTTATTCAACTAAATAATTTTCTTTTTTTTCTTTTCTTTTTATTATAAATCTACTTATATTAACTTGCACAAGGTTTCGGGCTTTCATCAAATACACTTAGTCTCTTTATTTCTTTTGATTCATTCTCTCGATGATGAGGCTTTCTTTCCATTTGTCTTTGAACTTCAATTTAAAATTTTTTCCTGCCTGGCAATTTCGCATTCTCCTTATTTTTTTTTTTTTTTATTCTGTATAAAGTTCACTCAACCATCTATTACTTGTTCTTTTCTATCATATTACTCCAAACACGTTTTTATATTCATAATAAAAAGCCCCTTCTCAATAAATCAAGAGAGTATAATATTATTTACTTAATTAAAATTTTATTTTTTATTTTCTTTTATGTATTTATAAAGCGGTGGACAAAGTCAATTAAAATGTGTGGAACATTAATCAAACTTTTGTCCCTTTAGGGGGATATATTGTCGCAAAGGGTTGTCTCGAGTATGTGATGATTATACAGAATAATATTCACATGTCATCTACATGATATTTACATGAATATTAATAATTATTTTATCCATTTATTTTTGTTTTAGACATGCGTTGGTTTATCATTGTTGTCGTGTTCACTGCGACAACAGTTTTTTGCTGTCGACAAAGTGAATTTCAATGTGGAAATGGCCGATGTATAACGCTAAATAAAGTTTGTAATGCAGTGGACGATTGCGGCGATGGAACCGATGAAATTCGCGCATGTTCACGTAAGTATTAAAACACTTTATAAAATATAAAAAAATATATAATAATAATTTCATCAAATGAAATTTTTATGTCTCCAATAATTTATCGTCCATCAATCGATTTATTACTCCCTTCCCTTCACCTTCGACCTGATAAATTGCCACAATAAAACATGAGGGTTGAAAAAGAAAAAAAAATCGACATATCAATCCGCCTTTTTGTCCCTCAACGTTCGCGTGTACCAAATGTATATAAGAGGACGAAGAAAAAAGGAAATATCGTTTGGAGCATTTGGTGAAATTGTGAAAAATTCGTGATATCAATCTCATTCGCACATAAAAAGGAGAAAAAAAAAATAATAGAAATAATTATTATTGCGAGAGAATATATTAATTTTAAATTAGTAATATATTTTTTTTTTTTTCTCTTTGTGAGTTTATAATATTCCAAGAAGTTTTACCCCACGTAAATAATTATTTACTATGTGTATAATTATTTTACAAACACGCTTTTCATAATATACACACGCAAGTACATAGAATTGAGATATTAATTTATCAAATATTCTCGAAACTCATCACAACATCGAGGCGGTTAATGCGATTCGCTTTACTCTTCCTATCTACTTTCCTTCACAATCTGTATTTTCATCTCTCAATTTCTAAATAACGCTGGAGCTTACTTCAGTTTGTTAGAGCATAAGATGTGTATGAAACAACCCACAAGCACAGACTGCGTATAATTAAACCAACGCTTAAGGGATGTAAGTTTAAACAAGACGCTCATTTTCTTATAATAATGAGATGTAAAACTAAAATTATCACTTTCTCAAACAAATTAAATGTTCTACCCTAAAAATAAAATATACATGTAAATATTTCAAATTCTTTCCACTAGTGGAAGTAAAGAATTTATACAAAGATGAAGCAATTTTGTTTAATGATTCTTTCAAAATATTTAATAACTTGAAACTTTTTAAGTTCATTTTCTGGCAATGATAACTTTTTTTTTTTTCGCTTAATTTCACCAGTGTTTTAATTAATAATAACACCATAAGATGCTTACCTTTTATAAGACTGAAAAAAAAAATTAAATCAGATCAAATAAATAATACAAATAATATTTATAATTCAAAATTAAATTTTTTTCTTCAGTGCAATTGAATAATTATCTTTAAAAAAATGTAATATGACTGTCACTTTGAATTATTGAATAATTAATTTTGAACATTAATTATAAATCAAAAATTCAATACAAGAAATTAAATTATAATTGTCTTTTTTTTTTCTTTTTTTTATTCTCAACAGTTTTCGCATAAACTAAAATTTCCTCGAGTATAGAAATAGAAAATAAGGGAAAATAGTCAATATAATGTCAGACACAGATGCAAACAATTTGTACACAACAGTTTGAAATCAATCGTCTGAGTAAAATCAATAATTTGTTTTTTTTTTTATTCTCCTTAATATGAATTGAAGTGTGGAAATATACTGATTGTTGGAAAAAAAAAATCCATTCATCTGTACACACATAGATATTTATCTATCTATACAGCTATATTTTTACCCAGTCGAATGAGAAAAAAAAAATTTTTTCCTGCCACAACGTGCAGGAAATACGTTTGAGTCACTGGAAGTGAAATGGCGTCGAAGTCTGATGCGCTCTCTGCAGTTTCTTATATACTTTCCCACAGCCTTTTTCAAATATTCTCTGCACGTAACTATAAAGTCCCGGTCGCTACTCTTATTCGTAAGAGAAACCCGTCTGCCAAAGAAAACTTCACTCTCTATATATCCATATTCTTTATTACTCTACATCTATACCTACATGAAAATAAAAAGCCAGAAGCCAGTAATCGACAAATTACTCACGAATTTTTATCCCCAAGAAAAAAAAAAATATATATTCACCACTCTTATTTTATATATTAAATAATATCTTTTTTTTTTTTTTTTATATTTTTCCAATTGTCCTTTATTTTTTTTTTTTTTTTGCCTTTATTTCTTTCCGAATTCATTCACCATCCGCATGCATTATATCCTTCGGCATTGCGGAATATAAAAATACCCAAATATATACCATTACAATTCGGATTCATGCCAACAAAAAATTCTTTTCACTTCCCCACAATATTTTCACAAACTTACAACTTCGCAGAATAAAAAATTAAATAACAAAAAGCACAATAATAATAATAAAAAAAATAAATGAAAGCATGAAAGAAAAAGAAAATTCTCACCCAATCCCAGACTGCAAAAAATAAAATAAAATAAAATAAAATAAAATAAAATTAGAAACATGCAATGAGAATATAAATCGAACACACGCACACACGCAAAATCCATTTCATAAATTATAACTCACCTACATAATAATAATTTTCTACAAAACCCAATTACTATCACATACAAAACCATCACATCACATCATCCCCCATTCTCATAAAATCAATCCTATTCTTAAATTACAAATAAATATATATATATATATATATATATACATATAATATATATATACACATATGTATTATACATTTTTATATTGTAATGTTTATTACATACACACAAGATCCATAAATATTCTTCAGTAGAATAAGAAAATAATCGAAAATACACAATGCACTTAATTAAATGGGGCAAACAAAAAAATATCTGCTATCACACAGGAATATATACACATACATACATACATATATACATACACATGCTCGTATATATATGTACCTAAATATATATACATATAGTAGATGATATGGAGCGCGGTTACAGCTCGCTGCGCGAGTAGAAAGTTGCGGACGGTGGGCAGACACAGCCAACTGGCTAAGCGCCAACCAACGGCTAACATTTAGGTCATACACTCAATACCCCTCGCATCCCCTTAAGCACCCTTATATACATGTATATGGTATGTACAATATTTTATATATATATATATATATGTATCTGGACATCAGCCCACTCGCACGCTTCTTGCGCACCTTATCCCCCGTCGTCTCCAGAAAATCCCAATGCACAAACTACTCTTCATATACTCTTGCTCTGTTTCACTTACCCAATATAATTCTACTGTACTGATAAATTTTCGATTAACGTTCTCTTCTCTTCCAATCCCATTATCATCAACTTTTTGATAAAAATATCTACACTCTTTAATTTAATTTAATATAAATTAATCTGATGGTTTATAATAGTTAGAAATATTTTTATCTGATTTAAAGAAAAAAATTTTGAATAAAATAATTTGTGTAGTATTTTTTTTTTCTTTATATGTGTCTTGAGTATATATTGTAGCATTGTGTGGATAAAAGGTATTTTATATTAGATTCTTTAACCGATTTGTTATACAACATCCCCCTCAGGGTGTGTATTCATTTCTTTTTTTTGTGCTTCTGTTCTTTAACCATCGCTGCTTTTGTTTTCAACGACATACTCGAACGCGGTGAGAATGAAAATGAATGGCCGTGAAAGCCCATCGAGGTAGCCACAGAGGGCGATGGCTCGTTCAGTGAATGGATAAAAAAATATATATGTACATGTATATGTATATCCATAGAGGATTAACCTCGAAAGAGTCTCGTCTCGTAGACCGCTTGAAAAGGATACTATATAATGCCTTTATATATTTTTTTTTCCCCTCCGCAAAACCCTCTTTGCACGCCCCCACTGTGCGCTGCAAATGGAGAAGCTGGAATTATTATAACAGTTGTTATATGTATGTATATTGTATATGTATGTATGTATTTGTTTGTATGTGTGATAAGGGTTCGTTGAGACATACAGTCATGCAAATTGCTGCACCGTGTAACCCTCATTCTGATCAGCGCAAAAATGAATATAAAATTCCATTTTATACATCGGATATTAAAATTATTATCACTTTTATTTTTTTTTTTTCTGTATTATAATTTCCTCTATTTCAATATATTTTTTATATTTTTATTCACGTATTTAATTTGATAATAAATTTATTATTTATAAGCTCAATTCAAATTTTATTAAATATATTAATTTTTATTAGTTAAAGAATATTCATATAAAAATTTTAACTTTGATCTCAACGACAAATTTTTATCCTATAAACTTTCCTTCTTATGATCTTTCGTTTTATAATTTTTTTTTCAATATAATACCAGTATAATATCTGCTTTTATAAGCCAAAGTAATATTGCGGTTTAATTTATAAAAGTGGAATAAAATTTTTTGGCAATGTTTCATCCTATGGATAAATAAAAATATAATTAAAACTCAACAGTGGAAATTTTGTAAAAATGTTAAAATCAATTAAATACAATTGGATGAATTCAAATATTAAATTAAAACAATTGGTGTAAAATGTCATTTACTAAAAATATAAATTAGAACAGTTGGGAAATTCTTAGTGTGACAAATACGTATAATGACAAGGTGTGACAGTGATAAAAGCCAGTAATTCATCAGAGACAGTAGTGTGTACTGGGCAAAAGCGTTTCTCGTCAAATAAATGCATGCAGTGACGTGTAACGGCGTGAAACGTACGTTAAAACATGAACGTTATTCACATTTCTCTCGCTCGCATGTTATTGTGAGAGAGATTATATTAGCAGAAGATATATAGACACGATATATAGATGATAGCAACTGTTAATATATATGTAGATGTTATATTCTAACGGCGAACAACGAAGTAGCACGAGAGAGAAATGTCAAGCCGTTGGGTGAGCAACCAAAGTGGTAAAGTCTAGTCATTAGTCAGACACCCTCTTGGCCAGTCAGAAGATAGTTGGATGGTTAACGTTGTGCAAGTTTCATCGTGTCGTCTATTTAACTTTCTCCCTCGTTTACTATTGTTCTTTCTTGCCCATAAGAGACGAGAAAAAAAAATATAATAATCAAATAATCTATCCTCAAACAAACTATTATATAAACAAAATAAAATTCACCATTAAATATATTTATTCGTTCATTAATTCCGAATTATATACATCAAACACAAATAATAATTTTAATCATTATATTTCACTGAATATAAATAAATATACTTTGGAATATTGAATTATTATTTTATATAAATATTTTTATTTATATGTATTATTTAATTGTTAATGAAAAAACTTTGATCTTTTGATCGTGATGTTTCTAAAATTATATACGAATGAACAATGCCAATTAATTGGCCACCAAGTCCATCCAACAATTAGTTAGTTCACGGATAAAGCAAAATTCTCTTGTACATCCCTGAGGGGTAAAAATTTTTATCGACGAACGCGCTCACCTCACAGTTAATCGGATCAAAGGCACCCTCACTCCTTCATATACACCCGCGTCACCCTCCTATCCAACTGTGTGTATAGATGAGAATAGCGTAAAATTCAATAATCCAAGCGAAATGTCTCTCGTTGTGTTATATAAATGACGAAACTTTTCCAATTGCTTTTTCCAACGAGGCGTATCAAAACTCTCATGTCGTTCTCTTGCGTTTGCTTTTATTCACTTATACACACTTCAGCCCAGTAGTACTACTCATCTGTCCGTTTCGTCTCAGCATCTCATACCCAAGGTCATTGTAGATAGAAAGAATTAAAAAAAATAAAAAATAAAACATTCCAAGATACTTTCTTTCATGTCCCCAAGAAACGAAAAAAAATTTGTATCGTATTGGAATTATTTATTTATTTTTATTTTCATTTCTAATTTCTTTTTTTTTTTTACATTGGATTCACGTTACTCACACAATCAATAGCGATTATATCCAGCAAAGATGAATAAGAGAAGAAAAATACTATCGTGATTCCAATTGCGACGATTAGATTGGACCAAACGTAGCAGTAGTTGGGCCAATATTGTGCCAATGTGAATGGCCAACTCGCTGGCACAGCATTGGGCTATTGTTGGCTTGTCATTCAATCCACTAACATCAACCACATATATACATATACATATGTATATACAGATAGATAGGTATACAATATACCGTAGACTCACAATCACTATTCACCCTTATACTATACTATTCACTTCATCTCTACCAATCCCTGGGGTCGCATCAAACAACCATCGTTGTATATATACCGTTCCCTTAATTTCCTCGTGGTTGGATATATACATCTCATAATGATGAGCCCTTGAAGCCATACAATGGGTCGTCGAGTCGATGCATGCAATTGTGAAGCCAACAAATGTTATTTCAATTCTTTTTATACACCCATGACAATCATTCATTTATTTATTAATTAAATTATTTTTTTTTTTAGTATTAAATACCGGAATAAAATTAATTCATTTGTGTATGGTTATTTTATGTTTTACAGCTTGTAATAAAACGTATTATGGAGATACTGGAAAGACATATTATTTGGAATTGCATCGTCCAAAGGAGGATAAAGTACCGTACTTTTGTAAGCTCACATTCAACGCACCCGGTGGCGAGCTCGGTGACATCGTTCAGGTAATTGAAATTTCAACTAAAATACATTGAAGTATATATATGTATGACAGGACAGTTTGTTGGAATTTTTTAATAATTATTAAAGCAATGGTAAAAGTTTAAGAGTGATGAAATATTCTCAAGAGAGAATTAATATTATTTTTTTTTTCTTGTTTTTGTATTTTATTATTAGTTTTTTTTTCTTTTCGTTGTTGTTCATTTGTTCAACTAGAATGGAATTGTTTTGTAAACATTCGTGTGATGCGTTGGAATGTCGATTAAAAATCGTTGTCATCATCAGAAAATTTATATATCAGCCCAATGCAATATATGAAATTTTATATCATAGAGCCAATACTTGGAGGGTATTGATTCAGTGGAAAAAATTTTTTATTATCTCTTAAACGTCCTGGGATAGAATGAATTGAAAAGAGGAAATGTAGAGAGAATGGAAAAAAATATAAGCTATATGAAATTTTATCGGGTTTTGAAAGTATTAAATGTTTTATGTAACATAAATTTTGTTTCATGCTTCAGTTAACCTTCGACAGCTTCACCCTTGGTAAATTCGTGTCCTTCACCGCAGAGGGATGTCCGGATGGATCATTGCAGATATCAGAAGCTCAACGACCCGACGTTGGTGGACTTTGGTGTGGTACATCATGGGGTCCAGCAATTTATTACAGCGAAACTCCAACAGTTACAATATCATTAAGATTATTAAGATTAAGTCAAGATCAAACTGGTTTCAACTTTGATTTTCGTATGGCATATAAAATGATACGAAAATCCGATGCAGTTGTTCGTTATGGAAATCCATTTGTTGGTAAAGTATTTTATTTAATTTTATTCTATGATTTTTATATATTTTATTCTCTTTATTTATTTTTTTATTTTTTCTTATCGACAAATTTACAGGGATGACTCAAGTCACCCAAGCTCCAATGACATTGTTGGATATATCAACGGAATATTCGAATGTAACAATGGCAATGCCAGTGCAAATTGTGAAGGAGACACAACCAACGAAGCCAACGCCCGAGCTACAATACCTTGGGGACCTAATTTCGGGTACATACTGCTCGAGAATATTCAGCGACTGCGATAGGAAGAAATGTAGATTGCAGTCGCCAAATTTTCCCGGCCTTTACCCGCGCAATCTCACTTGCTATTACGCGGTAAGTAGGACACGAATTTATTCACTGTCTATCTTTTCATAATGCAGCAATACACAACACAGCACAATGATAATTGTGTCGTGAATAATTAGTTGAATCGCTAAAGTTTTATCACAAAGTAAAATTGTTATTCGTGACAATTTCATTTATTTCCATTCAATCTTTAGTTGACGCAATTAAATAGTCACTTGGATAATTACTGCTGGGTAATTGAGCTGAAAAGTTGAAGTTTAAAGAGTCGAAATAAAATATATAAAAGAACGTGGGACAAAGTGGAATGCGTGAGAAAAATTAATTAATTAATTTTTTTATTGGGATAATTTTATTATTTAAATATTTTGAAAAATATTTATTTAAAGTATTTGTTGATGACATTGTTATGAAAAATTTATACCGCATTGTCGAATTGATATTTTTATAATATAAAATATAATAAAAAAAATTTTTTTTTTTTTGCCAAAATAAATTAATTAATTTTTTTTAATAGATAATTTGATTGTTTAAATATTTCGAAAAATATTCATTGTTAAAATTATTATGAAAAATTCATACCGAGTTATCGAATTGACATTTTTATAATATAAAATATAACAAAAAAATTTTTTTGTTGCCAAAATAAATTAATTAATTTTTTTATTTAGATAATTTGATTATTTAAATATTTAGAAAATTATTTATTCAAAATATTTATTGTCAAAAATATTATGAAAAATTCATACCGAATTATTGAATTGATATTTTTACAATATAAAATATAACAAAAAAATTTTTTTTTTGCCAAAATAAATAAATAAATTTTTTTATTTAGATAATTTGAGTATTCAAATATTTAGAAAAATAATTATTCAAAATATTTATTGTTAACATTATTATGTAAAATTCATACCGAGTTATCAAATTGATATTTTTATAATATAAAATATAACAAAAAAAATTTTTTTTGTTTCATTCTTAAAAATCTCTTGAAGTAAATAATTTCATCAATCTTTTCTTTAATATTTTTATCCACCCTGAAGCACTATTTACCAGCCCAAAATGAACTCACTAATCTCCCGAGAGAAATTTCATATAATTAAATGCTATATGAACTTAAACTCCAGTTGCTAATTAAATTTCTTGAAAGAGACAAGACACTAAACATACAGAAATTCCCATGAGATTAAATCAACTTGAATGGTTCCTACATAGATACAAAATGAAAAATAAGTTACAATCCAATGTAACAATGAGACTGTTAATTGTACACAGGTTCGCCAACACGAAATTCCACCAGGCAAACATGCGCTTATAACAGTGAGACAACCTCGAGGACAATTAATTGCTGTTCGCGCACGACCAGCTAGTCAAGCTGAGCCACCACCACGTGAACTACGTCTTTGGCAAGATTGCGACATTGTTCAAGATTACGTGACTGTATACGATGGTTATACCACTCGTGATCCAGTTATACTTAAGTTTTGTGGTGGCGGTGAACCAGTACCTGAAGCGACAAGTAGTGGCGCTGAAATTCTTGTCGAATTTACTACTTCACCATATGGAACTTTTCTTCATCCAACGCCACCTCATTCACTTCATGGATTTCAATTGGAAATTCAGGTTCGAATAAAAATTACATCAATATATCCAACAAGAAAAAAATTTTAATACTATCAAAAATAATTACATAATTTTAAATAATTAAATATTTTATTATAATTTAAATAATTGTAATTAAATATTTTAATATAATAAAATATTTATTTAATTTATTCAATTTCAAATGAATGAATAAAATATTTATTCTTTTAATATTCTCCAATCAATTAAATAAAATTATTTTAATTCTATTAAATTTGTTTCGTCATGTAAATAATTAATACTTTTTATATTGTTTTATAATTTATTTTGTTTGTTTATTTATTGTATCAGGTGAAGTTTGTTGATGCAGACTCACCAACGTATGCCAAGAATAAACGCTGTGAATTCTGGCTCAAAGGCAACACCGGTGGAGTTCTCGCATCACCAAGACATACATTACCTAGAAATACTACTTGTTTGTATCATTTACGTGGAGCAGGACCTATCATGCCGAGTCCCACACCACCTCGACCACTTCCAAAATTTCCTGAAACACGTCCTGGCACTGTTTGGAGAAAACCCGCGCCCAAACCACAACAATCACAATTTCGTGTGTGGCTTTCAGTTCTGAAATTTCACGTTGGAATAAATCCAACGACAAATGATGATGATTGTAGCACAACGCTTTTTGTATGGGACGGTGATATGATGCCATTATCTGAATGCAACGATATATCATGGTGAATAATTCATTTATCTTCATCCATTTTTAATAAATAAATAAATAAATAAATAAATAAATAATCAAATAAATATAATGAAAATTCGAATATAAATTAACGCATTTAATACTTATTATTTTGTTTCTTATTCATATTTGTTTCATAAATTAAATTAAATATTATTAATCAAATGAATCATTAATAATAATTGTAATTAATTTTCAATAAAATTCTTCTTTCTTTTTATTTACAGTGAAAAAGAACGATTGAGATATATGGAAAGAACTGGACACTCTATAACAACAGTAGGTGCACGTCCAGCGAGTAATACAACACTTCTAGCAAGATATTGCAAAGATAAAGTACCAAAAACATGCGATCATGCTATTTTACAAAATACCAGTCGACCATGTTCACTTGGTGAAGGTTTCATTTCTTCTGGCAGCAGTTTAACAATTGAAATACGAATGGTCGAATCAACAGCACTAAGGCAAGTCTTTAATTCACATTTTTCAACTCACTAATCCAATATCTATATAATAATAATAGTAGTAGTAGTAGTAGTACGAAAAATAATGAGGAAAAAATAAAACGATTCGATATTTTACAAATGGATAAATGATCGGTGTGCACTTAGTTGAATTTTTTTTTTCTCTCAATTGAGATGGAAGAAAAAAAAATGGGCAACTACAAATAATCTTTCTTCCTCCATCTTGTTGGAGACCAACAATATAATCCGGCATTAGTTCTCGGATGGTTTATGGGCCAGCAAGCTCAGCAGCACTACACTAAGCTCTTGTGCTTTCACCAACACGTTTCTATATATTTTTTCTAGCTCCATTTTTTTTTTATATTATTTCTTTTTGATCGTTCATTTTTTTCAACTTTTTCATTGAATTTAATTTTTTTTTCTCTTCAATTTGAAGGCCCGTAAACTTTCGTGCACTCTATGAATTTGTGGATCTTCATCAAGACGGTGATGCTTATGGCAATGGACCATGTTCGAGAATATTTTATAGCAGAAATCGTGATCAATATCCCGATCGATATTTTCGATCGCCAAGAAATATTTTTCTCTACGGTCGAGGTGGATCGAAAAATTTAACGTGAGTTTATTAATTATTTTATTGAATTAAATGAAATGTAAAATAGAGGAGAAAATAATTTTTTATATATTTATTATGGATAATTAAATTAATTATAGATGCGTTTATCGATTTGAGGGTGAGCAAGATGAAATTGTTAAGCTCAGATTTAATAAGCTTCTAAATGGAAATCGTACGTGTCGAAGCGTTTCCAGTGTTGATTATAATCGTTTACTTTGCGTTGGTTCCAGCAATTTTTCACTCAAGGTAATTATTTTTTTTTTTAATTCCACATACAAATTATTTATTCACATTATCGTTCTCATCGACATATTAGCAATCATCCTATAATAATAAAATAAAAACAGCAATTTAAAAATAAAAAATAGGACAATAATCAATATTGAATATAAATAATAATTTAAAAAAAACAAAAATTGCAATCGGATCAATATTATGAGAAATAATATACACTATCCAACCTAAATGTGCAACGAACCTTTATAATATTCTCTCCCAATCGTCTCTAGAACTCAAGCAATATTGCATGTTTCACATACATTAAAATTCTATACTAACGTTTAACAAAGTAACAACGTGTCTTCATTATTCCCGGTGGCTGAACTCAAACTCATGATTGGAGTTTGAAACACTGCCGGGAGCCAACTGCAATTTCAGAGAGCCAATTCAACAATCGATCATTCCCCTTTTTACTAGAAAAAAAAAAAACTCATTTACTCAATTGACGTAACGCAAATAGTTTTACAAGTACCATTTGTTAATGAAAAATTTGCATTCGTCCAAGGATAATAAATAAAATCAACAACCGTGAGAGCTTTAACTGAAAAGAATAAAAATAAATAAATACAAAATATGCCAATATGTAAGCCATGAGAAAAATGATATGTGGATTATTGATATTTGGAAACATGTCAACCTTGAATTTCACATTGCCTTTATTGAAATATTCTATTTGTCTATATTTTTGTATTGTATCAGGTTTTTGAGCTGCCATGGTCTAATGCCTCGCCAGTACAACGTGACTGTCTCTGCTCAAATCGATCGCTGCCCATCAACATCAAGTCGTTGTCCAATATTGTTGAGGTACATTTCACTGTATACTCAATGAATGCACTTGACGACTACAATAACCTCTTCTTTGAGGGTGTCTGGGACTTTATGAAGGCTGTACCGTGCCTGCAGAATAGACGAGTGAGAGGACCATCAGGAATGATACAGTACGAGTCTGTCACCATCGATGAAAGCGAGGTTTACTTTATATTCAATAATAAAATACAAAAAAAAAAAGAAAAAAGAAATGAATTCAATTTTACTTTTTAAATTAAAACATTTTTTTTTTCATTTGTTTTCTTTTTTTAATATTTAGAAAAATTGCAAGAATCATCCATGGTTAATTGATCCAGGACCACGGCAATATTTATATGTAAAAACTTATGGAATAGTTATGAAAAATAATTCCAATTGCCTGACAACAAATAGAATTGTCATTCACACTGGTGGTAAAGTTAATGTTTCCGTGTGTCCGAAGCCGTCAATTGATTTCAAACATCACACGGTAGAAGTGTTCAGTGAAGGCTGGTCTGCCAATTACAAATCAATGGTATTGGCACCGGGTTTCGATCCAACAAGAACAATTGCCGTTGAATTTATCATGAACGAAATGGATACTTATACCGTCACATGGCTGGAATTAACTCGAAGGTATTGTATTTCAATTAATTAATTAATTAACAAAATAAGATTGAACAAAATGAAAGAAGAAAAAAAATAAACACAATATTACTAATTGATTTTATATTGCTTTAACTAGACCATCAATCACCGCTTTGACAGAGGGCTTAAAGATGCCACGTGATTGCGAGCAACGTTGTCCTGAATTAAATGCTTGTATAAACGCTTCACTGTGGTGTGATGGGACTTCTCATTGTCCGTCTGGTTACGATGAAGCTTTGACCCATTGTTCAATGCTACTGAGATTGCCACCATTACATTTAGCTGTTGGCGCTATTGTTATTGTCACTGTTATTGGATCAATTTGCTTTGTTTCATGGCGTGTGTTTCGACGAAAAACAAATCGTTCAATATCACAACATCGACTAAAGAGTATTTCATCAGAAACAGCAATAATTGATGGTAAAGAAGTGATTTGCTGACAAAGCGATTGTTCTGTGCGTTACGTTGAGGTGGATCGTGTCACTACTGTGTGACCTAAACTACATTCAATTAATATTACACTCGTTCGTTGGTTGGTTTATTGGTAATTTTATGGTAGTTTCAATGTTACCTCAATGCGAAAATTTAATAAATAATATGAAATCACTGCCGTGAATGTTCTTTTGATCATGATCATTTGTAAGGCGTTCATTGAATTATGTGGGTGTTTATCATTATTATATATTGCCAATTGACATGACAATTGAACGAGTGTGAAAAAACCCACCCTTATATACACGTTGCGCGCAGAACTCGTTGCAATTTTATTGTGACGCGCGCTGAATTCTTATTAAGGCAGCTATTAATTTTAATTAAAGTGAGCCCGAAAATTTTTGTGCTCGAATTATTATTAGATATTGTATGTAATAAGACATAATTTTTCTCATCATCATCATCATCACACACTCTAAATATTATTCACAACAATAGTCCTCATGGATTATATTATTATGGCTTGACTTTTTGCTTAGTTATTTTCTTTTATGAAAGAATGTTATTTGTATTTAATTATATTAATGAATATTATTCATAATTGTACTAAAATAAATAGACATTCAGGTTGTATTACAGTGAATGAACGAAGATTTATATTTTTTTTTTGTTTATTAATCGCGAATTTTCTCGATGGCGACAACTCGCACAGCCACTAAATTTTTATCCTTGTGTTTAGATAAAAAAAAAAATATCTAAATACTATTACGTATTGTTTGAGAAATATCTTTCAACAATGGACAATAAAGAAAAAAAAAAATTAATCAATATATTTAATATATAAATAATTTTTTTTATCGAGATTATTCGCGATTATAATGAGCGAATTTTTGAGGAAAAATGTCGAGCCATAAATGGTATAATTACAATTACGATGATGGGTATAATATATCGTTTCGAATAAACAATAAAACAATAACAAAAAACACATCGACATTAATGAAAAAAATATACAATATAAACAAAATTTAATAATTATATTAAACAATTCATCGATGTGTAAAAAAATAATGAAACAAATATGACCGACCGATAATTAAATAAAAAAAGAAATTAATTTTAGATTGACAAACGATACGTTTAGAATTATAAATCGTGTGTCAAAAGACTACATAGATACTGACCAAGTTCAATGAAATAATTAACTGTTTACAAAAAAAAAAATAAAAAAGAAGAAAAAAAAATACAATAAGATGAATAAAAAAGGAGAAATGTGTGCAAGTGCAGCTAGAAAGAATTGAGACAATGTGCCGAAGGAAATAAAAAAAAAAAAAAATGTGAGCAATGACAAAAGTAAGAAGATAAATGTAGAATTTTTTTAGTGAGGAATCATGTGATATAACGCTGTTTTCTTCGAAGCTGCGCTTCGAATTGTTACGCCGGGATTGACGTCAGCGTTGGACGCGCGCGAACAATCCAATCGATCCTACACAAATGAGTCGAAAAATATATATGTATATAATAATATATAGTAATATACGTATATAGGATATAAATGTACATATATATCCCTCGGTAATTGTTCGTAAAAATAATAACGTCGACGCTCGTGTTATATCTCGGCTTGTAAAACCTTGTTCATAAATGTAAATATATGAGTCGTTTATTTATATTTAATGCGGTGAAAGAGATAAAAATAAATAAATAAAACTACTGGTCTTTGCTATTATTTCACCATTGTAAAATTATACAATAGCAGTATAAGAAAATAAAATAAAAGAACAATATATAAAGTAAATAAATTAATGTTCCTTAATATGCAAAGACCAGTGGTTCATTATTCCGTTTATTAACTTAATTAATAAGCTCTTACTTCCATCAAATCAACTGCCCAAGAAACATTGTCTGGGACGTTGGATAATAATAATTAAAATAACCGGGAAATGATAATAAAAATAAAAAAAAAAAAAATTATAGCATGCATAAATAATAAAGATCTCACGAACGTGTATCCGGTGATGGTGCACGCCAAACAGCTAGCCAGGAAGCACAGCCATCATTCTCTTTAGTCGACATTGCAATAAGCAGAGAATGAAAAAAATAAAAAAAGAAGATAAAAAAGTGTGTTAAATCAAAATTGAAGAAAAGAGAAAAGAATAAAATAAAATGAAAATAAATAAATTTAAAGAGACAATCGTTTATACGTATAAATATTATTGTTGTTTTTTTTTTTGTTTAAATTATTGGCTATAATATTGGAACAATTATTATCTATCTGGTTGTTGTCAATTATTTAAATGGGTCAATTTAATTTTTTATCAATTGATTTATTGATGATTCGTTTTAATTATTTTGGGACCAAATATATATTAAAATTAATTTATTGATAATATTGTAAACTTTATGTTTCAGTATCGGAAGAATTCTCTTTTTTATTACCAATCTGCATTGTCAATTGAATTAAAAAGAAAAAAAATTATTCAACGATATTTCATTGGAATTTAATCTAAAATCTAATAATTATTTTTTTTTTTTTTATACATATTTTTCAATGAATATGGAGATTGAAAAGAAAAACGTACAGTCCCATTGTCATATTTATGTCCTAGTTCTTCAATAATTGATATCAATAATTGAAAATGCATTTTACTGCGATAAAAAAAAAAAAGTAGAAAGTTTGAAGAATTTCTCATTGGCAATGAAAACATTCATAAGTGCAAATGGTAAAATCAATTGTAAGAACAATGAAAATAATAAATTAAAATTGAGAGAGTACTTTTATTCAGTACGATTGTAAATAGTGCACGTATGTGTGAATTTTTAATTATAGAGCACGATGTGTACGTCAGCGAAAATTAATTCATAGATGAATAGACAAATTTACCCGTATACTAATGTATTAAATGATGTAAACCATATCTAAGATGTGTTAAGGTTTCGATAAAACACAAGAAAAAAAATATGTTTTCAAAGTTTATGACGAGATGAAAAATTAATTCCTGTATCGAATTAAAAAAACTGATATAGTTGATAAAACAAAAAATCTCTTGTCAAAGAAATGCGAAATGAAAACGAAAAAATAAAATTAATTTTTTGTCCTACATTAGTTCCCGCAAAAAAAAACGAAAATACTCAAGATGCTAAAGGATTTTTTTTTTCATCTATAATTGAGTAATGATTAAAGTAAGGAGCAATAATTGGTCGCTTTATTAAAATTATTGATCGGCATCTGATTGATAAATTAATTAATTAAGTTTAAAGTTAGTTCTAGAACTCCAATGACTGACTCGTACAGTGAACGATAGATATATTGCGAGTCACAAACATTTTTTAAGACTGCCGCATATTCATAATTAATTAAATCTTATCGAATATTACGCTCATTATGTTCGATAATTTTTTGATAAAATATATTCCTTCTATTTTTTCCCTCTTTTTAATGTTCTGTTTCTTCTTTTTTTTCTTTTTTTTTAATTTTCATTACATATTCAAACGAAGTATCCATCAATTTAATATTTATAAGTGCCATTTAACCTTTGCTATATCAAAAAGTGTTAAATAAAATTAAATAAGGCAAGAAAAAAGTTTTAATGAATGTTAAAACTGAGCGTGGAGTCAGAAGGAAACTGACAATAACACATTACACAGCAGACACAAACGCACATGCAAATAATTTTCAACGAAATATTCGGCGAATTAATTGGAAGATATTAAGTAGAATGAAAAAAAAAATATAAATATATATATACATGAGAGCAACCATATTAATTAAATAATATCGATTTCGTAATTTTTACTTTATACCTCAATCGCAAATAATTGAAAAAAAAAAAATATATATATATATCATCACCGCCAATTTGTTAATAACATTTGGAAATGAATCACCAAATATGCTCACATAATAATACGCATAGTAAATAATTATACCATTATTAAATTAATTGATTTAAGTATTAACTATGCGAAAATTTTTAATGAATTAATTTTGAACATTACTTTTCTGTGTAATTATTTTTCAATATTTCCCCACCTCTCATCAAACCACACTATTCTCGAAATAATGTTAAATTATTACACTAAAAAAAATCAACAATTATGGGTATAGATAATATATATTATCCCATTGTTCATAAAATTGTAATGACAAATTATTTTCCTCATTTATACATGTATTTCGAGATTCTTATATCGTTAAGCATACAGATAAAATTAATAGCCCACTAAATAAAATCAATCATCGCCACAATTTCACCCTACCAACTATTATATAATGAATATTAACATCAGAGATAACACGCAATGATATCTATAATTTATTATTTGTTTTTTACAACAACGAATAATTTTTTTTTATTTTTTTTCGTTGTTGCAAAAATTATATACGCACCACTGGATCCATGAAACATTTTTACTTTATTATTTATATATAATATTAACACTGACACCAAAGAGACATGAATAATTCCATTGATTTCGATCATCTAATCAGAAATATTCACGATTATTACCATTTTTTTTTTTTTAATTTTCTATTCAAGCTGATATTGAGAGAAAACTCTGCGCATCCGTCTCATGATCGATGGATCACTCTTTGGAATCAAGTTATAAATTTATATATATTTATATATACGTATTGTTTAATCACTTAATCTTTCAACTGATTGGAATTTATCTGTCATGTACGCAAAACATTTTAGCGCTATCATAGCAATTAATTCATTTAGTATTTTTCGATTGTGAACATAAACTCTTGTCATACTTCATTTCTTCTCAATGATCTCATTCATTTGAATAATTATATTAGCATCGTGTCTCATAAAGACCACTTCTACCAATATATCTCACCCACTTGATGACATCATGATCAGAATAATTGAGTTTGGATTCAAATACTTTCAAATACCGTACTTTAAAGCCTGATGGCGCAAATGGTACCTCGAAATTCATGGATATAGGTGGTCTAGTCCATTTCTTCTTCGTATCAGTTTCCAATAAATCGATTTCAGCTGATAATTGAGTCTCCTTCATACCGGCCATACGTTTTATCTTCCATACAATTGCATTCTCCGATGCTTTATACTTAGCTTTTCCTTTTAAGCAAATTAATTGAACGCCAGCTGTGTTTAATGGCGTTGGTACACGTACCTCGATTTTTTGGCCCAACAATGACGGTTTAAAATTCGATTTAAGAACGGCTTTCACTTCCATTTTTGTGCGACCAACCTCGCGCACAAGTGGAATCAATCGAAATGGCAGTGATATATCTTTTGTTGTGCGATATCTAAACATAAATTAATCAATAAATATAATATTAAATTATTTTTCACAATAATAAATTTATGCGAATAATATATGTAAAGTAGAAATTAACCTCATTAATTCAAATTCACCATCCGGTGGTATGAAACTAATGGAATGTTCAGTTTCGAATTTTGATAGTTTTACACATTGATGAAATTGACAATCGTCAATAACAACAACAGGTTTTCCTGATCGTGCACCAGTTGGATCATCACCACCTAATGCATTAGTTCCGCATTTTACACCACGTGCTTCCATTACAATTTTATCATTAATGCCAAATTTACATTCAGGCATTCCAGAGAGATATGATTTCATTACCACCTGCAAATAAATTATTATAAATGAATTACTCATTATTTATTATTATTTTTTACTATTCTTTGAGGTTCACTTTACCTTTCCTGCAACATGAGCACTCAATACCTGACCCTGTGGGCTCATCAACAAATTAACATATTCCAATACATCAAGAAATAGCTCATTGCGACGATATTTTATTCCTTCACGACGCCATCCTATTTGTCCAGTTACTTGCGATGTTATTTGTGCTTGCTCCTCTTTTGTAGCAGATTTCACACCTTGTTGAGTGATAAATGTCTTTAATACACCAGTATCGCAATTTTGTGGATATCCAAAGTCCAAAATTTCTAAAATAAAAATACAATTCTCAATAAAAATTATTGATAATTCTTTGTTAATTCATTTTTTTTCTTTCTATCTTTCACTTACCATCGAGTAATTCGTAAATAAGAACGAAATTATTCTTGATATTTTCCTCAGAAATTTTGCCAAAATACGATTGCATAACATCATTAATCTTCAATAAAAATTCAAACACCATCGCAGCATTAACATTTTGTTTAGTTACAGCTGCCAGCCAAATATTAGCTCGTTTAATATGAAAGAATGATGTTCGAGCAATATTGGTAACAGGTGAACGGACTTGTTGTCGTGCATGTATAACATTAACTCGAAATGCATCAACAGCATTTCTACCGATATCATCACGGTACACACGTGAGATGAGTACCTCACCTTTATGATTATAGACAAACAAACCTCCAATCATTTTGTCGGAGGATGCTAATTACTTGATGATTACTCTGAAATCCAAATGGAGTATTTAAATAAAAAAACAATAAATACCATTATAAAACATGAATAAAAATCATAAATTAAATTTACTAATCAATACAAAAATTACAAAATAAAATTATTGAAAGCAATAAATTAATAATTAATCCATTGTCTGCATACAATAATTAATATTATTAATACATTTAAAATAAACTACGTACAATTAAGTACAATATGCACTAAAAATAACTCAATCAAGGCTTTTAATAAATTAAATATACGTAATAATAGACATGTAATAATATGAGTAGATGAGAATTGATACTTAACAGTTGCCTATAATTAAACTTGATAAAAATTTATTGAAACATTTATAAATTTGGAATATAATATAATAATTGATAACGCCCCTATGTAATGTTACATTTGGATATTTGTATGAGTGTATGGGTGTATATATGTGTGGAATATATCGTTGGATACTCCAACCAACGGTCACTGTTATCGATCGTTGAGATTAGTAAGTAAGAGAAGAAAGATCCAAGGTACTGAGAATTATTTAATAATCAAAAAAAATTCATTGATTCTTTTGAGGTTAATGCAAAGATTATTTTACGAGTTTTACTTACGCATTTCTTTACTACGAAATAATACAATGAATAAATTGTTCACGACACCGACAATACACCGGTGGGTTCAACCAAGCGACGTTTAGATTATTTTTCCACCAATCTGTATTCTGTCTGCTACCCAGTGCCAATTTTGCTACCAGTGACAAAGTAACACCCACTTTTGCAACTACGTGAATCAAATTCAGCACTACTTGTTAATGAGGTTATGTGTGTTTTAATATTTTTTGGTTTTTAATTAAATTATATTGTTGTATATCAATTCATTTATATTAGTTAATTGATTTTTATGCATTTTCATATTGCTCGTTTATGGAATTATACTGTTTTTATGTTGAGTTTTATGGTAGTTGATATTTGTTTAAGCAACGTCATTGGTTAAAATGTAAACCAATAGTTGAGTGATTTGTACGAAAGTGTCGCACCCTGATGTCAGAATTTATCAACTTTTTTTGAATGTTTTAATTTAAAATATGTATTCAAATACGCATAAATAGAATTGTTTCAAAGTTATTTCAATAAAGATTTCAATAATCTATTAACGTGAACAAATTTAAAAAATTAGTTTTATTTTTTGATTGAATTTATCCACAGAAAAGTTTTCGGATAAATATGTATTGAAGAGAAAGTTTCGTAATTCTGACATGAGCAGCACTGACGTTTGTGATTGATGCGCCATCTTACGTTCTAATATTGATTCACACAATTCCATTATTTCAGTTCATAACATGTCACAGTTTATTACACTTTCAGTGTTCACTGATGATTATTCGGCATTGCAGTGTCATATGAATATAGAAGTGCAATTATATTATAAACTTATTACAAACGTTATTAAACAAATAATAACATAATATAATAGAATTACGTGTTTGTTTCAATTGATAAATATTTCATTTAGCTGAAATTAATATAAATTAATCAAGATGCCGCGTATTATGATAAAAGGCGGCGTTTGGCGTAACACGGAGGTAAGATATTAGTATTCTAACCTCTAAAAAAAATATTAACATCGATAACATATTCACAAAAAATATCGTATTGAAATAAAATTTAATGTTTTCCCCTCATTTTAGGATGAAATCCTCAAAGCGGCGGTAATGAAGTATGGAAAAAATCAATGGAGTAGAATTGCATCTCTACTTCATCGTAAATCCGCCAAACAATGCAAGGCCCGGTGGTTTGAATGGCTGGATCCAAGCATCAAAAAAACAGAATGGAGCCGTGAAGAAGATGAAAAACTTTTGCATTTAGCAAAACTCATGCCAACTCAATGGCGAACAATCGCTCCAATTATTGGTCGTACTGCTGCTCAATGTTTGGAGCGTTATGAGTATTTATTGGACCAGGCTCAGAAAAAAGAAGAAGGTGAGGATGGTGTTGATGATCCCAGGAAATTAAAACCTGGTGAAATTGATCCGAATCCTGAAACAAAACCAGCGAGACCCGATCCAAAAGATATGGACGAAGATGAATTAGAAATGTTATCAGAAGCGCGTGCGAGACTTGCCAATACGCAAGGCAAAAAAGCTAAACGTAAAGCACGTGAAAAACAATTGGAGGAAGCTCGTAGATTAGCTGCACTACAAAAACGTCGTGAATTAAGAGCTGCTGGTATAACTGTTTCACAAAAAAATAAACGTAAACGTGGAGTGAATTATAATACTGAAATTCCATTTGAAAAACGACCAGCTCATGGCTTTTACGATACATCAACTGAACATGTTGATCCACTTGCTGCCGACTTTTCACGTATTCGACAACAACATTTAGACGGTGAATTACGAACAGATAAAGAAGAAATTGAACGAAGAAAAGATAAACAAAAATTGAAGCAAAGAAAAGAAAATGATATACCAATGGGAATGTTGAATAATGAAGAACCATTGAAGAAACGAAGTAAATTAGTATTACCAGAGCCACAAATATCAGATCAAGAGTTACATCAAGTTGTTAAGCTTGGCCGTGCTTCAGAAATAGGCAGAGAAATCGCCAGCGAAAGTGGAATTACTGCTTCAGACAGTTTGTTGGCTGATTATTCATTGACACCTAATGTTGCAGCGACACCACGAACGCCAGCGGTAACTGATCGAATTCTTCAAGAAGCACAAAATGCCATGGCTCTAACACACGTAGATACTCCATTGAAAGGTGGATTGAACACTCCATTATCAAATGCAGATTTTAATAGTGTCGTTCCATCGGCCAATGCCATAACGACTCCTAATACAGTGCTGGCTACACCATTTCGATCTCAGCGGAGTGATGGAACACCATTAAATACATTTAATACACCTGGATCCGTTCGAATGCAAAATGGAACATTGGCACCAACTCCCATTCGCGATAAATTAAATATTATCCCGGATGATGGCCTAGATATTTCAGAAACATCTGCGTTACGTAAGCAAGCCAAAAAACAAATAAACGCAGGTTTTCGTGCATTACCAGCAGCGAAAAATGATTATCAAATTGTCATTCCGGAGAACGAAACTAATGACGATGATGTAGATGAAACTGTTTCAAATATGATTGAGGATCAGGCTGATATTGATGCACGTAAACAACAGGAAATTTTAAAACAGAAAAAACGGGAATTAGAACGCCGATCGCAAGTTATTCAACGCGATCTTCCACGTCCATTAGAAGTTAATATTAATGTATTACGTACATCGATGGATGCTCCATTAACTGATTTCCAACGTGCCGAGGAATTAATTAAACGAGAAATGATTACTATGTTGCAATATGATACTTTACAAAATTCTATCTTGCCAAATAATAAACGTGGCACAACTGTTTTATCTCAAGCGCAATCATATCTTGATCAGAATCCATACGAAAATTTTGAAAAAGATGAAATAGATACGGCAAAACAATTGTTAATGGATGAAATGGAAGTTGTACGTGATGGTATGGCACATGGTGAATTAAGTTTAGATGCTTATTCAACAGTATGGGAAGAATGTTTATCGCAAATATTATATTTGGAGATTCAATCACGATATACAAGAGCTAGTTTAGCAGCAAAAAAAGATCGAATTGAGGCAGCTAAAATTAAATTAGATGAAAATCGTGTACATATGACGGGTGAAGCAAAACGCGCGGCGAGAATGGAAAAGAAATTAAAAATTCTCACCGGTGGTTATCAAACACGGGCCCAAGTTTTAGCAAAACAATTACATGATTTACGTGAAGAAATTGAACAAGCACAATTACAATTATCCACGTTCCAATTTTTAGAAAAACAAGAACAAGCAGCAATTCCACGTCGTATAAATCAATTAATTGTTGATGTTAAAAAACAAACTGAACGAGAACGATCTTTACAATTGAAATTTGCAGAGCTTGAGGAGCAATTACAGCAAATTCAATAAGCAATTTTATTTTTGAAATGCAATTATTTTCAGCAGTATATAGAAAAGTGTACTGATAAATATTTATTATTTTTTTTTTGTAAGTGTTGCAAACAAAATATAATTAGACTTATGTTTTCTTTTCATTTTCAATTGTAACTATTTAGATCATTTTTTAGGTTAATGGAATTTTATTGATTTATGTACGTAACAATTAAATGATATTTAATTTTATTAAGAAAATATCTTTACTAGAATAAATTGGGTGTTGTTCTGATTGTGGAACGTACTCAAGCTCAAATTTTTTACTTAATTCATTTAAAAATTCGTTCCATACTGGTATTTGTCCAGGAGTATCTCGTTGTTCTTGAGATAAAATAGCATAAGTACTTCTATTATTTTTACAAAAGTATTCTAAAGTCTCTATCAATGGTTGGATTGACTGAAAATTTTACAATTTTACTTTAAAATGTAAATACTCATCAAAATAATCCAATTATTCATAGTCTTCTTCTCACCTCTTTGTAATATACACAATCAGCTAAAAGAATAATATCTGGTTGAAAATCAAAATCAATAATATTTCCCCATTCAAGAATTCTTGCTTCAGCTGATCCTTCACTATCTCGCCATTGATTTTTATTTAATAAAATATTCTTCTCCAATATTGGAAAAGCAGATTTTAAATCAGTCATTATCACCTTACCTCTGAAATAAATTATTGAATAGTTTTATTAATTCATTTATTAATTAATCATTTTATTACTTATAATTATCGATATTGACTGATAATGTAAATGAAAGAGGAAAATTATCGTACCCAAGACAAGCTGCAGTCATTCCAACACAACCTATACCAGCACCAAGTTCCAAAATTTTTTTACCTCGAAGCCAATTGATTCCATATCGACTACTGTCACATAAAATATCCAAATATTTCGCTAAAACCAATGCTGCATCCCATACTACACAATTTACTTCGCCAACTTGTTGCTGATATAATGTTAATTGTTTATTTACAGTCTCCAACTCGAAAGCTCGTGTAAACGTGTTCTTTTCCATTTTTAATTATGAAAATTCTAACCTTGAAAACGCAGTTTGCGCGGTGCTTCAAACAAATCCTTTATGAAGTATGAAGCAAACAGCTTCAGTATATGAAAAAATTGTAGTGTAGCTATAGGTATAAAGTTGTAGCAATTAATTTTTCAAACGAACACTTGATTCAATTCATTTTGGCGCCATATTGCATGCCGATACATGAATAAAAGTGAGGTTATGAATGATTGGCGAGTATGCCCGGTATGGTGAATTGTGTGTGCATTGTTGTATGTACCCGGCGTGAACGTCAAATAAATTTATATAAGTGAAAAATATTATATTCAATGATAAAATGTCAGAAATAACACATCGAGGATGCAAAGAATTATTATTTCAACGTATGCTCATGGCTGTTGCATCCAGTATACTTGTTCAAATTATTTTTATGAGTTGCGTTGTATTAATCACAAATCTGAATATCACATCACCACTATCATGGATTGAAGATACTTTAGCAATTATAACATGCTTTCGTATGTGGTGCTATTTCACTGTACTCGCAACGATTATTGTTCTTCAAGGAATAATTTGTAGCAAAAATTATCTCAACAAACCACCCTATGCTGAAACAAGATTTACAATGTTCTACAATTTATTTACACCACATAATTTTATGGTAGGTACATTGTATCTTACCATTGGAATTGTATTAGTATGGTTACATTTATCACTTAAAGGTGACGAATACAATTCATTAACAACAAATTGTACAACAATTTATGGAACGTGTCTCGTTGAAGAATATTTATTCTTAATAATTGGTGGATTATGGACAGGTATCCATTATTTCATCAAGACAAACATATTTGGTATACAACGTCTACAATTTCCAATAATTCCGCAAACAAAATTCACGCAAATTAGTCGAGGAATTGGTTTAGTATTGCCTGTTTCAATGATTGGCGCCATTTGGCCATGTCTTTATTATTTAATAGTATATTATTTTCTTGGGTCATACATAAGAGGAATCGCCGCATCGATGCTGTTCATCAATGTGGATAATGAACCACTGGATCAAATGTCCAAATTACTTAATATATCATTGATATTCCATTTATGGCTTTATGCAACATTATTTGCTTTAACGATGAATAGTATGTTTTTGCTATTTCAAGTTTATTTAACTGAATGGATGCCATTTGTCATTGGTCCAGGTGTATATAATACGTCACAACCAATAATTACATTATCAGAGGCTTTGGCAATGAAGAAAGTGCCAATTATTCAATACTTGGGATATTTAGATCTCGTTACATTAGCACAAAAGGAAAAATCTAGACGATCAAATTTATTTACACTAAGCCAACCTGGTGGTCATCCGTACAATTGGAATTGCATTATTGTAAAGAGCTTAGAATTGATAAATGAATTCGCAAAAGAAATTGATATTGTATGTTGCTGTAAACAAACGATGAAAAAAACACAAATTGAAACAATTAATTATCATTCTGAACATCCGTATGTATATCATATGCGCAATTTGGCATCACCAGTACCACCACCATTGCCAGCAGCATCAAACAATCCAACTAATCCGCAATCATTTAGCAGTGGAAAATATATTATGGAATTTATCAAAACAACACGACGAAATTTCATTAATTATTTACTGTCTAAACCAATAATATTTTACTTTTTTGGTACACAATACGACGCCAAGATAAATCATTTGTTGAACAATGGTCAACCAGTGATTTGGGCTGTTGATGGACTCTCTTCATTAGCTGTGGCATCATTAACAGAGGATCCTTACGGCATTGTGCAAAAAGATTTGCCAGGAATAATTGATGCACTAGTTTTATTGAAACAATCACTTGAAAAATTGCATAAAATGAATATATTAAGTAGAAAGCCATATCATGATGATAAAGATATCAGGCAAATGTTAACATCATTGAGAGCAGCAAATAGAAGAAGTATTTATCGAATTATTATTGCATTCAAAGAATATATTGATGATTTAATCCTTGAACAGCCAATAAAAGATCAATTACAAAATTTTTTTGTTTGTAAGGAATAGTGTTAAATGTTGATGTTAAACCTAAATATTACTTATATAAAACAGTAATTACTATTTTTTTGTATACAAATAAAACATTTTTCAACAATATATACAAGATTTTATATTTACATTCAAAATTATTTATTTTACATTTTTTTCAAGTGTTGAACAACACTTAAATTATAGAATAATTTTTCGCGCAATATACTCCACTTATTTAATTGTATATTTTGTAATTTAGATAGATACTTCCATAATTTTTTTTCTTTTTGTATTATTTCGCCATGAACTTTTAAAAATACTGCCAAATACGCTTGTGATAATTCAAAATTTTGATTACATTCCATCATAAATTTAATCATTTTCATAAATTGTAACATTATTTCTAGAGAATGTGTCGGATCCATCGACAACGATTGTATTTCAATATCAATAGAACTAGGACCAAGTGATGTTAACCTATTAATAGCCGCAGTATAATTATCCGTTTCAATTGTTGCTTGTAATAATTTACCGAAAGAAGTCAGTTGACTAAAATTTTGTGGCATCAATAATTTACTATTTTCCTCTGGTTTTTCAACACCTGACAAGTCGAATTGAATATCTAAAGCTGGAATTGTCGGCAAAAAAAATGGCGCAGCCTCAGGTGCTTTTGGCGGTTCCTTCGGTTTATTTCTCTTTTTAATAATATCAATATTAAGTAAATTTTGCCATCTTGAATTTGCCAATGACGACATTGTAATTAAATCATCAGCAAGTTGGTCAGGTGATGCGTATTTTTCAATTTCATCTTCTTCCAAATCATTATCAACTTCAACTGTCTCAATATTATCATTTTGTTCTACGGACGATCCAGGAAGAGTGACAAGCGGTATCGAATATTCAGATGGCAATGCTTTCAATGACACATGCGTAAATAACGTACGATTAAACCATAAATGAATTCCCAAATTACAAACATGTGCTGTTGCCAGAAATTCTCCAGTCGGTGAAAATGTAAGCGATACACAGGCTTCTGATACCTAAAAAATAAAGATATCATCATGATAATATAATATTTATTGATCACAATAAATTTGATTTCAATTCAACAATTTAATAAAATATGTCTCTTACTTGAAATATATCAACAGGTTGAGCAGAAGGAATATCCCATGTTCTTATTGTGCAATCCATAGATGCAGTAACCAACCATCTGGCATCTGGATTAAATGTAGCATCAGTTAAATGGCCAGTGTGGCCGTGAAAATGACGAACCAATCGTCTGGTATCCAAGTCAATAAGTATAATACTGAAGTCATCTAATGCCAAACTAATCAATGCGCTTTCTCGATGAGATCGTAACCATTTTACTGATTCACTCAGCGTTAAAATTGTCTTCGGCACCGTTGCTGTAAAATAAATTAACAAAATTATCATCATATCAAGCTAATAAATAAAATATTTATAATATTTGCTATTGATAATTACATTTGCCAGGTTTGAATGGCCAAAATTTAACTTTGGCATCGCGGCCGGCTGTTACAACTGTTTGATTTAATGGATCAACAGTCACACCTCTAACAGGACCATCATGTGCTTTCTCCTCACCACCATAAGTAGCTCGTTGTTGACCCGATTGAATATTAAAACGATCCACATGTCCAGTATTATATCCAATAACAATGAAATTACCACATTGAGTTATACATAAACATGATGAATTTGCATTTACATTTTTTACAAATCTACCAGGTAAAATTTTGTGCTCGCCCATTTTAAGTTTATCATAAGACCACGTTGTAACAACACCTAAACCTAAATGCATTGCTGCTACATTATCCCATTCTTTTTCTCGTGTTTTCTCACAAGCAAATTCAGTTATCGGTGGCATTATTAAATTATCATTAATCAATTTTCCTTTTTTCTTCGAGGATTTTCGGTGGAAAGACGCTCTACCCAAACTTTTATTAAATGTTTCAGTTATTGTCGAAAATATTCTGAGTGACGAATCGCCACTTGCACTCAAAATATTATTACCATCTTCACCATAAAACCGAATAAATGATGGTGGTTCTGAATGTCCCTCTCTAATTCTCAACAATCTCGCGCCACCATCAGCTAAATCAAATATCCAAAGTTTTAATGAATTGTCAGGTGATGAAGAAACAATTAATGGCTCATTTGGCAAACATTTAATGCCTGCCACTGCGCCAAAATGTCCATGTAAAAGTTGACTCTCAACTTTTCTCTCTTCAAGATTCCAAAATACAATATGTCCTTGTGTAGTTCCAGTAGCCATAATGGGATTGCCATCACTTCTAAATGTAATAGACGTTACTAATCCCCAATCTTGAACTAATTCAAAAATTGTCAAATCCATTTTCAAATTATGAAGTTTAATAACTCCATCGGACAATCCAATAGCTATAACATCTATAGCTGGGGCCTGCTCCATTGCAGTTATTGCTCGGCCCCATCCAGCAAATGTGTGAATCATTTTTGAAGTTTTTATATTCCATAACTGTAATTGTCCTTGTTCACTTCCCAACAATATTTTATTTAAATATGTGCTGGGATGCAACATAGTTGTTATTTTAAAATTACTATTATTGAAATTAATTTCTAAAATTAATTCTTGGGACTTAATGTCCCAAACTAGCAGTGAACTACATTCATCAACAGATAATAAATGAGGTCCAAATGGAAGTATCAAATGTACTGGTGATGTGTGTCCTGAATATGTATGTTTCAATTCGGTTCCTCGACGCCAAGCATAGATATTACATTCGCTTGCTGTGTAGACATGATAAGCATCGCCTGATAAACACGTAATATCACCAGGATGACTTCCTGACACACTTAAAAGTGTAAAATGACTGCAACCGTAGGTGTGAAAGGCTCTACCAACGCAGGTTACTATCAAATTTTCTTTTCTCCTCTGAATATAACGTGTTATTAGCGGTATGTGATTGCTAACATAACCTAAAGCACGATTTTTCGAAAATATTTTACTTTGCGCCATTTCCTTTTGTGTTATTTTGAAAGGAAGTTTAAAAATATTGGCAACACTATTTAATATGTATATTTCTTATGATTTTAATAAATAATTCGGCAAAACTCCATTAATTATAATTTAAATGCAAGAGCGGTCACGTTTTCGTTTGAACTATTTATTTAACAGTTAATTGCATGCGGCATCCGGCATGCTGGTTTTAACTGATGAACGCATGCGCATTATCTATTAATGAACAGTACGAACAATGCACCACGTGATCATCGCGGGAGTTTCAAAAATATTATTAGAAGGTATCGGCTCGGATGAAATTTATAGGAAACAATAGAAACAAAAATGAAATTTTTCGATCAATCTGCATTATTCTATAGATTTAGCTTATATATATTGAAAAAAAAAAATTTTTAATCAGCATTTAGATTGTTTTTTTTAATGTCGGAAATAAATTTAAAATTGACGCCATGATCACGTAGTTTGATATATGAATAGGTTATGTTTATAAGATGGTTAATAAATATTTAAATTGGCTTCGTCCATTTTCTGATTAACTAGCATAATGGAAACTTTTTGATTCTAAATAAAAGAAAATGAGGAATTACAGAAATGTTTATTAAGGATAGACTATATTAATATTTTCTTTGATATACTCTCAAGGGTTTACTAATTTAATTGGAAATCTTGAAAATTCATCATGGTCATACAATTAATTGGATCTCAACTTTTTTTTTTATTCAACATGATAAAGATGAAACAAAAATATAAAGGAAAATAGTTGAATAATAGTCACGGACATTTGTATCAACGTTTATTGATGTTGCGTACGACTGATACAAGGATTTTTATTTATTATTTATAAATTAAAAATTAGAAGAAAAATCCAAGAATTTTTCCTCCTAGATGTTTTCTTCTCGCCTCTTCATGATCCATGATACCTCCACTAGTTGTCAATACAACGTATCTATAGAATAGAAAATAAATTAAAAAATTAGTTGCTGACATTAGTTTGATACTTAAATAATTTTAAAAGAAAGAAATAATTAATTTACCCAAACTGCCGAGAGGGCAAGAGATTGTTCGTCCACTTTTCAATATCTGTGATTGGTACATCAAATCTTGGTGAGATAACACCGCATTTGTTTAATCTTCCTGAAAGATTTACAACAACTTTGCCACTACGATGATCATCAACAATTTCGAATTCTCCAATGTATCCTGTAATAATAGAATAGAAGAATAAATTAATTAAATAGCTTTCATAAAATGCAGTACAATATAGTTTGTATGAACAAAATAATTTTACCATGTTTCATCATAACAGTCAAGAATTTGACGATAACTTTTGAGCAGGGCCGAAGAAGCACTTGCCTCTTGCCTCGCTTTTCAGCATTGTTAATACTTTTCAAAGCATCACTGAGCACATTCATACGAACCATGGCTGAAAATAAGAAAACATAACCAACAATTAAAAACAATGATACACAAAAATTAACAAATTATAATACTATTAATAAAATTAAATGCTATAATTAATTAATTGATTCGATTGACTGATTTCAAAGGTAAATGACTCATTTCACAATTTTTTTTTCAAATAATAAAGCAAATGCTTAAAACGTCAGGAATGAATCGTCATAACCTCACTTATCACTTTTCAACACATGGATAAATTAATTATAAAATAAAATTAAACACAAAAAATATTATTCAATACTTATAAACAATATTCTTTCCTATCAATATCACATATAAATCACTTTCGATTAGTTATAAAATATCAGATTACCTGCGATTTAAATTTTATTTATCGCAACGACAGACACGAAAGCTCATTCGAAGAAAAAGAGAGATCCCAGGCAATCCAGCAGGAAATTTGCAGTTCGCACTATACTTTTAGAGCATCGCCCTAGTGGCCAAAATAGAAAGCTTCTTATACATCAATCTTAATTCATAACCTCAACATTACCAACACGCGATATATTTCATTTATAACTGAAGGAACATGAAATATTTTTTTACGTGTCCATTTTCATTCCGCTCATTTACTAAATATATCATATCGCTATCTTTCTTTTACATTATACTGTTACAACTTCTGACTACGTAACGTCATCATGAAGTAAACCGTGTAATTTTATCAGTGCCACGTAATTTTGTTATGTAGATTATTACATATATATCAAAGACATTGATCGAATTATAAAAACAAAAATTTTTCTTTCATTAATGCAAACTTTAGTCGCAGTGCCTTAATTGGTTTATTCATAAACGAAAATTATGGGATCCTCACACAGTATTGAAGTACCTGGTGGTGGTACTGAGGGTTATCATGTTTTAAAAGTACAGGATGGTTCACCTGGACAAAAAGCTGGTCTTGAAGCATTCTTTGACTTTATAGTATCAATTGGGAATGTAAGATTGGATCAAGATAATGATACACTAAAGGGTATATTAAAGTCAAATATTGATAAAGTCCTTCAAGTAACAGTTTACAGTAGAAAAACTCAATCTGTCAGAAATACAATAATAGTACCAAGTATGACATGGGGTGGAAATGGATTACTGGGTGTCAGTATACGTTTTTGCTCATTTGAAAGTGCTAATGAAAATGTTTGGCATGTATTAGAAGTTCATCCATCATCACCAGCAGAACTTGCTGGACTTAGATCCTTCACAGATTATATTGTTAGCACTGATTCACCGCTTCATGGTAGTGAAGATTTATTCACACAAATTGAAGCACACGAATCTCGACCATTAAAATTATTCGTTTATAATACTAACGAGGACTCTTGCAGAGAAGTATCCATAACACCGTGCTCCAAATGGGGTGGTGAAGGAAGTCTTGGTTGTGGTATTGGTTATGGATATTTACATCGAATACCAATACGAAATTTACCTGAGACAAAGCCAATCCATCAAAATCCATATCAGGTTTAATTTTCATTTCAATGGTAGTATTTATATTATATTATTCGACTGGTTAATTAATTGAATTGTTAATTAAATATTTTAGCCAACAAGCACGAAAACACCTATCGCAGCTCAAACATCGCCCGTTAATTATCAAATTACAAATAACCAAATTATTACAACTGTACCACCGGGTTTTTCAATTCCACCGAGTTATATTACAACTGTATCTGAGGCTCCCAAGCATACAGATCCAACAGTTGTTTCATCTGTTCCTATGATACCCTCGACAGCATCATCAATATCGGCATTACAATCAACTCAACCAGTTGTCGCTGATAATACGAGTCAAGAAACTAATTCTGCAGCTCATTTATTTTCACAGTCCAACAGTAATTATCCTCCGAGTAAGTTTCATTTGTTTATTGTCACATTATTGGAAAATATAAATTTATAATTTTCATTTATTTTAGGTTATGATCAACTGCAACATCATAATATTCCAAGCATACCGGGAATGCCAACTGCACCACCAGTCCAACCATTTCTTATTGATACATCTATTCCTATCACCTCAACGAACCTTCAACATAGTTTCAATCCTTCAACTACTGCTCCCACACCTCTGCCAACGAATTTATCTCAGCCTCATATAGTTACAACACCAATTACGCTACCAGGAATGCCACCCATAACTGTAAGCGCAAGTTTACCTCAAAATTCACCGTATTATCCGCCTTTATTGGATCAAAATCAATTAGCTGGTGCTACCAATATTTCTCAAACTACATCCCCAACAGCCCCATAATCATGATTAATTTTAAGGAATAATGATTTCTATCAGACGAATACGTTTTATAACCGTACTCAATAAGTTATGAATGCGTGTAACGTCTGTATTTAAAACTATAATTTTATATATTTTATTTTCCATCTGCTTGAAACGAGATTTCTTTCGTATTCGGTGTATATATGAAGAGTATTCAAATTTTTATTTCTTTGCAATAAACGTGATAAATCGAATGGGTATTTTTTTTTATCATAAAAAGAGCAAATGACACGTAAAAGAGGATTGTTGAAAGATAATTAAGGTGGAATTAATATCGATAAATGCATTTAACTCTATTTTCCAAGGGCGCTTGGTGGAAAAAAAAAAACTATCAATTTGTATAATCAATAAAATCTGTGTGGCAGAATATTCATTAGTATTTACAATCCTTCACCTTCTTATTTTATATTTTTTATTTTATTTTTAGCTTTGATAAAACAATGATATAATAAATGAACAAAAAAAAAATGATTTATTAAACTTGACACAGATTCCACTGTTATGCCGTCAATCTAGAGCTTTCTTAAATATCACTATATCAGAAGTGAGCACAATCTCAAGACAATAATTTAAATGAGAATTTCCGTATCGCCAAGCTCTTCATCAGTGGGTAGTATTATTTTGGCTGGATCAATTAAATTGGGATCAACTAATGGCAATCCATTTTCTTCTCTGTATCGTAGTTGAAGATAAGCTTCTCTTGCTGTCCATTCGTGATCTCTCAAATCCGGCATGTAGGCAATAAGTGTACCACCAAATATAATGCAAACTGACCAACCCATGAAAATTGTTGTATGCATTGAAAATCTATCCCACCATTTGTTCTCTTCACTCATACCATAACTGATCCAATTTTCAGATTTATCAGTTTCTGTTATTGCATGAGTGTCAGTAGTGATTGGATTAATGATAGTTGGTGTAGTTGTGCCAGTATTTGCTTGTGGTGGCTTTGCTGAAGTGTTGACACATCTTGCTATTGAAAATGGCACCGGTAATTTTGGTGATTTTGTCGATATTGATTTTATTAAATTATTATTTACTGCTCGGATCCAACTGAATCGTATAAAATTTGCCATATTATTTTTTTATAACGACAAAACACTCACTCGTGAAACAAAATCCTCCAGTAATGATTACGAAACTACCCCCTCTGTTATTATTCAATTTTAAGGTTAGAAAATAGAATTTAGCTGCGTATTGGCATTACGACATCTGGTGGAGATATGATTCGCTTTTAACAACAATTATTGCTCGTCGTTGTTTGTTAAAGTCAGATATCAGGTGAATTATAAATGTATTTCTGTGTGTATTTATAAAATTGAATCATTAATTAACAAAATAATTAATCATCATTGCAAATCGTGTGCAGATTTAGATTGTTATTTCAGATACTTTATAATATATTTTTTCTGAGAACGATGACAGAAACGGTAGGAATATTTATTTATATCATCTTGAATTTTGGGAACAATAAAATTAATAATTGAACGTTTAACTAGAAAAATACTTCGTCATCAGTCAAGCCGGACAGCTCTAACAACAGTATAAAAAATGATATCATCACCACAATTAAAAAAAAATGCGAGTATTTATATATTTATTAAATATTCTACATGTAAAAAATCAATTTAATTTTAATTTATTAAAATTTTCAGATACACGAATAAAACATAATGTAAATAAATTTATGATAGACAATAAATTGTATGAGAATGTGGACCAAGTGACAAAGTATTTGAAGTCACATCCAATTCTATTGACTATTTTTATTAGCATATTAGCTATATTATTAATTCCAATACTTTTATTCATCATATTCGTAGTTATCAATGTTGCATTTGCATTCAGTGGTTTCATCGTTGTTCTTGGTAAGTAATCACTGATGAATATCTGACAAAGTTTTAGCAGTTCTTATTAATTATTAATAATGTAATTTTGTTGCAGTTAGTGTACTCTCTATTGGAGCAACAGTTTTTTGCTCACTTTTATTTGCTGTCATTATGGCAATAATAATGATTGGAATTTGTTTAGTGTTTACTTGGACTTTATCGTGCTACATGCTTTCTCTTATAAAGAATTTCAACATTATCAGACCGCGAAATTAATTAATATATAAGAGAGCAAAGTCCAATCGATGTTTTAAAATGATCTAATGTATGATTATCAAAAGAAATCGAATAGAAACTTCAAGTGCATTTGAGTTCTTTATCATATAAATATTATCATCGGTCACGATTTGATAGTAAGCTTTAGGAATCATTACATGTATTGGGTGATGAATTTTCCTTCTGCTCGCATTTTTTCATATCATTGTGATTTGTACGTTTTTCTATTTCTCGCCAAAGCTTTGATTCAATTCTTTCATCGTTTACATCGAAGCAAAATGGCTTGGCATAATTTTCGCCATTTGTTACGACTATTTTTTTTAGGTTAAAGAAAATATTTAGAAAAATCTAAAAAATGTGAAATAAAAAAAATTCATAAATAAATTATTTTAGAAAAAGGATACAGCCTTTTACGGCAGTTTTCATCGATGGGTAATCCCATCTAATTCCAGTTAAAACTTTGTAATAGTCGTATTTTCTCCTGAAATTATAAACAGATTAATATCACAATATTGTTATGAATAAACATTGTAGAAATAAATGTAAAATAAATTAAATTACCTTCCTAATTCCAATATTTTTTGATCTGTTGTACTTGGCTTTACTATTTTCAGTTGCTTTCTCTTGGCTTCTGTTTCTGAATTCTCTGAGTAATATCTATTTCTCTCTGCTTCTAATTCTTCCTGAAATAATATTGAATACTTATCAAATTGAATATATTTAAAATAAATAACTACGCAAAATTTACCAGTAATTTATTGTGATTTGCTAATTCATTATCCATTGAATTAAGATTCTGTTCTTCAATAGAAAGTCTGTCTTGTTGATCTACAATTTTCTCTTTCAAACCCTCGAGTTTCTTTCGTTCTTCTACAACAATATAATATATAATGTTGATATTAAATAAATTACTTGTAAGAATAAATAAATAAACTGTCATTACATTTTTATAGTGAATAAATATTTACCTAAGAATCTTTCTTTATCATCGCGATTTAATCTTCCCAATTGTACTGTCGCAGTACGAATTATTTCTTTCACCTCCTCAAAATTTGGTGATGAACATTTTTCCTGTATCGCAAGTATTTTATCCATATTCTTTATTTTTTTTATTCAATAAACAAAGTAATTCAATTCTTGGTTTTTGGGTTATGTTCGTGAGTATAACTATATATACGGTTGAATGCCGATGTTGAATTTGGATTTCAAATGATTGGATTGGAAAACGAAAATAACCGCCAATTTTACCATTGGGTATATAAAAAGATGTGAGTGGTGGTGAAAACTACAAGAAGAAATTATTTTATATATTCTCACTAGAGATGTCACTGCGAACGAATTTGACAGGTGGGAATTGTGAACATTATTTGTGGATGCCAATGCTCTCTTTCAGCTCTCTCAATACCTGTTGATTTATCTACTAAATATATAAAAATTATTCTTTTATATTTAATCGAATGTTTTTACATTATTAATTATGGCAGATTTTACAAAAATACCTCTCATTGCTTTGTCTTCCAATGCAAAATTTTTGCTATCCAGTTTATTAAATCCACCCAAAGTCATTCCCAGTTGCGAAGGAATACCGAGGTTAGAAATGATTGTATATAATTTTATTTATATTTTTTATTTATTCATTATGATAAATTAAAATTTTATTATTAAATAAATTGCAGAGATTGGCGTGGACTTGCTGACTTATTTGATTTGAGTGGCGAAATAATTCCATCAATTGCTAATCATTCAGATCCTACCGAACGTATTTTACATTTAGTTACAGAAAAAGATTCTAAAATAACGATAAATTTTCTTGAGATAATATTAGAAAAAATGGATAGATGGGATGTGATTGATGATGCAAAAAGTCTTTTTGGTAATTTATTAATTGATTAATTAATTTCATATCAATTATTAATCAAAAAAATATGTGAATCAATTAGATTTGATGAATTTTTCCAGAGAAGGATGCTAAAGATTATGAAGAAAGAATGGATAAATGTCAATTGCCAGCAGATACATTAAATAATGAAATTGATAATCAAATGCTCACAATTGATGATTTATACAGAATTAGAGCAGGATTAACAATTCAATTTTATGATGCTTTTCTTCTTTGTGCTGACGAGGATGCCAGTTTTGCTGAAGAAATGATTCAAAATTTGGAGCAAAAGTACCATTTAAAAGTAAATATATAAATTTATTTCTAATCTTCATAATTAATAAGGTTTTATAAAACGATATTGATTTATGAATAAATTCTTTTTACAGCTTTGTGTTAAAGATCGAGATTTAATTAGTGGCGCAACGTTTGAGCACGAAGCAGTCATGCAATTAATATCAGAGCGTTGTAATCGATTATTAGTTGTTTTGTCGCCCAATTTTTTAAACAGTCCGGCTAATAAATTTTTTTTAAACTATGCTCAGGCAGTTGGAATTGGTACAGAAACTATCATTATAATTAATACTTTGACTTTATTTATATTATGATACAATAAATTAATTTTATTATTTCAGAAAAACGACAACGAAAAATCATTCCTTGCTTATACAAAAAGTGTACACCACCACCTCAATTAATGTACACTTTTATTTTAGACTATAATAAATCAGGGTATTACGATTTTTGGGGAAGATTACGAGACTCTATTGCATCAGTAAATTCAGAAATAACTCGCGAAAGGTAATAATATAAATTTATTTTATTATTCTTTCAATTATTTGTACAAATATTAATACTTTTATTATTTCACATGTATTATTCAGCAATGTTACACTAGAAAAAAATCCTGTGATTGATATTGAATGTTTACCACCAACTCCTGAAGTGCCAAAAGTAATGGAAGCATTAAAAACCATCACTGTAAATCAAAGTCCAAAGAAATCCTCAAAATTCTTTCCATGGAGTCAAAAAAATTCAACACCGAAACAACAACGCGATTCAGAAAATAAATTATTATCTGAAGGTGAAGTATCTATTCCTATTCTTCCTTCATTGGATGGTTTAGACAGTCTACAGTCATCATCTATCGATGATACACCTCCTCGAAAGGAAAAGAAAAAAACAGTTATGAAAGCTTGTGCTAAAAAAATTAAATCCCTGGTGGTAAAGTCCTAATTTAATTTTTTAATTTTTATTTCTTTGGACAAAGCTGTGATACTGCCATGTATAAATTAATACAAATATTTACATGCACATAATAAATAATTTTGATACAATATTTATGATGTAAATACAGTTTGTAAATATATAAAGATAATTTTTATCAATGAATACATGTATATATAAAAAATAATTAATGATTTTAAAATGAAAAATTGAAAAATTATTTATATTCATTCATATTTTAGCAGTTGTAAGTGATATTTGAATTTTAATAAATACATATGTATTTGTATCTTACATATGTATAAATTTTTTATCTCTCACCAATCCATTGGAATCTACTGTGTCGGTAATATATACACTCGATATACATACATCGACTTTTCCCACCAAAGAATTAAGTTGTGTAAACAAACATTGAAATTTTTTATAATTATTATTAATTTTTTAACAACGTAAGTACCACAATATATATTTTAGGATTTTAAAATTAATGGAAAAAAAAATGAAAATAGTTAAATATAACCTCAAAAATTTCGCCGGAATTTAAATTCAATAATGCAATATGAAACATTATTTTCTGATATCTTTACTTTAATATAATTAAAGTTTATGATATTTGAGTAATTTTTCCATAGAAATACGTTGGATTATAATTAAAAAAAAATTAAAAATGTTTTTCGTCAAAAAAATTGGTTATCTGGCAATAGCATATTGGGGTTGTCAACTTTATAAAAATGTATTTCATCGAATTTACAAAGTATTTTTTACACCTGATTGCAATATTGACTTGAAAAAAATGGGAAAATGGTGTATGGTTGCTGGATGTACCCAAGGAATTGGTCGAGCATACGTTGAAGCATTGGCAAAACGTCGAATGTGTGTAATTCTTGTTGATGCACCTTCAAACAATCTATACAAATTCGCTAAATTTATCGAGTCTACTTATAACGTTCAAACAAAAATAATAGAATTGGATATTTCCAAAGAATATATAAATTATGAAATCATTGAAGGAGAAATAAATGATTTGGAAATTGGTGTATTAATAAATAATCTCAATCTTGTTCATGATCTTCATCCTGAATATTTTTTGGATTTAAATGACAATGAACGAATTTATAACAATATTATCCGTTGTAATATTACGATATTCACTAATATTTGTCGAATTTTATTGCCACAAATGGTGGAAAGAAAACGAGGAGTTATTGTAAATGTTGCTTCAACATTTGCAGTCATTCCTAGCCCATTAATGACTGTATTTGCGGCTTCCAAAGCTTACGTTATTAAATTTAGTAAAGATTTAGCAGTGGAATATGAAAAATCCGGCGTAACAATTCAATGTTTGTGTCCCGCAAGTATTTCCACAAATATTTCTGACACAGTTCCCCATGGATGGATCACACCAAATCCAAAAAAATATGTTGAAAGTGCAATTGCCACAATTGGAAAAGATAATATAACAACTGGATATTTTTCTCACACAATTTTGATCGGATTCCTTAAATTTGTTCATCATTTATCCTCCACTACACTTATTGAATGGATATTAACATTCATGCGGAGAAATCGTCGAAGAGCATTACACAAATATATTAATAATAATTAAATTTTTACCATATACTCTCACAAATTTGAATATTAAATATAAAATTGTTTGTGCAGATAATTTATCAGTTATATAAACTTTATTTTATCAATACATTTACAATTAATGCTTTTTATTAATTTATTTTCAGATAACAATTATTACATAGAGTTCGTGAGAAATAATAATGAGTTCAACTTCGAGAATGGATGATGAGGAGCGACATTATAAAAATCTATATGAAGATTATGCTCCATTAAATTCAATGAATATCATAAATCATACTACAAATGACGTATGCATAAATATTTCATTTATTTTGTCAGATTTTTCAAGAACTATACAAATTAAAAAGTATAATTATTTTACAGATAAATGATAATGTAAGGGAAGCATTGAACGAAAAAATTCAAAATTTATTGAGTCAACTTGTTGATAATAGACGAGAATGGATTAATCGCGATGATTCCTCAATTTACACTGGAAATTCTGGGATTGCTCACATGTTCTATTTATTAAGTCAACGATTTAACGATGCATCTTACATGACTGTTAGTAATTTCAATAATTAAAATGGTTTATTGTTATCTAATTTTGCTGTGTTTATTATTAGAGAGCTGTTGAACTTCTTGAAAGATCGGAAGGATCTAAAACCAGCGTGAGAGACATCACTTTTTTAACTGGTGAAGCAGGAAGACTATCACTCAGTGCTGTAATTTATCACTTGATGAATAATCAATCAAAATCTCTATCCATGATTTCAAAGTCAGTAATTAAAGTTATAAAAATATTAATTATCATTTAATTACATACAAATCAGCACATTTACTTTATAGACTCAAAGGATTGTTCAATTATGCGGCAACACATTCGTACGACGAGTTACTTTATGGTAGAGCTGGTTATCTCTACGCATTATTATTCATCAATAAAAATATTTCGCCTGCGCCAATAGATGATGAATTGATTAAGAGAATAATTGATTGTATTTTATCATCTGGCAGGGAATATTCAATGTCAAAGTCATACAAAACGCCATTGATGTACAGTTGGCATGAGAAAGAATATCTTGGTGGTGCTCATGGTCTTGCCGGAATTCTCTATATTCTTCTACAAGTATAGATAGAAAAAAAAAAAAGATTTTTAATTTATTCCAGAGAAAAAATTCATTTTCAAATGAAATAAAATAATTAAATTAATTTGTTTTAGGCTCGTGAATTTTTAACTGAACAACAATTGCGTGATGACATTGAGCCATCGATAAAATATCTGCAATCATTAAGATTCGCCTCGGGAAATTTTCCATCATCAATTGGCAATACGTCTGATAAATTGATTCACTGGTGTCATGGTGCTCCATCAATGACAATGCTCTTTTCTCTTGCCTATCAAGTTAATAACTAACAATTAATTACATTATTTTCATTCGAACAATAAGCATTGTTTAATCAGAAATATTTTTTCAAGGTTTACGGTGATGAGAGCTTCTTGGAAACAGCTAAAGATTGTGGAGAAGTTGTGTGGGCACGTGGATTACTGAAGAAAGGCTGTGGAATATGCCACGGAGTTGCAGGAAATGCATACACATTTTTGTGTCTCTATCAAATGACTAAAGTATTTCATTTTCATTTTTTTTTCTCTCATGAAAGATTAAAACTATCTATGCATGCTTGATAATATATCTGTGTGATCATGCGCAATGTTTATTAGGAGCCAAAGTACCTATATCGCACCTGTAAATTTGCTGAATGGTGTTTTGAGTATGAGAAACGACGGAATAGAAACCCAGATCGACCTTATTCACTCTTTGAAGGTAAGGTTATTTTAATTGTAACAATAATAGATAAAATTAATGATAATTTATAAATGATTGGCTAGGTCTTGCAGGTATTATCTACTTCTTGGCGGATCTAGCAGATCCATTACACGCTAAATTTCCTGGATATAGTTTATAAAAGAAACAACACTCGCATTAAAAATAAGCATATTGATTAATTAATTAATCTACGCGATATTTTTGGCTCAAAATAAATAATTGACCCTGCGCTGTGAAATTTGAATTTAAAAAAAAATGTTTGTATACGATAATTAATTCTCTTATCAAATAAAAAAAAAACGAGAAATTCATCTGCAAGTGTATAATTACTTTAACTGATAGTGATGTGGTTTAATTAGTATATATAGTTCATCATTTGCGTTGGTTGAAGTACTTAAAGACAAGAGCATAATAAATTTTTCGAGCAGTTATCAATTATTCTTCAAGGTGGAAATATGTCTTTAACAATTCAAGCTTTTGCATCGCAACGAACTGTGCTGGAAGATGAAATTTTACCAGCTATTGTTGTTGTTGCAAATGGAAAAATTGTGGATGTTGTTCGTGGTAGAATTGATGAAAAAATCATTGATGTGAAAAGAGTAAGAGTGATTAATGTACATTCATTATTGAATTTATATAATTTGATTTACTGATTATTTTTAGAAATATTCGGGAATAATTGTTGAAGATTTTGGTTCAAGTGTATTAATGCCAGGTCTTGTTGACTCTCATGTTCACGTTAATGAACCAGGACGAACACACTGGGAAGGATTTTATACAGCAACTAAAGCAGCGGCAGCTGGTGGAGTTACAACTATTGTCGACATGCCATTGTAAGTTAATGTGAACAATAAATGAATAAATGATGTGAAAAATCTCGATTATGAAATATTTGAAATTTGATAAATAGAAATTCAATTCCACCTACAACATCAATGGAGAATCTTGAAGAGAAAATGAGTGTTGCCAATGAAAATATTTATGTCGACGTTGCTTTTTGGGGTGGTGTCATACCAGGAAATACCGTCAGTTTGATTTCATTTATTTTATCCAATAGAAAATTTTTAAATTACTTTTAATTATTCATTAAATTTACAGGATCAATTGAAAGATATGGTGAAAGCTGGCGTTGTAGGTTTCAAATGTTTCCTTTGTCCTAGTGGCATTGACGAATTTCCTCATGTGTCTTTGAAGAATGTAGAAGAAGCTTTGAAGGAACTATCAACTACTGATTCAGTCTTAGCGGTAATTAATTTCTTAATATATACATGATTTGTTTTGCTATAATAAATTCTTAAATTTAATTTTTATTCTGTTGAAGTTTCACGCGGAATTAGAGGAAAATATTTCCATCAATGGTATGGATCCAACATTATATAAAACATTTCTTTATGCCCGTCCACCGAGTATGGAAGTGAGTGCTGTCAAAGCAATTGCGTTCCTCTGCCAAAAATCAAAGTATTTTTAAATATAAATATTATTGATTAATAATAAAGAATGTATTTCAATGATTTTCATTGAATAATAATATTTTCATTTACTTTTACTAGAGTACGATGTCATATTGTTCATCTTTCTGCAAGCGATGCGCTGGATATTGTATCAAAAGCAAAAAAAAATGGCGCACCGTTAACTGCGGAAACGTGTCATCATTATTTGACATTATCCGCTGATGAAATACCAAAAAATGCAACGCATTTCAAATGTTGTCCACCAATTCGTACTTCCGAAAATCAAGTAATCATTCATTGTGTTATGTTATCCTTGAATGCTTGTGTAATAAATAAAATTTATTATACGTAGGATAAACTTTGGGATGCATTGAAAGATGGAACTCTAGACATGGTGGTATCAGATCATTCGCCTTGCACTTTAGATTTAAAAAAAGGCGATTTTTTAAATTCATGGGGCGGAATTTCGTCCCTGCAATTTGGTAAGAAACTTTCAAGGATCATTTGATTAAATTTTCTGTTGAATTATTTATGAGTTATACAATGTTATTAGGTTTACCGCTCATTTGGACACAAGCACAGTCCAGGGGTATTAATATCAATGATGTTGCACGTTTAATATCAACAAATCCGGCCAAATTATGCGGTTTAGATAATTCCAAGGGTAAAATATGTCGAGGAATGGACGCAGATTTTGTTGTTTGGGATCCTGAAAAAGAAATTATTGTAAGATCAATTTTATTTTATATCTTTCTTTCATTTTATTCCAACTAAATATCATTCTACTTCAGGTCAACAAATCTGACATTCTTTACAAGAATAAGGTAATTTTCTTCAATTTAAATTACAAATACTTCTATCATTCTTCTAAAAACATTTTTTTTGTTTCATTCAGATAAGTCCATACGAAGGAAAATCATTGAAAGGCCGTGTTCGTTGTACAATATTGCGAGGAAATTTCATCTACAAGAATGGAGAAATTTGCAATAGGCTTCTTGGAAAACTCCTTACAAATAAATGTGTTAAACATATGCGGCGAGAATATTAGACTTTAGGTTAATAAATGCAACCTTCAAGACCAACGTTGAAAGTTTATTTTACATAAATGTATACATACATACATCTACATTTATATACCATGTATACCATGACTCATATTTTCACATGCATGATAATGACGTCACCATACACATGTATATATTGTGATATATATTTGAATGACATGCACACACGATTGTTGATAAAAATATGCCTGATATCCTCTGATAAAAAACAAAAACTTATGCAAATTTTAAAATTTCATTGGTATTCATATCAGTCGCTTTGTTCAAACGTACTCAAAATGAAAAATTGTTTTCTAAAAATACATAAAAATGTAAATTTTTCAAATAATTTTAAATAAAATTGAAAAAAAAAAAAAGACAAATTGATTGTTATTTTCAAGCAATAAATATTGATTGTATCATATATTCAATAATAATTATTGCATGTTTATATATAAAAATTTAAATATTATACAAAATTATTTATATTTATATGAAAACTGATGCGGCTAATGACGTCATCAGATGACGTCAACGGTGCCTGATATATGTATATGTTAAAAATTGTCCCGGAAGTTAATGGCGCGCATTGCGAGTGAGAAAGAGAGAAATATCCGCGGGACGAAATTACGCGTTCACTCTAGATAATATATGAAAAAAAAAAAAAATTTGACTTTATTTTTTTTTTTCCACCTTTTATTAACAATAAACCAATTCTTAAAAAAATAACTATTCAATTACATGCAATTATTATTATTAATAGCAATTAAATTGATTTTATTCCAACTTGACATTATCAAATTTACTATTAATACCATAAAAAGCCACTTGAGCGCAAACATAACCTAAAAATATATCAAACTAATGTGAATTAACTGAAATAAAAAATTCTCACAGAAATATACAATAAATATTATTTAAAATTCGACCAACAATACATGTGAATAAAAAGAATAATAAAAATGTATTTTTATATACATAAATGTTGAACAGAGATTAAAAAGAGAACGGAAATACAGTGGCTCTCTCTTTCTCTAACAATTGTCTTCTCCCTTGCGTAGTTGCGTGTATATATGCGATTGTGGTCGCCATTTTGATGGTGACGCGCGGATTGGAGGTCGTGGGCTCCACCAGTGACGAAGCCACTGGAGTTTTGACGTGGCTGCTACGTACCTGCCCGCTTGCCCACTCCGATTGCAGCAAAGTTGGTGACGAGAAATACGTAACTGGTAAGTACACCAGCTGGAGAATAATAACAAGGAGGCATGGATTGTGACGAGGAGGTGGGTGATACAAGTATCAACTGATATACAAAGACAGTGGACTATGTGAATAATTGTGGCCAATAATAATGGACTAATAATGTATCATTGGTCATCAACATCATCATCACCATCATCATCGTCATCAGCATTGGATACCTTGTAACGCTGTTGAAAAAATTTGGAATATCATATATACATTGAAATTACAAAAAATATGGCGCCTAAAGACTATTGAATTAGGAATATATTTTGAAGATTAAATTCATCTTCTGTGCGTATGTGTGTATGTATGCGGTGTGTATTAGTAAAGGTGGGGGTAAATATCAATTGAACAAAAATATCAGGTTTTTTTTTTTTTAATTAAATAACATTTGGGTAATTTTTGATAATTGTTGATTATTTTTTTATTCGATTTTGTTTACGACAGTGTGTGTGTTTATTTTACCACCTCGTGTTTCGTTATATTTTGAACACATGGGGACATAGTTCATTGTTTCATTATTTTTAGAGGTAACTAACTTATGTAAATGACGCAGTTTGTATAAATGCCATGTGAGATTGGCGGGAAAATTTAAATTTGGAATTTTGTGTATTGAATTTATTGGTGTGACTATATTGCCATTGAAAGGAATTTTTGACTTTTTTTTTTTCTTTTTATTGATGATGATTGATTGATAATGTTTGTTTTATTTATAGGGCTCGTGGTCCCCAGGCTATGGAAAGTATGGTGGAAGAAAACGGATCAGCTGTTGACCCTCTGGCATCGCCTGGTTCGCAGAGTGGCGATTCAGCACCTGCGATAGCTTCATCGGTACAGTCACTGAATAGAAATCAACAGCAAACACATCATCTGGTAGCATCCACCAGCATTGTGCATCTGACGCTACCGTCGTCGGGGACCACTCAGGTACATGCCAGAATCATTGATTCTTGTTGTACCTTTTTAACATTTGCGAAACAATTATACAAACTATTTTTATTATGCAGTCACATTTTTTTTTCTTCTTCCTTATTGTTGTTTATTTATTAACCATATTATCACGATTTACACGCATTATAGCATAATTATTATTTCTTTCTGCAATAATACATACACAAGAATAACTAAATGAACAAAAAAAAAATATGTATGTAATGCAAAATGCTGGTTTTGGTATATTTAATTTTGAAGGACACTTGTATGATTGTTTTATCAATTGACACATTATCATACTTGTGTTTATACATATTGGAATTATGTATCAATTTTATTTTTTTAGGTGCAATCAGTCATTCAACCAAATCACCAATCTGTTATACAGAGCGCCACGAATATTCAACCTGTGGCTATTTCTAAAGGAAATGTCATTCTTGTTAGTAAACCCAATTCTGTTATTCAGTCAGCGCAAGGAAGTTTACAAACTTTACAGGTATCTATTTATATTTATAAATAAATAAATACTTGTATATAGTAAAAAAATAATAAAATAAAAATGATAATATTTAATTATAAATATTGCAGGTGGTTGAAACTGGCAGTGACGACAGTTTTTCGGACGATGAATCCCCGAAAAAACGACGAGATCTCTTAACAAGACGTGCATCGTACAGAAAAATATTAAACGATTTAAGTGCAAGCGAAATTGCAGGTAAATAATAATAATTTTAATATATTCTTTTTATCACTCCAGACTGCCGGTGTGAAATCGATGAAATGATAGAATCGTAAGAAAATCAAAACAAGGAAAACTTTAGTAAAGTAATTTTTGTATAGAAAAAAAAAAAAGTATTCACTATTGCGGCACTGATCGGTAATTAGTCGATATATATAATACATACATTATTTGAATTTTTCTTCAACTATTTTTTATATTCAATCAATTCTCCAAAGCATGTCAGTTCATATACGATAATAATATCTCTGTTTTATTTATTCACGTTCCTGAGCACTCATAATAAATAATCGGAATTGTGGAAAACAACACTAATATTTCTATAAGTGAAACAAAGAAAAATTTACAAACAAATAAATAAAATACTGAGGATGTCACATGCCAAGCTGAGGGATATTGCACGATTTTATGCTTTAATGCACAATTATCGCACAAACTTTTTTTTTATCATAGTCATTATAATAATCATCATCATCAACATAGTGTGTAACAAATTTACTCTATCGACTGGCAAAACCGAATACAGTAATAATTCCGCACTATCACACACAAATACACTGACGTTTTATTTATTTTTCTATTCAATTAAATGAAAATTCAAAGCAACATTAACTATACATCTCTCTAGCTAGCTTTAATAAATCCTGGATGTATTTTTGGATTTTTTCTCATGTGTGTATGACCTGACTGCACTATTTACAATTCTCAATTAATTAATATAATAATAAAACTGACCGCAAGAGCGAATACTTTCAATCAATAAACATAACTTTAACATCAGTTATAATGATGATGATGATGATGATGACGATTTTTCTGATAGAGAAAAATAAATTAATCCGAGTCTGTTAAATTGATTCGGTGTTACAGCAGGCCATTTGCCTCCCCTTGAATCCTCTCTTGAGTGTGACTCTAATGTGGACAGTGACATGTCTTCTCATTCACTACAATACCAAACAGGTTCGTTCACATTTAATTCTTTTCTCAATTTTTTTTAGTTCGTTTTGGTGAACCATCCAATGTTCGCCTTGTAAACGATTAAAAAAAAAACGACAAAATGCTTCTTTATATGCTTCCGAGTGTCCTGAATCCTAATTAATTAATAATGATAATAAAAAATAATGGGCTCTCACCCTGCTCCTGTGTGTACTGCCGATGTTTTCTCTGTTAATATTTTTTTGTCTCTCTGCTTGGTATGACGTCCTCGGGATGATCGTACTATGCGCAACGCCCTGGCGAAAATAAAAATAAATAAACAAAAGAAACATGACAAAAAAATACATATATATGTATATACAATGTACATATACACATATATGTATGGATGCAAATGAGAGAATATGGGGAAAAAAAAGAATGCATTGTGATCAACATTTGTCAAGTGGAAATTCGCGAGAATTCAAATTGATAAAATGTTTTACAGTCATACCAGCAGGGACTATACAAATAGCGACCCAGGGGGAGGGTGTACCAGGGCTACATACGCTGACAATGAGCAATGCAACAACGGCAGGTGGAACAATAGTGCAGTATGCACAGGGCCAGGATGCACAATTCTTTGTCCCAGGTGTGTCCCGTCTTCATCTGTTTTACTTTTTCTCTTTCATTCTTTGTTTTCTATCACTGATTTTCTTCTTTTTTTTTTATTTTATATTTTTTTTTTTTTATTTTTTCACCCACACTGGCAATGTCGGAGAAATATAAAATATATTGAGAATGTTCATTCGTTAAGAGTACAGAGTCTCTTGCAATGTTTCAGATTATTCAGGGCATGGAGTAGTCGTTGAGGATGCGGCCAGAAAACGAGAAATGAGGCTGCAAAAAAATAGGTAAATAATTTATTATATTGTTAGATTATGATATGTTATATGTTATGGTTATTTATTTAATTATTGTTTTATTGGTAATATTAATAGAGAAGCGGCGCGCGAGTGTCGAAGGAAGAAGAAAGAATATATAAAGTGTTTGGAAAATCGTGTGGCGGTGTTGGAAAATAGAAATCAAACGCTTATTGACGAACTGAAATCGCTTAAAGAATTATATCAGCAAAAATCTGACTGAAACTGGCGATTTATTTTATTGATGTGCTGTGTAACGAAAATCAATGATCAATTATTGACTAATGTGCGTGTGGGCATTTTCGTCATTGTTTATTATGTGCGTCGATATGAAAAGGAAATTTTGGAAATTATTTTTCCATTACCAATACTTTTCAGTCATAATAGCCCATGTAAAGTATCATTGTGGATTGATTACTGTTTAAGGTTCAAGCAAGGAAAATAAGAAAATGAAAAACTAAGAAATATTCAGTAACAAAACGGATCTTCGTATAGATAAATGTCTCTGTATCATATTGTATTTATGTATTTGATGTATGTGTTGATGAATGAAGGGTGAAGGCTTGTGAAACTTTGCTTTAATATGAGCGAGTAAGCCAAAGGTTGTTTTTATTCAAGAGGACACAAACAATTATTTGATGTGGAAATGAGAAAAACAAAAATATACTCGTCATCTCTTGACTTAAATCCTTTGCGATGTAAAAAAAAATATTAATTCACAAACAAACACACATACACATCCACACATTTATACATAATAATATTTTTTGTAACAATTATGTTGAGAAATTTTAGGGATTATTTGGGGTAACGGAGAGGGAAAAGGATAAATACGTATTCAATAATATGTAATTTGAAATGAGAACTCGTTGAAAAAGAATAATGAAAAAATAGCGATTGGAATTTCCTTCTTGAAGGATTTTGTTGTGGATTGTATAAATTAATATATTAATGTATTTATCGATTAGGTCAGCGTTAAAAAAAATCCGTTACGCCAATATTAAATCCTTTGGTTCCACTCTTCGTGATGAAGAGAGAAAAAAAATCAAGCTGTCGGAGATAAAAGCGTAATGAAAAAAAAAAAAAAAAGAGAAAAAAACCAGCCGTGCATCACCCATTGTAAAATATAATTTGTAAAATATAAGAAAAAAAAAACAGGAGTGCCTTGAAGATTACAGTATATACATATATATGTTCACGTATATATAAAACTAAATCTTTAAAAAATAAAAAAGAAAAAAATGTATACATATAAATGAATATAATGAAAAACTTTATTAATTATCTGTGGTTAACGTTTTTAGAATCTTGGTCATAAAAATTAATGGGAGAAAAAATTCATATTTTCACGCGATTTGTGCTTGTTTGTTTGAATAAAAAAACAAAATAATTGGGGAGAAATATTTAATTACCACGGTATGAGTGTTTGGAACCCTCGCATGAGAATTATAACTACGATTTTATGAAAAAAAAAAAAAAAAGATAACGAGAACAAATAAAAATGGTAAAAAAAAAATATTCGCTGTTATAAATGTAAAAACAAATTTTTCAAATTAGTTTTTTCTTAATTTGTTTATACAGTAGATCATTTTTATTCATTCACTAAATGCCGTTGATTAAATAAAATTATTTTATTCTATTTTATTATTGCCACTGTGTCAGGTGAATATCAATAGATAAATAATTCATGAGAGTTTTATTATGTTAAAAATCCTACCACATGTATGTCTTGATCGTATTTATGTGGATATATTTGTAATTAAAAGTCTCTGTAAAGAAAAAAAAAAAAAGACAAACGATCTCTTCTACAATATTTGTCCGAATAATAATTAAAGAAAAAACAACATACAACAGAAAAATTGTATGATATATGTATATCTTAGTTGCTGCACCGATTCATATTATAAAGTATTGTATATAGATAATATATGTATTTTTACATATCATTGGCCTTCTTGAAGAAATATAGCGTGTACAAATATTGATATAGTTATCGAACTTCAAATTTAAGCTCGTTATTACTCATCGTTTCATTGAACCATCATCCATTTTAATTGCAAGTCAATTGAAAGAAACAAAAAAAAATAATGAAACATAATTTATGAATTGATTTTAAATATATTTAATTATTTATTACAGTTTGGATTTTATCCATAAGCGGGCAAATGTTAATTCTAATTGACAAGAGAGTGTTAATAAATGATCCATTAATTGATCAGCTATTTCCAATGTCTGAAAAGATGAGAAAAAAAAATTATTTGTTTAAAAAATTGGATAAAGAATAGTAATGAAAAAAAGAAAAATTATTAATTTCTTACTTCGTTTGTGGAGCACCTTTAGTGGAAGACTGTGATGATACAGAGCCTGGACAATCAACAATTATATTAATGGTATTACAAAGCGAAAATAAAATAGAATTAAATTTATTAGGCTTACTTTTACGTTTAGAATTTTTTGCTCGATTCGTTTTACTACCACAAATGAGATCATTGATAGATCGTGGTTGAGTTTTTGTGTCTTTTCCTTTAGTTGGTTTGGATAATTTTTCATTTTTCATATTGAAAACAGCGGTACGATAAACAACTTCCATAGGAACTCTCTTTGATCTGTAATGTTTAAAGGAAAAAATTAATTTTTCTAAATTATAAATATTAATAATATTAATCTGGCAGTTTAGAGGTAAAAAACTAAAGTGCGTGAATAATACCTCGTTGATCCGGTTTGTTGGTCAGAATTTTTTGCTTTTGATTCCAGATTTATTGGACTTGATTTGTCGGTTGGTTTTATCGTTTCTCCATTAACAGTTGATTTTTTTAAAATTTTAATTTTCGGTGAATCTTGTTGTTGCTTTCCGCTTGATTTACTTAATGAAGATAAACGTGATAAACTAACTGGCGATCGTTTCCCTAATTTATTTGGACTCTTTGCTTTACTTCTTTTTTTCTCTAATGTTCCTTTTGCCATTGATAAACCTCCTGTGTTTGTAGCTTTCATTATGATTGGAATCGATTTTTCTTTCATAATATCCGCTCGATAATTCTCATAAATTGGATATCGATTGTCAAGAGTTTTAAAAACATTCACATAAACCGGTGAGTCTTTCAAATTTTTACTAGTATTTTTATCCTTCGATATTTTCTTACCTTTATCAACAGTATCAACACCTACCATCTTCTTTGAATTATTTTTCTTATTCGAAGACGGTGATTTTGAGCGACTTTCTTCAACCAATTTTTTGCTATTCATAAGATTGTCCTCTACTCTAGCTACAGTTGATTCGTGAGTAGTAACAAATGTCGATAGTACTCGATTATTTTCCGAATCCGTAGTGATAACATTACTACAGTCGGGTCCTTTAATTTTTCTCGTTAATACTTCTGACACAACTTTTGGAGATGTGAGTTCATCAGGATTTTTCAATTCCTCATGTTCTAAAATACAAACATCAAATCATAGAGAATTTAATTGATGGAAAAAAAAAAAACAAACCATCAATAAAGAATAGATTAAAATATTTACCTCTTGCACGTTTATCTGACTTCCCAAACTTTACTGTGGTCATGTGAATCTTAGGATTCATATCAGGATTTGCCCAAAATTTTCTTGATTCTAAATCAACAACGCAATACGCTCCAGAGTTATCATTGTCTATTAATCCAGGAATTTCATCCTCATTATCAGGCACCTCTGATTTAATAATCATTCTTCGTGGCATTGCTCTATTTCCATTTCCATTATTGCCACACTCTAATGATCTTCCAACTAAATTTCCTGATGTTCCAGTTTGATTTTGATTTTTACGTCTACGACGAAATTTATTTGTTGGCGGTGGTTTACCATCAGTCTCGACAATATTTACCTTACCAGAATCCGCAGCAAAATGAACTTCAGTCTTGCAAAAGCCAACTTTTTTCACGGCTTTGCCGGGTAAATTTACTCCACCTTCATCGCCAGATGAATTTGTTTTTGTCACTGATGATTTGTGACTTTTTTGTGAATTTTCTGGATGTACTGGTGATGATCGAAGTGTTACGATACTGCTTTTTTTATTTCGCGAATTATCTTGAAATGATTCTGGATGCATAAGATTAACAACTGTTATTGCATTGGGTCGAGTTATCGACGATGACCGCGATGAATGTCGCGGTGAAGACATCACCACTGGACTTTTACGTCGAGGTGAATCATAATCATTTGATTTACGTTGATCTTCAATTCTCACTGAAGACGCATAAGTCCCTGACGAGTTAGGGAATGTTTTGTATTTGGAATAAATTTCTTTGCTTGAATCATCATTTTTTAGTTCACTATAATTTGGTATTGAAACAGAAACGCTGGTAGGAATTTGTAGAGATCTTCTACTTTTACAATCTCGAGCAAATGACATTGAAGAAACTCGTGATGATCCATCGGAGCTTATAAAATTCGAAAGATCTTCATCTGAATTACATCGCTTAGGTAACAGATATTTTTCAAACCCATTTGATTGCGTTTGCATTGAATCTTTAATTGGTAAAAATGTATCATTATTAATTAAATCCATCGGAATTTCATCTGCAGACGGAAGCGTTAACGATGGAAACTTCCATGAATCTGTTTCCAATGCTTCATTTATTTCATTCAACATGGGGTCCTTCAACAAAATAAAAATTCGTCAAACTATTATCTCAATAAAATAATAAACAAATAAAACTTACCAATCGATTAGGCATAATACTCTTAGCAATTCCATCTGTAACTCTCGACGATGACCATTGCGACGCTCGAAAAACCTGTACAGATCTTCCTGGCTCTTTACTTTGAAATATTTCTACTTGTCTTTTTGCCTTTTGCATAATGCATCCATCTGTCGAATTTCGTTCACGCAAATCGGTCACCTGAGGAAACTAATTCATATTAATCATAAAATTAATTTTATAAATTATCAATATATTTAATTTTACTTTGCCATAAGAATGCGCTGATGCATCATTGCCTGTTCTCCAACGTCCGGTTTCAATTCTTGCGCGTTCAAGCATTCCAGTAAGTCGATCAACACGCGACCATTCACGAATTTCTTCATTTTTAAATGGCGTGCCGTCATTACTAAAACATCCAGGTGCAGATAAAACAACTTCCATTTTCATTTCAACCAAAGCCAATATTTGAAAGTCTGCAAATAAAAATAATAGTTAATGAAATTAATATTAATTAATAGTTACAGTAGTGTAAACAAATAAAAATAGATGAGCCTTGAGCTCCATAGATAACATTCATAATATTTTTTTCGCCATTGTGTTCTTGCGAAAAAAAAATTACTAATTGTAAGAAGCTTGAATGTTTGGTTTAGCTATCAACAAAATCATGCCATCTTCTGTATATAATTGACGCCCTCAAACAATTACATAAACGGTATGTCGCATACAATGTGGAAATATGACGTTTACGATGGCTTTTTATTTTTTAATTATATTCATGAGTAGGCGAAATATCAATAGGAGCAAAATATAATGTAACTCTGGTCGCATTGAGAAAAATCGCGTGGTTGAATTCACAAGGACATAAAATATACTTGTTCGCCCTCGCAAATTATCCAAAGAACCGTAATATTTCTCATCAATATAGTTTTATTTTCGCACTCATCTTCTCATTTGTTATGATTATGTAAAATTAATTCGGTAATTGTAGAAATTTTTGTATGTCTAGAAGTCTATTTATATTCTAGACAGAAATTTATGCATGGTTCCGCTTTCAGTAAAGGTAAATGAACTTTTTGTAAATATGTATATTTCAGTGATAGTAATTCAAGTCACCCAAGAGACTGGTCACGTTCAACAATTTCTCCCATGTCATTTATTTACATTAATGTATGTATTTTTTTAAATTTATGTATTCTTAACTGTTTGCTTTAATCCATTTATTTATTCTTGAATTAACAACGGTAATTTGTTCCAGTAAATACACTTTTAGTTTGCCAACTTTCTCAGTTTCATCAAGACAACGGATGGTTGGGACATCGGAGGGATAAAATGAATAAGATGGGCCGCAGTAATTTGCTTGCAATTATCGCGCCCCAACATACTAATTCGTTCCAATGACTTCACTACACAATTTATTTTATCTACAATAAGTAGCAAGAGTGCACACGACTTTTCTCATATACAATTGAATTCCATTCTCTCACTGAAATCATATAAGAATAAATATGAAAAAAAAAAACCATTGAGAATGAAATATAAACATACCGAGTGAGAGTGGCAGGGACAATATTAAATAGTTGTAAAGACAACGAAAAAAAAAAAAATGAAAGCGGAACTTAACACGTTTTATAGTCGACTTACAATTTGCCTTCTCTTTCTTGTTGGGTTTCGATGGAAAGTTGTTGAATGCGTGCAACAAATAATAAATCTGAAGTATATTCCTGTTTTTTTTTTTTTTATATTTATTCAGTAATCTGATGACTGGGATGATTAACATATTTCTTGTCTCGTGTCAGTGGAGATGATCTTGTAGTAGGCGGATATTATCCGTGTTATACTGACGCTTCTTTATTTCCCGAAGGGGTCAGTGTATTCTATTCTATTCTATTCAACTGGGGAGGCAATTATCCATTGTCCAAAGCCGGACACGACTTTGGACATTATATATATGAAGGTAGGAAGAAAAAAAAAAACGATGGAAAAATGCGAGAATAAAGAAACCGTATAAACGTGAGCTCGTATGTGTTTGTGAACCAGGACGGGTGGCATTGCCGCAGGATTGGCCACTTGGACGCAGCGGTAAAGCCGGTTTTCCCCATCGATTTCGAGGGCACTCGTCTAAAAGTACGCAGGTGGGAGGATTGCAGAGACTCGCGAACCCTTTGTTGCAAACGTTTAAAATCTGTCTACTACATAAGTCCACGATTTATCTATCTTTAAATCCAACCAAAGAATTATTTATCATCAACTCCTACATAAAAATAAAATGATTAATACATGATGATGATGATGATGTAGTTGGTGACGAATAAAATAATATTGTGCAAGGGCCAACACACCTGGAAAATAAGTCGATGAATGCAATAGTGATAAAGAATGAAAGATATGGAAAGAGAGGACACATGAACGTGCACCCACGGTGGGACCAACACACGCACGCGAACTTGACTGGCTTTATGACTCTCGCTTCCGAATAAGGTCTTTCTTTCCTTCTTCTTGTGTGTGTGCGTGTGTGCAATCAATCGGAAACCGGTTGAGGACACAGCATATATCACACGCTCTGACACACTTTGATGATACAATTTTTCATTTTCGTTACTCAAATTTTCCTGTAAAATGTTTACAATTATTGCACATTTGTTACTTTGGCGTACAGAATAAATTTCAATTATTGCAAAAAAAGAATATTTTTCACTGAAATAATAACGACGATTATTGTAATTATTATAATATCTTGGTGAATATTTATCTTTTTTATTTACGTAATTTGTTCATTTGATCATCGATCAATTCAATTCACTCACTCAATCGGTCAACAAACGCCGTCACTCAAGCGTGGAGAGGTGGGACCTCGTAAGCGAGTACCGTACTCCTGTTCGCCTCTAGCACAGATGCTTTACTGACGCTGGATTACTACAAGTTGAGATACAACTAGACGTGGTAAGAAGAGGCGGGGGTACGCCCGTGTATGTTACACACTCGTTGACTAGTGGACCAGCTGAGAGCATGCGATTCTAAACCATTTATGACGAATGATCTCCCACTTTGGTTGCACCTCACTATTTCTTTTCCTTCTTTTTTTATTTTATTTTTGTCTATGTTTTGTCATCAGAATGCATCATCAGCTATGTAAATTTATTCTTAACCGTTTGTTTATGTTGTTATTGAATTTATAAACGAGGCAAGAGGACTCTTTATTTTTTTGTAAACGTGTCTATCAATGAGTCACAGCAAAAGTAACCATTGAAAAAAAAAAATACTTGAAAATGTTTTTTTGCAACTACGTGATAGAAACAAAGAAATGAAGAGAAATTTTTGTGTAAACAATTTTTGTTTATACTTAATGATAATGACTATTTAAACAGTCATAAGTGGATCAGCGTCCATTTTTGATACATTAATATTGATTGAATTATTGAGTATCGGTCTTAATATCTCAGCGAATTCTCTGAGAAATCCGCGTTCAGAATCTGAATGATTGGTTAAAATTACAACGGTATTATTGTGCACAGCGTCTAGAACGTCGTGATGTAACATTTCACCAGTTACAAATAAATCAGCGTAAACAGCTTTTAAAACTGATGCACCAGAGCCTGCACACACAGCGATAGTGCTAATTAATTTATCTGCAACAAAAATATCGGCGTTAATATCAATATTATTCAATGAAATAAATGTGTATATATATGGACTTGATAAATAAATTCACTCACCGATATTATGGACACGTGCTAGTCGTACGTAAGAAAGATTTATTCGACGTTTCACTAAATTCACAGCTTCCTGATCAGTTATTGGACTCTTCAGAGTACAGATCCTGCCCATACCATTCTTAGGATTCTCCAATGTTGGTTGAATTGGTTTACTTGTTGCAATATCTGTAATAAAATTTATTCATAATATATTTTAGTTAATTAACCATGAAATAAAATTGAAAAAATAAAAAAACAAATTATCTTACCAAATGCTCCGGCTAACCAATCATTTACACCGCCACTGATGGAATCAAAACTGGTGTGTGGCGAGTATAGAGCAATTTTATGCTCCATACATTTGACAGCAATGCGCTCCTAAAACATTAGAAAGTTATCATAAATATTTAAAACAAGCAAATTATCTATTTCTTTTTATTTGAGAAAATAAAAATACCTTCCACGTTTGTGTTGTTAATTTTTTTAACGGTGCAAATATTGGTGGATGATACGAAATTATTAAATCTGTATGAAGGTCAATCGCCTCTTGCATCACTCTTTCTGTTAAATCATTTGTCAGCAATATTTGCGATACATTTTTAGGTTCACTTGGCTCAATTAGTAATCCAACATTGTCCCATGAAGCAGCAAGTGAAACGTTTGCAAAATTATTTAATGCTTCAATAACCGTTCGAAGTGGGAGACCAATTGAATTAGACATTTTACGATGTTGTAGAAACTCACGTGATGCTTTAAAACCTTTTACTAACGTCAAGCCAATCATCTAAAATCACACCTAAAAATAAAATTTAATTCAATAACTATTTTCTTCTAATTTACAAAAAAAAAATTTCAAAATCAATAAATCTACTCATAAAAATAATATCAAGTCCAATATATATTTTTAAACAAAATTGTCATATTATTAAATAATTATTTGTACATCAATATTTTTTAATTAAAGTATCTCTCTGCAGCATATGAATTAATCGCTATAAAACCATATTTGAACTTTTCCATCATCGCCCGCAGACGCGAGTTGTCCAACATTACATGGATTCCATTGCACTGAATTAACGTCTTGTGAATGTGCTGTTTCATGCGAACAAATCATACTAAAATTCGGTTGATTCTCATCGGAATCACTGTCTTCGCGAAAAATTCTAATTGTATCATCGCCACATGCAGTGACAACAAGTCCAGTTTTTTTGCACCAATGAACATCGTAAACTGTTCGTGTATGGTATCCCGAGAGAGTGCAAACACATTTCCATACAGGAACATTATCAGGCGTGGGAATGCTAGCATTGTTACCAGGCTTGTACTCTTGCCAAAATTTAATTGTTTTATCATCACTGCACGTAACTAATCGGCTGCCTGTAACGTCAAATGATAAACTCCATACAGTAGATGTGTGAGAAGTTAATGTTGCAAAGCAAGACCAATCGTTGTCAATTGGATCTTCTTTAAATAATTTTACAGTGTCGTCATAACTTGCAGAAGCGACAATGTCTTCATGTGGATGCCATCGGACCTGCAATATAAATATTTTTTTTCAATACTGAACAAATTAAAATACATAATTTATAATATTTTAGAATTTAATTTAGTCTTTATTCCAAACCTTTTTAACATCTTGAGCATGAGCATTGATCACAGCAGCGCATTCATATTCATCATCATTACACTCCCATATCCACACAGATTTATCTCTGCTACATGTGGCAATTAACCCACCACTACTTGACCAATCAACACTTTTAACTTCATTTTCATGACCCTCTAATGTTGCATAGCATTCAAATGCACTAGATTTTTTCTCCCATATTGCTGTCGTAGCATCAAAACTTGCTGACGCAATGTAATTACCATTGGGTGACCATGAAATTTCGCGTATTGTTCGTGTATGACCCTCAGCAAGGATCAATTTCATAATCCATTTAGAACCGTCAGATGCCCATATTCTGATTGTTTTATCTTCACCACAAGATGCCAATGTGTTGCCTTTAGGGTGCCAACAAACATTCCACACTCTTCCTCTATGACCTGGCAGACATTGTTTCAATTGCAGAGTGCCCATTGTATCTGAAAAAATAGGATAAAAAATCCTTATAGCTTTTTTTTTTTTTTCTAATCGCGATAAATCAATTAAATCGTGAGCAATTTTATTTTATTCTTTTTTACAGGAGACGTGGAGAATGTTTGTTAATCCCTTTGGCTTTTTAATTTATATGGCATCCTGTGATTTTTATGTCACAGTTCATTATTTTGAGGTTATTTATTTTGAAAAAATATAGAATACAATTAAACTTACAATTAACATACGAAAATCTTCTTTAAAAGGATCAACTCCAGAAAAATCAACCTAACCTCACAATATATTGTACGTATAAGAGTTTTTTGAATAAATTTTCAATGCATATAATAACCGGTCAAAGAGTAAATAATTCCAATTAATAGAGAAAAAGAAGGCATTTCCATTATCTGCAGCTAATAATAATATTTATCGATAATAAAAATATTTTCGTGTCCAGCAAAAGATACCAATATGTGTGCTCGGTGATTAAAATTGTACTCCTAGCAAATATTAGTAATTAATATTGGAGTACATAAACACATCATGGCTTATAAACATTAGAAAAATCCCATTCTTCATTTAAATGATACTAAAAAAATCGCCTTAAACAACAATAAATTGCTTATTTCACTCCAACAAACTGTAAAACATAAAGACATAACATGATTGTTGATCACGTCACAGAATCGTGTCAAGGTCAAGTGAATTAGAAAAAATATATTCTAGTCACAAAATTATCCAGTCAATAACATAATTCATAATATAAACATATATATACTAAAGCCAAAGTTGCTGCAAAAACTTACAAAACAAATGAATTGTTAAATAACAATACAATTATCCAACCTTATATAACAAATGAATATAGCTAAACATAATATAATAATCAAAATATCTAATGATACAAACATAAATATTGCTTCCAACATAATGAATATTTATATTTTAATATAATCATTTTATTTAAATTTCTAATTCAGTATAATCATTTCATTCACACATTAATTACATATAATTATACATCAAGTTCAAAAAAATTCTTTACATAGTTTACAATGAATAAATATTGATCATAAATTTGCAAAACATATTTATGCATACATGCACAGATGCACTTGTTCACATTATAATAATTATCATACTGGTTTAAAAAGATTACCATAATATAAGCTATATTATTATGCTCTGAACACGAGCCACAAATTTTAATGGCTAGTTATCAACGACAATAACCACGCAATTGACGTCACTTGTATAAAATATAATGTAAAGTTACGTTCTAACCCCTCAACACACACAAACACACATATACATTGACAAATACCAAATATAAATATGGATGCATATACATATATATACAGTACACACTATTATTTCAATGATATAGACCGGCAATGTTTATCAGAAAGCCGGCATACATTGAAAAAAACTGTAAGAAATGAACGTGATTTGTTGGCATCCTCAACCTTTAGATCCTGCATTTTAGTTTTCATATTTATTATTTTTTCATTCGCTTTTACCATTTGGCCATCATCGTTAGTTATTCGTGTTTGTTTATTGAGTGACACTTAAACTTATTATCAGTACCACGTAGTCACAATTATTATTTATATACATATATTCAATTTATGTATATATGTGTATACAAGTTCGTATATATATTTATGTATCGTATCCACCTGCGGGTTTATTTCGTTTGAACAATTCTGGGCGTCCTATCGTTGATTCAAATGCACGTAAGTTGAATTGCTTTCAAAAATTATAAATATTCCATAATCTGTAAGAAAAAAAAAATGTGTATATGCATGTGTAATATATGTATATATATACATTAAGTTTAATATTAATTTTTGTGGATAAATAATTATTGTTGTATTGTTAATTTTATTTTATATTTTTCATGAAAGTGGATGAAATAAATTATGGGTTATTTGTTTATGGGAATTAGCACGTCGTATTAATATTTTTGATGAAGAAAAAAAATTTCAAGGTTAAACAGGTCTTTTAAATGTATGTATACTGTAGGAAAAAGGGTCGTGAAGTACGCTTAGATGGGCGTAGTCTGTGTATATTTATTTATTTATTTTTTTGAGATTTGAAGTTGAAGGAATTTTAATTAGATTTTTGATGAAGGTCAACTGATTCATAGTATAGATAATATTGGTTTTATTTGGTACTTTAAAAAGGAGATTACATATCAGTCGTATTTTAGTATTTACGAATGAGTCAGGATTTTTTGATATTTCTTGGGAAAAAGTACACACATTATATGTCTTTAAAGATATCGTTTGCGATTGACGAATAGTTATGGGGATTAAAGGCGCGAAAATTACACAACTTTGAATTATATCATAGCAACATATACTATAAAAAAAGTTTTTATGATAAATTGTACTAATTTATAAGAATATTAAATATATATTTGATTTTTTTTTCTTTTTTGTTCAAGGATAATTCGTAGGTTTGTAATTGAAAAATGTCTCCAAACGCATCGAAGCAATTGATAAATAGAAGTTCAACGATGGATGCGGAATTTTTAGAAGATATGCCTTCTGGAGGACCACTTGGAAGATATCGAGAACTTGCAACATTCTCTTGGAAGCATTTGAAAGTTATTCTAGAAGATCCGCAGAAAATTCGTTTAAAAGTTTGTTGAAAACTTGAGAAATTTTATTGTGATGTATTTGTAATTTTTTTTTTTCTAATTTATTTTAAATTATTATAGATAAAAGTTTGGGATGCAATGAAAGCAGATCCAGAGTTTCATCCTCCTCACAATGTGATATTACCTGTTGATGAGGAAAAAAGACGAGCAGCGAGGCAATTAGCCAGGTTAAATCATTCTGTATTCATGACACCGGAACAAATCAATGGAAGTTATAGTATGAAGGTCATTACATTATTCTTTAATGTCTTTCCCTCATTATTGATATTAATAAAATGAGCTAAAATATAATATAAATTTTCTAGACCGGAACATTATTTACAATCAATGAAGCTACATGTTCATTCAGTCCATCTCTATCTGTTAAAATTGCTCTAGGAATTTATTTATTTAGCAATACAATTCTGAGTTTAGGAACTGAACGTCATATTCCAATATTTCAAGCAGTTTGGGATAAAAAAGTAAGAATTTATCAAATTAAAATATTAATTGAAAGAATTCTAATAAAACATCTAAAATATATATATATTTTTTTCTCATAGGTAACTGGATGCTATGCATTAACTGAAGTGGGACACGGTAGCAATACAAAAATGATGAGGACAACTGCAACATATGATCCTAATACCCAAGAATTTATTCTCCACACACCAGATTTTCAAGCAGCCAAATGTTGGGTTGGAAATCTTGGTAAAACATGCACAGTTGCAATTGTCTTTGCACAATTAATTACTCAAGATCGATGCCACGGTCTTAATGCTTTTATTGTCCCAGTGCGTGACAGCAAAACATATTTGCCATTTCCGGGTGTTATTGTTGGTGATATAGGCGATAAAATTGGTTTACATGGAATCGACAATGGTTTTATTATGTTTGACAATTACAGAATACCAAAAGATAACCTGTTAAATCGTACGGGTGATGTTACACCTGAGGGAGAATATGAAAGTTCATTTTCAGATCCTCAGCGTATTCTTGGAGCGGTATTGGAAAATTTATCCGCTGGTCGAATGGGTATATGTCTTGAAGCAACAAATAGACTTGGTGCTGCTGTTGTTATAGCTGTACGTTATGCGGCTGTACGTAAACAATTTGCATCGTCTTTATCAATTGAAGAAAAAACTGAAACTTCCATTATTGAATATGAATTACACGTGAGTAACATTTCATGTCAATTAAATTTATTATTCATTCATTAAGTCAGAATAATTTATTCATAATGTTATTATCATTCATTTTAGCAATGGCGATTATTTCCATATCTTGCAGCAGCCTGTGTCATAAGGATTTTTATGACACAATTCACCGAAGTTTATTTGGAGAATGTAGAAAAATCAATGGAAGGTGGAAATATACCAAATCTCAGTCAAATTGTATCAGAAATACATTCAATTGTTTCTGCAATAAAGCCATTTATCACATGGACATGTAAATCAGCAATAAGCGAATGTAGAGAGGCTTGTGGTGGACATGGCTATCACAAAGCCGCTAATTTAGGTGAACTTGCCGCTAATCATGAAGCGTGCGTTACATATGAAGGCGATAATAATGTATTAATGCAACAAACTAGCAATTGGATTTTACGTCAATGGGCTGATATACAAAGAGGCTCATCATTAAGTAGTCCATTGTCTACAGTTGCATTTCTTTTACGCGGACCAACAATATTGAAGAGAACATTTACACCATCATGCATTGAAGACGTTATGTCATGGGATTTTATTCGTGATTCCTATGAATGGCTACTCACGTGGCTTGTAGTTGAGACACATCGTCAAATTGAACTTGGCAAAGAACGTGGATTGGATAGTTTTGCGGCAAGAAGTAAAGCACAAGTTTATCGAGCAAAACAATTGTCTTGTGTATATGCTGAGATGATTATATTGAAATATTGCACAATGAGGCTCAATAGTGTCATGAAACTAGATGTATCTCTACGGAATTTAGAGGGTGTTTTGGACAAATTATTATTGCTATACTTTTTATCTTGTATGGAAAAACATTTGACCTCATTTTATCAGGGTGGTTATTGTTCCGGTTCTAAAATGGCTGAAACAGTACGGGAAAGTATTTTAAATCTTTGTGCACAATTGAAGCCTGAAGCCGTAGCGATTGCAGACGCTTTAGCACCACCTGATTTTATACTAAATTCCGTTCTTGGTATGTCAGATGGAAAAGTTTATGAACGTTTAGAGGAGGTTATTCGATGTAATGCAGGTGGAATGGAGCGTCCTAGCTGGTGGAATGAAATAAATACAGCAGCTGAACATCCTCTTGTTTTGCCACACTCCAAACTTTGACGCGTTAAATATTTTAGTTTTTAATAAAATTTATAATGATGAAATAAATATGTATAAGACATGCGTATTTAAACGAAATGTTAATGAATTAATTATGGACAATTCGATGGATGATCTTGATTGTGATATATCCTAAGCTTGCATTATATTTTATAATTTTTTGTACGCCAATATCACAATTTTATGATGAAATATGTTCATATGTGCAAATTAATAACAATAAAGCAACACATTACACATTCTTTAAATAATGCTGAGTCGTGATATTAAATAAAAAAAAAATTCAACTTGAAAATAAATGAAATATTCGACCATTCATAAACAAAATTATTTATAAAATTTATAAAATACTTGCGAAACAATATCTGCCAACGTGTTTTTTTTTTTGACGATTCATAATATTCGAGGGCAACTGTATTAGGTCACATTATTATTTCACAATTGAAGAATATTGCATTCAATATTTTCTACGATGAATCAAATCTGTAAAAAAGAAAAAAAATTAATTACTTTCGTACTTTATTTTAATAATAGTTCTAATATTTGTCTCAAAATATTCCTGATTACAATATTGTCAAACAATTCTGAAGGATTTTATGAATAAAATTATTATGAAATTAGTCTTTTATGAATATATTACAGCAACCTGATAAATGAATAAACAAGGAAGTAATTTAGAAGCTTCATTTCTGGCAATACATTGCAAAAATTAAAATATAAACTTCCTCAGATTGGTCAATGCAGTATAAAATAAGATTATAAATAAGAAAAAAAGATTGTACATTCAGTCAGTCAAAGTTTATGAGGATGGTCGAGATGCATATTATATTAACAGTGATCTGTCTTTTTTATTTAGGATTATTAGTTAGTGCATGTGGAAGTAAAGGTAATTCACAGAGTTACAAATGGCATAATAATCATAAACAATCATCATGTCAACAAACGTAAGCGAATATTATGATATATTTTGAATGGTTAAGAATTTTAGAAATCGACATTGGATTTATTTTAAATAATATTCATTTTGTTGTTAGAAATCAATTGGATCAAAATGCCATGGTTGGATCAAGGATGATTTATTCTAAACAATATCCTCAGGCTCCATATAGAAATCAACTAAATTACAATGCCATAGCTGACTCTAACATACATTATCCAAAACAACACTCTCAGATTCCATCTACGATGCATTATCCAGCTTCAAATATTTTTATTCCTCCTAAACCACAATATGGAGTTCAAAATATCATAGATCCTTACATGAATGCTCAAAAAAATTTATATAGATGCTTACGAGGTGTTCATTCAATGTCAATAAATCAACAACCAACTCAGGTTGTAAATAAGGAAGCCATTCAATCACTTCCAAATCAGCTAAATTTACAAAATGATTTAATTAAACATCGAGTTCGTAGGAATATTGATGAAAATACTGAGGCTCCAGATTCTACTACGACGCAAAGTTGGGTGAATTTTTTGAATTCTTTTCTAATGGATATAGATTCAGACGAAGTTGAAGAATCTGATAATGAAAAGCTGCCTGATAGACGTGAAGTAATAGAGCATTCAAGCGATTCTGCTGATAGTGATATTTCAAAGTCTGATGGATCATCCGAAACTTCAGCAGAATTCTTCGATCGAATTAGACAACGAATACCATACTTCGTTCAACAACTAAGATTATTACGAAAATCATTGAATAATTCAACTAGTGACGAGGAGATGACGATGAATGGACAATTTGAGAAATTAAATGAAGATATTATTAGTGTGGAAGATCTCAAAACTGAGGTAATCACAATGGAAACACTTTTGGAAGAATCAAAAAAACAAGGCAACGTAAAGATGGAAGATTTTGCTACCACTTCCATTTTATCAATTCCCCAACATGAAAATGTTACACCCAAGTCATAATGTGATAAGTTATTGTTGATGAAAATAATATTAACTCAAGAATGATAATAAATATATTTTAAGTGTAATTTTTCGTTGATTAAATTGTTATCCCAAATTTTTTCACACAATAACTGATGATAATGACAATTGATGGCAAATATTTTAGTTATATTTCATACAGCTTTGCGAAATAATTCATATTCAAATTGCATGTACTAAGCAAAAAAATAACTTGAGAAATATTTCAAAGGTAAATCAGCAATTTTCGACCGTAGAGTTACACAATAATGACATATTGACCCACTAAAAATCCAATAAATGCTTAAATATACAAAAAAATATTCCGGAGTAAGGATATGTTCTCGAGCATATTTATACCTGCACAAAGTCCGTCAAAATCATTCGTTCAGTCACCACTTTCGGAAAGACATCGAAAAATGAAGGCATACGCGACAATAATTCTTTTACTTGTTATTGCATTAGTGCAATCACAGCCGACAACAAAAACTGTAAAATCTAAAAGTGATGTAAAAGATGTGATAAACGAAAAAAAATCTTTAACAAAAATAGAAGATGGATCCATTGACGAAATAAAACAAGGCAATCGAACTAAGAAATCTGTTGTTTGTTTAGAAGTTCCACAGCATGAAACTGAAATATGTTCACCTGGATGTTGCAACCAATATCCAGGACCATCGGGACCACAACAAATATTCCATGAAACGGCACCTCCAGCATTACCAAACATGTATGAAACAGGACCATCACCACCATTCATGATACCGTCAATACCACAACTTCCACCGATGCCAGCAGGACCACTGATGCCAAACATATATCAGCCAGGACCACCAGCACCATTTATAATGCCGCCAATATCTCAACCTCCATCAATGCCACCCGCACCACAGCCGACAGTCATCTATCAGCCAGGACCACCAGCACCATTTACAATGCCACCAGTATCTCAACCTCCGTCAATGCCAACAGGACCACTGATGCCAACATATCGACCGTCAATGCCACCCGCACCACAGCCGACAGTCATCTATCAGCCAGGACCACCAGCACCATTTACAATGCCACCAGTATCTCAACCTCCGTCAATGCCAACAGGACCACTGATGCCAACATATCGACCGTCAATGCCACCCGCACCACAGTCGACAGTCATCTATCAGCCAGGACCACCAGCACCATTTACAATGCCACCAGTATCTCAACCTCCGTCAATGCCAACAGGACCACTGATGCCAACATATCGACCGTCAATGCCACCCGCACCACAGTCGACAGTCATCTATCAGCCAGGACCACCAGCACCATTTACAATGCCACCAGTATCTCAACCTCCGTCAATGCCAACAGGACCACTGATGCCAACATATCGACCGTCAATGCCACCCGCACCACAGTCGACAGTCATCTATCAGCCAGGACCACCAGCACCATTTACAATGCCACCAGTATCTCAACCTCCGTCAATGCCACAGACGCCAATGACGCTACCGCCAATGCCTCCAATGCCTCCAATGCCTCAAATGCCAGTTCTCACACCACCTCGGTCACCTCAGATAGTAGGAACAATTCCACAATTACCACCATGTCCACCAGAGGAACAATATTTAATTCCAGGCACAGATTCTGGAGAAATTATCACGTACGAAGTTGTTCCGGTTTCTCATCATATTCCATCATCGCCGAGCCAATTAATAACTAGACCGAGTCCACCATATCCCTGCATACCCGCTGGTCAAGCTCCACAAGTACCTCAACAGCAGATCTCATCCTTTTCAACTGTACAACAACAACAGCAACAACAACAACAGCAACAACAACAGACTTTTGTTAATCAATTACAAGTTACCCCAGATAACAGATATCCTAGTGCGCCTGCACCCTATCAGTATCCACAGCAATCCCCGACTTATTCACGGCCTCTGTCACCTGTTTCAATGGGTCAACATATACAAAATTATCCACAAACTCAGGTAGAGAAAATATCATTTCATAAGTTTTGTATATAAATATTTTTATTTCTATATTTCAATTAATTTATATGTTTAATTTTTTTACTTCTCAAATTATCTTGAGCAGCAACCAACTCAAAATATCCAATACCAGGTTCCCGACTGCTTACCAGCAGCACCAGCTCACCAAATGGCTTACGGCTTTCAAGCATCGCAAAGTGCAGCACAAAGCTATGCAGCAGCACAAAATGCAGCATATAGCGGCTATGGAATGTCGTCTTTCAGATCTGCACGAGATGATGATGATGAATCAGTAGTTGTAACTGGACACAGCGGGGATCCAACATCGCCTCAAATAACCCACGCAAGAAACTCTTATCATTATGGACTTTCTTCACCACCCAAATACAATACTTACAAACGAGCCTCAAATGATGATGGCAATGTCGTTGTGATGGGGGCATCTCCTGATAGCTCTCATGTTTCCGTTCAGGGTACTCCATATCATGGATTCAATGGCCAACCGACAAAAGAAATTGCGAAGAGAGGAGCTGAAAAAATTGATGACGAAAAAGTAAAAGCTTAGTTCTTCTGGAAATGGACAAAAATATCTACATTTATTTTTTATAATGCGATTTGATTATTCAACCATTTTATAATGATATAAATTTTTATACATTAAACAATGTTCTTATACGGAAGCCTGGTAAATAAATAAATAAAGGGGTCTATAATTTATTCGATTGATTTATTTCAATTCGCACCGAGTGCTTTTCATGTTATTAATCAAATTGTGTAATCTCCAAATATAAACGTGACGAATGATTTTAAATGATGTCTTATAATTTAATCGCAAACATCATTTATTTCTTATCCGTTTTATCGACACTCACATATAAATGCGTTGTGTACGCACACTGATATCTATATTACAATAAATCATAAAACATGGGTCTACTCGTGTGTTTGAAATAAATTGGAAACAGTGATTGACTGTTTATCATTCTCATCGACAGTTTCATATTGATGATTAGAAAATTCTTTTGAAATCTTCAATTATGAACATTTCAATGATTGAATTAATTATTCCTCTATTAATTTTTTCTGTAAATAATATTTTCGTATTCGGAAATGAACTAAACAATGTTAAAAAAAATTTATCAAGTTCCATCAGTGATTCAAATTATTTCAATGACGGGATTATGGAAGATTACGAAAGTAACAATGATTATATATCGGTTGAAGACAGTAATGATAGTAAGACAGAACATTCAAATGTTAATGATGATGTATTTTCTACAACGATGAAGCAATTTTACAACACACTCATGAAACAACGCAAGAATTTGGATCGTGATGATATGGAAAACAAATATATACCATATAAGCCAACAAATATTATGAAATCAGTTATCATTGGTCCAAGTGGACAAAAATGCCCACCTGGACAGCGTCCTGACTCCAATGGACGATGTAGAAGACCAATGTAAAATATATTGAAGTGATAAATAAATATAATAGACAATAATAAGAATAAAAAAAGAAAAGATTCATATTCTACTTCCTTAGACAATTAAAAGGTTATTAGATCATCATTCAATATTGGGCAATCCAAAAAGAAAGCCGGAATCAACAGATTATTTCTTGCCACATCGAACAGGTTAGATGTAGAAAACTATAAATTTTTTTTTACCTACATTCGTATAGATAAAACGTAACATCAAGCATAGCATCTATTCAGTTCTTTGACGAACGTTCTCATGAATCAACAGTGAAATAATATCGTATGCACAAAATACATTGAGAATGGAAGTGAAAAATGATAAACAGAGTTCATTAACTCAAAGTGAATTAGAAGTAACGCTGGATGAGATCGATATAACAAAACATTCAAATGAAAATACATCAAAGAATGAGGAAGATGATACATCAACGTGTAGAATCAAGAGAAATATAATTATGGCACCTAAATCTGAGACATCTCGTCGAGATTCAAAAGGACGTTGGCGACGAGTTTTATAAATTCATCAGACTTTCAATGCCGTCAAAGGATATTCAATTATTGCCACACCAACGCTATCAAACAATTTGTCGTAATTAATTATTACAAATTAATATATATATAATTAATATTCAATCGATAATTATACTTGTGATTACTTCAAATTGATAAATGTCATAGAAATAAATCATTGTATTGAATGAAAAAAAAAATAATGTATAAATAAAAATAAAGTAAAATATGTAGAGAAGTGTAAATCAGTTATTGAACTTTTTCAAGGGGAATATTGAAGGCCATTATCCCACAGTCGATCATGATTTTATATGGTTTCATGGTGACATAGACATACAAACCGTCTTGTATATACTACATGCGTTCAGTTTTATAAATATATGTTATTAAACTCATGTATATGTATTTGAGTATTAATATAATCGTACTTTTATTACCTCATCCCAGACCGGTTAGTTACTCTCGTATTACAGAATTTTTATCTATATTATTAACGTAAATACCTGATGAACATGAATTTATTTAAGAATAAATTCTATAAATTGAACTTTATAATCATAAATAATTTAGTATAAAAATAAATAAGAAAACAAAATGTTTCTAAAGATGCATTGTATATTAAGTGAGTGAATATAATAAGAGATAAGTGTTCAGTGTTATCTTTTGTGTTGTGTTATCGTTTTTCTTTTACGTTTATCATCAATAATAGAGACGAGAGGGGACAAAAACGAACTAAGAAATATGTCATCGAAGTGAATATTGTCAAAGTGGGAAAAGATAAATTAAAAAAAATTATTTCATGGAGACGTGTGTGAGTGGATAGGGTATATAAAATATATAATATAATGGCGGATCCAACAATTCAAATGTTTTGTTGCCGTCATAATAACAAAACAGATATGGCAATTATCATCATGAAAGAGTTCAATACAGATGTTTATAATACAGTGTGTATGCTATCGTCAATGATGGGAATTTTTGGTGCGATTTACCAGGTATGATTTAATTATATATAAATAAATATTTGTATAAGCACGAAGTAGATGAATATTAATTCTATCTTTTTTTGGCGAGGTCTTACCAAGAGAAGCATCCACGTATCAGCATCGGTCGTCGAGTTTCTCATCATCCAGAGGTCGTCAGATAATTATTTGGCTTGCAGTCGCCGATTTATTTGCATCCCTTGGTAAATAATATATCATTAATATTTGTGTATATAATTATGATGATTAATAAATAATTTTAATTTGATTCTATAATTACTTTTATTTGTTTATACTATTATTTAAAATTCTAGGTGTTTTTGTACGTTCTGCTCTGTGGATGAATTTTAAAAATATAATGCCGATGGAGAGCGACACAAAAAGTGTTGTTTTTTGTGCTTTATCATCGGTGAATATATTTTATTAATCAATTTTAATTATTGAAAATAAAAATGGATTGAATTTGAAAAAATTATATGGCATTAAAAATTGAAATTTTTAATTAATTCAATATTACATTGAGTCAATATTTTGTTTTATTGATTCGAGATTAGTTAAATTTAATTAAAAAAATAAAGATTGATTGGTTCAAGAGAATATTTCAATAAAATAATCAATACAAATCCATAATTTGATTATATAAATATTTATACATCATAAAAAAAATTAATTAACCAAATAAATTTGTCTTGATTGTTTTATCGAAATTATGCTGTTGACATATTTAATCTTCAATTATTTATACAAATTTAATTAATCTCAAATCAATTGAATATAATAATATTGACTAAATTCAATATTTAATTAATTCAATGCTTTCAGTTTCAATAATATATAATGTTATCAAATTTAATTCCATATTTCTTTCCAATGTAAAGAAAAAAAATATTCACGATTATTTAGTATTTCAGGCTTGGACTCAGTATTTTTTTATGGCCACTTGGATTTGGACATTGTGTTATGCAATTGACATGAAACTTCTTCTGAATGAAAAGTCAGGAAGACCATCATGGTATCACATGGCTGCATGGATTTGTCCTGCTATTTTAACAATACTCGGCTTGTCCATTCTATATATTCCTGATGCCAAGTAATTAAAATCACTCATATTTTATTTTGTTCTTGAAGAGTATTTTAATGTAGAAAATATAATCTGAAATAATTTACAGTTGTCATGAATCTATGACATTAACTATGGCAGTTTTACGAATTCTTCCAAATTATTGTGCTACTTACATTCTTATGGCTGCTGTCATGATAGGAAATCCATTACTGTATTTTTCATCCACAAAAGATCTTCAGACTGCTGTGACGTGTAGTCTTGCACAAGTAACCGGCAGAGAGAGAAAACTTGTACAAACAATTCGGATGAAGTTTGCATTGATCAATATAGTTTTTTATTTATGTTGGATTCCAAATCTTATCAATGGAATACTCTTGTGGACTCTGTGGTTTCATTTACCTATCAAAGTTATCATTAGCCTATGGTACATAATGGTAAATAACATAAATTATAAATATAATATATTATTATTAATAAATATATAAGATAAAAATATATTTTTCATTGTTATTTTAGGCAGTTACCAATCCACTTCAAGCATTTTTTAATGCTTTAGTGTACCAACAATGGCGAAGACGAGAAAGATTTCGTTTATGGTACCGCAGACAAAATCATTTGAACAGTCGGAATACGAAGCAAGAAAATTATGATGAATTCACAGAGATTACGCCGTTATTAATGCCACAATATGAACATTATACACCACACACGAGCATCAATGGCTCATCATCTCTCTAAAGACTGTGATTTATGTTTTTTAAGTTGAATTCATTGCTCAAAGTATTAATGGCTTATTCTTCATATTATTTTTTGTGTTGTTTTGATATAATATAATTAATGTCTTTTCATAAGATCTCAATTATTTTGATATTAATATTCCAATTTGTTTTCTATTCTATTTTATTCACGAAAAATTACAATAGTATGCAGGTACGTAGACCATAATCGTTTAGTCAGTGTTCTTTTTTATATATGTATGTACAATATACAAGCATAAGCTTGATGATTTTAATAGTACCAAGATTATTATTATTACTACTGCAAATGAAAAAATTTTTTTTCTATTCTCTTTTACGTTTTTTTTTTCTTCTACAGTTTGAAAAAAATTTATTTTAGCACCTGTATGTTATTGAAGAGCACTGAAATATCTAATATTCTCAAAAAATAGTATCTCATCTTAATTTACGTAATCAAATACAATACTCAATTGTGTGATTTGTTCTTGTTTTTTTCTTTTTGTAAACTAATTAGTATACAAAAATTTTAATTTGCACCATAATATTTGTTATGTCTTAAATTACTAAATATTATTTACATACATTAACAGTAACTCAATATTTGTAAAAAAATTTCAAACATACACGGTAATAAAACGAAAATAATGTAATTCTATTGAATAATTAATTCGGATAGGAAAAACGACAAACCTTGGAAGATTAAGAATGTGAATAAAATTTTTAAGTATTAAATGAAAGAATATATTATGATTATTTGTACCTGATTTGACGAATATCATGAAATTGAGAATGATTTTCATAAATCAAACAACTCCCAAACACTCAGAAATTAAAACAAAAAATACTATAAATAATCTCACTTAATAAGAAATATTAATTTTTTTTCTCGAAGACATCAAAAATCTTTTTAGATTTCGTACCACCGAATGAGGTGTTTGGCACGACATTTTCTTCTTGCTCTTCTATAACTTTGTTTTTCAGCAAATTATTAACTCTCTAATTGAACATAAGAATTTGTAAAAAAATTTCAGGAAGAAATTTGCTGTGTTCCCAATGTTAACGACGTTATTTCACGAACAATCATCTCAGCTATTTTCCAAGCAAGTTCTTCTTTTGCCTATAAAAAAAAATGTCTTGTAATTTTATATCGGCTCGTACATTAATTTTCATGAATTTTTTCTCATTTCCTCACCTTATCTTGCTCCATATTTATAAGTCTTTTTACAGCTCGAGATAGACGTGACTCTAAGTAAAAAAACGTGAAAATGTAAGAAAAAAAAACGTGAGAAGTAGAAAAAAAAAATAATTGAATAAATATTATTACCATATTTACGTTGAGGATCGGGTTCAATCTCCGTGATAAATCGACCCATATTATCAACATAACCAACACTAAGACTGGCATGAAAAATTAAAAAAATTAATATATAATTTGTATTGAATAAATAAATTTACTCAAGTAATTAATTATAAATATACCTTGACTTTGTGCGCCTCCAAAGTGAATCCGGATCATATAATTGTCGCGCATCAATATTCATATTGCCATTGATAGTGCTGTCACTAAATGACCGATTAGTATCGTATATATTATTTGTTTGCACGGTATCATGCGTAACTGCACTGCAAATGCTCATTTCGCTGCTGCAGTCCGAGCCTTAATTAATAAAAATAAAATGATAATTAATGTGAATATGATAATAAACATTTGAGATGATGAATGATGAAGTATGATAATTTTATACCTGCTCTTTTAACACGTTGATGTGAGTGGGACGCACAAGCGCCACTCTGAATTGTACTGATTAACTCGGATAGGTATTTATAATATAGCTGGGAAGATAAGAAGGCAGGTAGATAGTGCTAGAAAGATAAGAATAAATGTCGTTGAACGATGCACGGGGCCTTACGATCGATATTTTTGTTGTGTGTCATTTATTTACCTTACTCAAAAAATTATATACAATTATGGTTGGTTTATCAAAGCAATCCCATTGCGGACCATCACCATTTTCACGACAAATATTTTGTTCAACTTCAAAGCGTATCTTGTCAGTAAAACCCAATGGCATTGTTGCTTGAAGACTGAAGAATCTAAAATAAACAAACCAACACATACATACACACAGTGCTTGTTAATGTTGGAATATTAAGTAAGTGAATTGAATTTTAATGCTAAAGTTGTTTATACTTGTCGTATATTATTAATGCATCACTCTGTGCTTCCATTGGATCTGTGCATTTTTTTTCCAAGAGATTCTGCCTATAATTTATGGCAGACATCCAAAAATCTAATAATTCACGTTTATTTTCAAGTTCCATGAACTCCATAAAATAAAAAAATGCCGTTTCATTGTATAATATATCGGCCAATTTAACTTCGCCACTTGTTAAAACATCAATTTGATGTTTGCAATGCAAATTAGATTTCAAAAAATCATCGATAAATTCTGTTTCCAATACTTTATACACCATTTTTTGTATTATTAATAGTCCCTTTATAAGAGCTATATGATTTTGATTATTTGCAGCTTCCTCTAAATCAGTTTTTTGTATTAAAGTGATTTCATTCATTTTCAAATTATCCTTGAGTATATATTTTTTATGAATCTTCAAGGCATCTTGTATAACGCTAGATATTTCATCGGGTTCTTCACATATTGTCTTCCAATTCAATAGTTGATTAGTCTTTGGCTCTTTATAACTGTTTGTTAAATCATTAATATGTACATTCTGTTGATTGAATAATCGATCATGCTCCCCATTTAATTGTTTCAATTCGTTTGTCGAAAAATTTTCATTGATAATATTGAAATTTTCTCGAGAGGCTTCGCGTACACACTCAACCTCCATCCAAAATTTAATTAGTGCCAACCTACCACAGCTCTCCATGAATTGAATAAAATATCCCAACGCCTCTTTATCAGCAAGAATTTCTGGTAGAGTTTTTGAAAGTCTTGAACGCGCTGAGGATATTTCAATTTTTAAACTTCCACGAATCTCTTCATCATCATCCTCCTCCTCTTCCTCAAGACTTCTCGAAGCCAGAGGTCTTGTTGATTGAAAATCACCAACAGAAAATGCATTGCCTTTAATAGACCGTTGGGAACTCGTTGATTGTGTCGATGAACTTTGGAAAGATCTCAATTTATCTCTCGTTCCTAAAATTTTATATTCAATTTTAATTACAATTATTTTAGGTTAGATAGGCAATTCGTAAATTTAAAATTTAATTTCTTTCTTTTCTAACCTATAAATTCTTTCACATACATTAATTTTTATGTTTACCTGATTTTTTAAAAAATTGTAGCATCATTAATTGCAAATAAGAACATTGTAAACAAATTTATTTATAAATATCCAGCACAATTTGTCTCTCATTTGTCATAATATTTCACGTAACAAATTATTATCCGCAATTTATTTTCGTCTATCTCATGTGACGCTCAATCAATCATTATTTTATTTTTAGGACCACAGTCAGGTATGTATTTCAATAATAATCTTGAAAAATAACCTTATTATCATCATCATATTGTATAGAATAATAATATTGCAATCTCTTGTAACATTGCTTATTTTTCACATCCTGTCAACTGTCATTGCTATTATTTTGTATTCTCAATATGAAAACAACTACATACATACATAATATATAAAAAATATATATTATTATTATCATATATATATTTTGTCATGTGAAATATTCGAGAATCGATTCTCGAACAAAAAATCTTCGACTACTGCGTTCAAAATTCCCGCTCATTTTAAATGAACAAAGGCAAAGCAAAATGACCGAAAAAAATTTTATTTTTATTATTTATTCATATACTTACACATTTATATTACCATTCTCCTTGATATATTTCACACTACATTCAATGAATTATTCGGGGCATAATTAATATATTAAATGGACTTGAAATGCAAAAAATGTTTTCCATCAATTTTTTATGTTCACCTTTTGCATGAATATTTAGTAGCTTTTGTTTTGAATGTTATTTTTTGGAATCAAGCCAATAGATTCACCGTTACTCTTTACGTATTGTCCTCACAAATATTATTAACTGTAAAAGAATATTGTCACATTTCATTTAACCATTATATACATGCCGAAAAAAAAAAAAATATGTAAACCAGAAAAAATTTTCGAGGCCATTGAACGTGAAATATTTGTTCTTGGGGCCAATGGCCGCAGTTATAATATACTCAAGTCCATCATCAGCTACACGAGTTTTGTGCCGGTCGCAGGATTATTGTAGGATACGTTGCCAGGAAAAATACCGGTTCTCAAACGAATACAAGATGAAACAACAATCACCAGGTATGTTGTGCGTTCTTACTTAACTTCGTATCAGTCACTCTCACCACGCGCTTGAAATAAGCCACGCAAGAATATATTTCTCCAGATAAATCCTCATTAAGTTGGTAATTTTATCAGGTATATTAATATAAAAGAAGAAAAGCAACGTGATCATGCTGGGTCAACAAATAATTTTCCATGTACTCGTTGCTGTTTTGTTAAATTGTAAATCAACTGTGGCAAATCCTGTCAGCTACGATCAACGCCAAACTGGCGATGTTAATGTTCAAATCGACGTTGAAGATGTCCAGGTCGTTGCACTCGTTGACAGAGAGTTTTTGGATGATTACACGGTATGATGATGATGATGATTTGTTGGATAAAAAAATTAGTTAACTATTGAAAGTAAATATTTGTATGATTAAATAATTTTTTTTTTTCCATAGGATTATAATTATGCGTATGACTATGCAGACTTTACTATCAAACCTATCATGAAACCCATAAATTCGACGAGTTCCGCAACAACTGTTAAACCTTGGACAACTTGGCCGACCGTGTCTCCTATAACTTCGTCCACATCATCATCATCATCATCATCATCATCATCATCATCATCTTCCTCGGTTGCTGATGTAGAAATTACTTCATCTATGTCAAACTCGTCTTCAATAACAATCACATCACCATCATCATTGATTGCCCAATCTGAAAATGTATCGACAACAATTGTTAAAGATGAATCTAACATTACAGTAACAACATCAAAAATAGATACAATCATTAAGAACGAAAATAATCATAAAACACTGTCAGAAAATGACTCAGATGTAATAACTAAAGGTTTAGTGAAAAGATGTCGACGAGGAACACTTCCAGATGGCAATGGTCGTTGTAGAAAAATTAATCGAAGACGTACATCATTTTTACCGTAAGTTTCTTATACTTAAAAATACCGTATTTAAATTTATTCATTTTATTTCATCAGTGTTTCTTTTTTTTTCAGTAGACTGGCGATGAAACTGGCTCCGAAATTAACTGAAGGTGCCGGCAAAGATTTACGCATTGTATCGTGGATGACGCCGAGGTCTTAAATATCACAGTTGGATCTTATCTTTGTGAAAGATAACCCCATGTATCTAATGGCCCGTGATGTCGTAGACCTTGACCTTAAATACATGTTTCTCTTTCTCCTTTTCCTGTTCTTGGGCACCATCCACGTATCCACAAATAACGGAACTGATTTCTCGCTCACAGTTCTTGTCTTATATTCATTCTCGTTCAGTCGTTTCTGATCTGTTGATCAAGTCACCATGCAGCAGCAGCAGCAGCAGCATCACCAACAGTTCTTCATCATATCATTTGTGCTCTGCAGCATTATTGCAGTATCATTTGCAGCACCAACTCATTACGATCAACGTCAAGATGGCAAGCTCAATGTTCACGCCAACTTGGAAAATTTTGTGATAATTATTGCGCCTATTTCCGATACACCATTAACATCATCAGAAGCACCTCCTGATCTTACAGAATTTTCTCTTGCTGGACTTCTGGAAGCATTTGAATCCCGAAAAAATCTTCTTAAAAATAATAAACTTGAACACAAGAATGAAAAAAAAAATATTGAGGCAATACCTGAAGTGTTGCAAAATTATTCAATCAATGAGGAGGAACATCCTAAAGAAACCAGAAGTTTAAAAACCAAACCTGCGAAAAAAAAGGTAACAGGCATTACTGAATTAACACTCATTGGCGACGGTATTGAAAATTGCGGACCTGGAAGAATCCGCGATCGTTCTGGTATCTGTCAATTTGACAGTTCTTCAAAGAATCAATAAATATATATGTATTCAAGTAAATTTAAATTAAATTATAATTTATAATTCATTATATTTATGTCATTGAATTTATATAAAAACATATCTATTTTTTTATTTTTTTCTTGTCTAAAAATAAACTTGAATATTCATTCATAAAATATTGGAGTAATTAATATTTTTATTATCTCTCATGTATTACACAACCTACTAATCAAATATAACTTATTTAAATATGTTCTTGAACACACACTCGTATATTTAAACATAGTTATACGTTGTATTGATAAGCTGGAGTGTCAAGTTCATGGGAGTTTATTGAACTTGAAGGGGATACCTGAGTGCAGTGACCGTGAGTGACCGTAAATGAACCATAAGAGTGGGGGATGGTATATCATCTCGTTCAAATCACCATTGTCAGATCCTCATCTTCAATAGTTCATTTTCAAAATTGTACCAGACAACACCCGTACTCAAACAATTTACTCTGTTATATCGTATCAATGGTGTCTATTATTAACATGAGAATTTTTAAAGTTACTTTAGTGATTGTTGTTGGATTGCTGTCGAATTTTATTAATGCAACGCCAGCTTCATTTCTCCGTTTGGAGCACAGAACAATTGACGATGATGCTCCATCACTTCCATTGGATAACGCTGATTTACCTGAAGTCACATCAATAACATCTGTGAATAATGATAAAGACACTTATGATCAGCGACAAAATGGCACGGAAAATTATCGCATTCATGTTAAAGGTTTGGTGGTACTTCTTGCTCCGATAGAATCTCTTTTTCTTGCTGGTGGAAATCTCGGTGGAGCCAATGATTTTTTGGGTGCAATGGGTGAATCATCAATGATGAAACCAAAACCAAAACCCGATGAATCAAAGCCAATTGTGCCAGTTGTTGAGAATGCCACTGATATCGCTAAGCCTGAAGAACCAGAAAAAAAATTAGCGCAAAGGTGAATATTTATTTATTTTTTTAATTTAACGGCATCAGATTACTTGTATTTTATTCATTGATTTTTGTAGGCCGCATTTAAGATTCGCCAGCCTAATTGCACCACTGCTGAAGAGAGTTGCGATACACTGAAGCTTATTTTACCCATATAATATCATATATAATCTTGAATAACTATATATTTACATTAAATAATTTTTTTTTTTTATTAAAATGATATTTATTTCACATGGAAATTAGAATACAATTTAAATTTTTGTAAGGTATTTTTCATCGTCTCTCTTGTAATTCTATATAACATTACATTTATTATATGGATTTTGTAGTAAAAAAAAAAATCCTAGAACTAGATTATATAATTCTGTACAATTACTGGCGTGACATGGTACTTTTTTCTCTATATTCTGGAATAAAAATCCATTTTGTAGTCTTTAAAAATTTGATTTCTATAATATATAATTAATTTAATTCATCCTCCGTATAGTCTTGGAACTCTTCAATGATAATGATGAATAGAGAATGATGAAATGAAATAAATGTAATTTTTCAACAATTAAATGCAAGATGAAAAATAATAGAGGTACATAAGACACGTAAAATGCAAGCGTAAAAATTTGTTTTCTTTATCTAAACTATTATGGTACTCGATATTGTGAGCAAAAAAGAGATCATTCCAATAAAGCTTTAGCGTCAAAATTAATTTATGAGAAAATAAGACTAGATTGCTAAATTATAAATCGCTCAAACGGACGGGATATCAATGAGCCGCACTTAAATTACCTTAACCGGAGGATTGGTCAATGATTAAGAACAAATAACTTCACTCTGAAAGAATAAAAAATGAATAAATAGAAAAAAACACTCTTTGTTGTCAAGGATAAAATAAATGCTATTATTTATTCGCTTGCCTCATTATTTGACGATTTATGATTATCAACATTGTTCATCAATTGCTTCATTTCGTCATCTGTACGTTGTATTTTTGATTCATCCTGAGAAATTGGTCTCAATCCATTATATTCATTAATTCCATTAGCAAGTTTTCCCTGCAATTCCACCCTAAAATAATATAAATATAAAATTCCAAGTCTCAAAAATATATAGTTTAATTAATTAATCAACCAATCAATTGATTACTTTTCATCCCGAAGCTCTTGAATGCAAGTATCATTATCCAATTGAATGATTCTAAGAACTTTAAGAAGTTTCGTCACGAGATTATCAACATCAATGACTTGATCAACAAGATTAACGGCAGTGCAATAATCAACAGTAGGTACAGCTACATCAGTGTGTCTAGTTGCTTCAGAATCACTGACAGACCCACCATCTTCATCATCTTCATCATCGTCTTCGTGTTCTTCGGCACGTCGACGATTTAAAATGGCTTGAGTGAGATTTGTAAGACTGGTGCATTCATCATTAATTTGACACGGTGACATAGTTGTTTCGGTAATGGGTTCTGGCACACTTAATGCACGTCGCAATGAGTCGCTGCTGGATACCATGTTTCGTGAATATGTATCAGGCAATGCTACATCCTCAAGAACACTTTCCATCATGAGACAAGGCTCAGTTTCGAAATCTAAAAGTTCCGCGGACGATTCCATGCTTAATTCTTTAAATATCTGTTGTTTTGATGAATCTATGGATTTTTTATTAGCAGGACGAACAAACGGATGAGTTGCAGCATTTCGTATTGCGCCTATTACTGCCGAGACAAATGAATTGCGTTTTGGACTCGGTGTAAAATCATTTAAGCTGTGTTGCTTTGAGCTAATTGGACTTGACTCAGCGCTACTGTTACTTCGGCTGTAAGCTTCATTATGATAAACAACATCTTCGAGATCTTTTTCGGATATTTTATAAGATTTTTCAAGTTGTTCAACAAGTCCCTCAAGTCGTGAACCCAATCCAGATAATGCTACAGCAGCGCCCGACACAGCTGCGCCTTGAGTCAAAAGTAATTCTCTGCTTCGGCGTTCAACAGCATTCAATTTCATCTCTAAAGATAAATTTTCTTGCCGCCTTTGTTCACTTATTCGCACAAGATGTTTACACTCCTCTGTCTTTCGTTCTAATTCCACGTCACGTACAGCGAGCAATTCTGTTTTTGTTTTTAAATCTGCTTCAACATCTTTCATTGCTTCGCTCATTGCCGTTTTTTCTAATTGTAAAAATTCTTGAAGTTCCATTGTTTGAGCTTCTACCTCCTGCTGATGTTGAAGTAACGCTTTTTGCGCTGCAAAACTCTTTTCTAAATCGCGATTAAGCATTCGACAGAGTGAATGAAGATCAGCAATTTCAATCTGTTGATTTGCCACAACTTGTCCTGACTCTTGGAAATGCGATTCAAGTTCAAGAAGACTATCGTTATTTTCCGATTGTTCAGACGCGGGTGTACCGAGAATTGCAAGTATTCTCGATGCATTTCTCTGTAATTCTTGACGTGTAAATGTGTGATCATTACGTTCAGCAGTTAATTGTCGTTCAGTCAATGATAATTTTGCCTCTAATTTTTCTTTTTCCTGTTTCAATGCTTCAGCATCAGCTGCAAATTTTTTAGCCTCGTCCATTGCATTTTTTAATTCGTCTATTGGCACCATATGACATTCTGTTTGGCACTCATTTTCAATACGGTCAACAACTTCAGGACCATAAATATTTGCAGCAACGCCTGCCATTGCATCGTCAATATCACGTCCAGTCAAACCAGTTTGCACGCTGATTTCATGATAAATTAATGTTTTTTCATTTTTTGTTTTTATATTATGCAGTGGCAAACTTTTATGAATGAGTATTGAATCACGTGAATTTGATCTTTTACGTCCTCTATTTAAACTCGCTTCACGTGACACTGATTTTTTCGATTCTTCTGCTAATGCAATTGCCATTTTCGCTTTATTTCGCCTAGGTAATGTTGCATACGTATCCAATGTTTTATTATCAATATTTTTGGTATCACAAGACTTCTTCGACTCCTGATTAACTGAACGCGTTATTGTTTTAATTGAACGCGGTGTTGATAATGGTTTTCGATACTCTTCGGATGGAGTTGAACCGGCCGTACCTCGACCGCGCGATGTTGTTGAAGGACATCGTGATAAATTAGAGGACGTAGAGGTTCCTCGACTAGCGCCACGTTGAGCAAGATCTTTATCAATTTCTTTAGCCAATGCTGAAGTCCCCGAGAGCGTCAAGGAGTCGGGAATTGGCCGACTACGTATTCGAGTAGTTCTCGTGGCACTTGGAGTACCCCGAAGTTTTGTATTGGTATCCTTTAAATTTTCTCCATTCTCTCGCACGACGGATTTTTCCCGAGATTTTGCCCGATCTCTCGGGGTTAATTGAGGTTTAGACGGAATCGCACGGGGAGTTGGTGCACGAATTTTTGTCCTTGTACTGGACGGCAATCGTTGTGATGCATCTCCAAGCTGTGTTGGTCTACTTCGTGAGGTCCTTATTGGTGTTTCAGCTTTATTCATTTTTTTCTTACACGTTGACGACGTTCCCACTGCTGTTAATGGTCTTTTTGGTGTTGTCCACACACCACGTGCACTAATACTTCCTGCCACGGATGAACTTTCACTTCCACCTTCGCTTGTAGCTTCGCCATTTCCACGTGGAGGCGTTCGTGATGATGCGCCAATTTCCCCGTTACTTCCTCGACCTGATATTATTCCCAAATCATCTGGAAGCCCTGCGCAAGTGTCTTCGTACACTGAACAACAACTCACTAAGCTTGAGTCACAACTAACTTCATCCAAACCATTGCAGCTACTCGCATAACCATTTGCCTGTCAAAAATTACAATCGACAAAATAATTAATAAAAATTTACTGCAAATCATTTTATTTTATTTTAATTTTAATATTTACCCTGAGAATTTCTGCAGTACATCCCTCGACACCGCTATCACTGCCATCTTTGTTGTCCTTACTTTCAGTTAATTCTACAGTTTCTGATACATGAATAACGGTAACATTGCAATCGCTGTTTATCGTATCATCAGGATCATCGTTGCTCTTTGACGGTGATTGTTTTGTGCACGGCGACGCGAGATCCTCCGGCACACCTGAATCCTGTCTGGTGACGTACTGAGGTGATGGTAAAATAAATTCAACATGATTTACATCTTCTTCAAGTTTTGTTTGCGATTCACACTCGCTCGGTTCATTTTTTTCTACTTCCTCTTTTTTTTCCGCTTGCGTTGCATTCTGTAATACAAGAAAATATGAATAAAAAAATTGTTGATAATCTGTCAGCAATTATACAGTTCAATTTTAAACAGGAAATTAACTTTAAAGATTCAATCAATTATTAAAAACGGAACAATAAGGAAGGAAAGACAATTTTCTATCAGATGGAATTCTGTGATAATACAATTTGCAATTTCAATATCCAATTATTGCCTTCAATTAATGATTAATACAACCGACACAAACATCAAATTGAAATTATGACCGTGCCAGGGATTTCCCAGTTTGTATATCAACATCATTCAAATTATCATTCGCACGATTTGCACACACCTTGATCACGTGCTCAATTATAATTACTTTTTATCAAATTTAATATTGATATAATCAAGCAATTATATATTTCAATTTCACAATCAACATTATGTCTGAAAATAAAATCAATGTTATTATTAATTTAAATAAAATAATATACAAAATATTGCTGTGTTCAAATTATGCAATAAATAGAAACTAAAATGGAAATAAGTCAAGGTTGAAATTAAATAATGGACAAGTGATTATAAATTCAACGACAGAGTCATTGAACATCCGTTTCGTAGAACAAAAATATGAGAATGAATGGATAATAAACACATCGTCATCATAAACTACGGTTTCAATACGTACATGTGACGTAAAGCTGCAATCGCTGAAAACCGGTCGTGGAAAAGAAAAAAGAAAATGAGTGATAGTGCAATACTATTGAGTAGTAGTTTTTTCAGATTACATTGACAAGTCAGGGGAATAACCGCCAACCATCGTCATTCATTGGTCAATGAGTAGCGTGCACGAGAGGGGAATGTATATGTATATATGACTTTATAAACAATGCGTTTGTTGGTTATAAGATTATTAAAATATTGAGTAAGACTCAGGGCTTTTACGTCGATAAAACGCTTGAGTGATCACAAGCTACAATTCCCGACGTAAATTCTCACGTAGAAGTCTCACAAATACAGACTTTCAATCGTTCAAGTGTCACTTGACGAGCTCTATGCCACGGCCTTGCAAACAACCTTCATCAATTGTAGACGTTAAGTCGCCTGGAGTAAGCATATAATGAATAATAACGATAAAAAAATTAGTGGACGAAAATTAAAAAGCATAAAAATTAATTGGAAACAAACAGACAAATTATCATCGAATAAAATGGTTGGTACAATTAATGGCGATGGTTTACGTCTTAAAATAGAAACAAATAATCGACAATTGGAAATAATTGGTGATGGTTGTCGTTTAACTGTTGTAAATAATAATGGAAATATTAAAATAATCGGTGATGGCAGTAGATTGGAAATAATAACGAAAAATTCAGGCACCGTTGAATACTACGGTGATGGTGGTCGAATTATTTTACCAAATGAACCTGATTCTTCATTAAATTCAGTGAATTATATTGGTGATGGTGGTAAAGTCAGTGTTAAAAAGACTCCTAATCAAGTGTTAATAGTTCCAAAAAAATTTTGTAAAGTAATAGAGCACATTGGCGATAAGGAAATTCGCAGTACAACTCAATTAATCAAATCAATCCAAGTGAAATAAATAATTTTATCCACCAGAATATATACGGCAGCCAAATGTGATGGTTTCTTCACAATCATATTCAAATACATAATTTATCTAGTCTATCAAAGCATGAAAAATTGAAACAAAAAAAAATAAAGAAGACTTTTTTTTTATTTCTCACATACCAGGAAATCTTTTGATATATCTATATTACCTACAAAATTCAAGTATTCCTCGCTAATAAATATTTTCCTTATTGTTTCATTATTTATATTTGAAAAAAAAAAAAAAAAAAAAAAATGTGGACATGGACCAATATCCCTATTTATATACGAATGTGATGTGATAATGTGTACGTCTGTTATAAAGCGACGAAGGAAATTAACGAGACGGACTAAAAGTAAATATATCCCTTGGCCCCAAGCAAATGGTATGCATTCCACACATACTGCATTCATTCTGCCTGTGTGGACACTTTACTAGCAAAATATACATACGTACTTAAGTGAGTAACAAGGGAGAAATACCATTGACACATACATACAACTGAGATTATCTTCACGTAACATGATGGTATAATGTCATACCAAAATTCTCTGAAGATCATGATGTGTATAAATGGGGGAGAAAAAAAATTATTGTGTAAAGCAGCTATGCCAGATGTGACAAATGTTATATCGTAGGAGGTCAATCTGCCAAGTCTCCCTTTATAGCATTCTGTATTTCTGTTATATGGATGTTTATGTATGTATGTACGTATGTATATATGTATATTTATATATATATACTTTAATTCCGTTCCCCTGCAGATAATAAAACAAACTATAAATATTTTGGAATTATAAATATGGCTATAATAATTTTTTTTTTTCTTCTTCTTACTTTTGCATTAAATATAAATTAGAAAATTTATACATACATAAATATGTATATTCATTTATGCGAATATAAAATAATTTACATTCAACTTTCACATGCTGCTATAAATTACAATTTTATATGAATATGTGTGAGTAATTGTGCATGTATTATGTGTATATATGCAAAATTCAAACGTTTTTGAAGCGGATCGATAATCATTATTTGTGTGTGCTGTATTTGTGAATTAAATAAAATGAAAATAATATGAAGAGGATAATTAAATATATTATTGTTTTATCTTAAAAATATGTAGGAGATAATTGGATTTTAATTTTTATATTTGTAAATAATCCTTGATAGTTTACCTCGATTGATTTGTCTGATGATGATTCTGTATTTTGGGAAGACATTGATGATCCTGTTGGATCCTCGCTCCGATTTGCTTCACATATAAACGCTGAGCACATTCGCTCTTTCCACTTCCTCTGTTAAATAATTTTTATTTTATTAATTATATTTTTATTCGCGTTTTAATTATTTATTTAATGACTATGACCGCATAAAGTTGGCTTACGAAGTGAAGATTATTAATGTCGCAGTGATTTGTTTCATATAATGAACATGTATATCAAGGATAAACAGAGAATTTTGAGTGAAAACGGTTGAACAGACAACTGTGTCTACTTTTGATGTTTCTCTGAACTAACCAAAGATCGGAAGTGAATGTGAAATGCCAAATTCGCGAAACAGCGCAACTTCCTATATCATTTTATAATCTAGTTACCTAGTCCGATCTAGTGATCTTTTTTATGGTGTAGTGGGTGTAGTGTATAAATATATTACTTTTAGGAAACCCTCTATCGGCCATTTTTGGCATAAGATTTGCAGGATAATTTTATATTTGTTCCCGCCATTTATAGAAATACACGTGTGTAATGATAATAAACGTATGATGAAATAATCAATAAAAAGTTTCTACTCAATATTGAGAATAATATTTAATCTTAAATGAAATCACTAATTAATTATTATTATACTCACGTATTTCTGACCCAATATCATGTTAATTGTTATGTATTTATCAGAAAAAAAGTCGGAGTCCACAGATGCAACTTTATATTTTTTTCACAAATCGCCGCCATATATTCAAGCGGTGAAAATTGGTACTATACTTGAAACCTAACCTAAAATTTTTAATTGATGAAAGATTTGGCGGGCAAAGGAAGTAAATATTCACAATGAATTGTCTTTTATTATGACATCTATGTAACTATGAATATTTAGTTTCATTATTAATAAATATGTAGAAAAATAATATCATTTATATAAAAATAATAATTGAAAAATTATGATGTTTGGTGTAAAAAAAACCGAATCAAAAACGGCCGATGGAGTGGAAGATTGGGTATGTTTTTTATCATTGCTATAATTTTCCTAATGATTTTTATACCTCATTATATTCATGTATTTATTCATATTTAGAGTTCATATATGGCTGCGAAAAAAAGCAAACTTGAAGCGCAATATCGAGAATTAGTTGATAAAGAATTTCAAGGAGCTACAACTTTGTTTAAAGGCGTAGCAATATTTGTTAATGGCTGGACTAATCCTTGTGCAGATGAATTAAGACGATTAATGATGGCACATGGTGGAGTTTATCATAATTATCAATGTCCTAATGGTACCACTCATTTAATCGCATCAAATTTACCTAATTCAAAAATTATTCAATATAGAAAATCGAAGAATCCACTACCACTTTGTAAACCCGAATGGATCGTGGACAGTATTAAAGCCAATAAATTATTAGATTGGCGATTATATCTGTTGTATTCTAGTCAATCGATAACTCAACCGCAATTGCAATTTGGGGATAAAATTAATTCGTTGTCTACGATGGTAAATGAAGAAATTACGCCTGATTCTATGCCATCAACGAGTTTTGTATCTCATTCTAAAAAATGTAATGAAAAACTGCCTATTTTATCCAAGTCTAACACTATTAAATCCGAGTCATCAATGAATGTAAAAGAAACTGCCAGGACAAATGGTGGAGCTTTGTGTTCAAAAAATGACGAATTTTTAACTGAATTTTATAATAATTCACGTTTACATCATATTGCAACTATGGGTGCTACTTTTAAAGAGTACGTTAATGAACTGAGATCAAAAAGTACTGGTTCATTTTATGGATTGGACCGTTTAAAACAATCAAGATTAAATATTCCAAGAAAATCTGCGGCGATTATAAATGATTCTGATTCAGACGATGATTTATTCAGTTCTCCCGAATTGACTGATAAAAAAAATAAAAAAGAATCGATAATAATGCATATAGATATGGATTGTTTTTTCGTATCAGTTGGATTGAAAAAGAAACCTGAATTGAAAGGATTACCAGTGGCTGTAACTCATGCACGAGGTAACAAACCGTCTACAATCACTAATGAAAATGAAGAACCATTTCAATCAATGGCAGAAATTGCATCATGCTCATACGAGGCCAGAAAAGCTGGTCTTAAAAATGGAATGTTTCTTGGACAAGCTTTAAAACTTTGTCCAAATTTAAAAACAATTCAGTATGATTTTGAAGATTATAAAGAAGTATCATATATTCTTTATAATACAATTGCATCGTATACTCTTGATATTGAGGCAGTGAGTTGTGATGAAATGTATGCTGATATTACTACAATTTTATATGAATGTAATTTAACACCGTTGGAATTTGCGGAAATTATAAGAAATGAGATAAAAGAAAAAACTGGATGTCCAGTTTCAACTGGATTTGGTAGTAATAAATTGCAAGCACGATTGGCCACAAAGCAGGCTAAACCTGACGGACAATTTCATTTAAAAAATGAAAATGTCCAATCGTATATTGGAAACATAAAAGTTGGTGATATTCCTGGTGTCGGATACACAACGATGAATCAATTGAAAAAAATGAATGTTCATATTTGTTCAGATTTACAAGAAATTTCTTTGGGAGTATTGCAAAAAGAATTTGGTAAGAAAACCGGTGAAATGTTATACAATACATGCAGAGGAATTGACTCGTCAAAACTCAATACAGAACATGTTAGAAAGTCAGTTTCGAGCGAAGTTAATTATGGAATACGTTTTGAAAATGATAAAGATGCGTATGATTTTTTAAAAAAATTATCAAAAGAAGTTGTGAGTCGTTTGACAAAAGTAAATGCTAAAGGCAAATGTATTACATTGAAATTAATGGTAAGAGCAAAAGATGCGCCAGTTGAACCAGCTAAGTTTATGGGTCATGGATTGTGTGATAATTATACTAAATCAAAAAATCTTTTGACGCCAACTGATGATGAAGCAATTGTTACAAAAGAAGTTTTGTTCTTGTGGGAACAGTTGCACCAACCTGCGCATGAAATTCGCGGTATTGGAATTCAAATATCACGATTGGAGACATTGAAAAAACATTCAGATACATATATGATGAAATTCATTGCTAAAGCAAAACAACCAATGTCTAATTCAACAAGTAATGAAATAGAAACGGCAAAAAAATCATTTGAATCTACTGGTGTCGATAAAAAATCACAATTATCAAACATAAATAGTGATGATGATAATAATGCTCGTGGACTTGATAAAAAAGGGGAAAAAAATTTATCCAAGCATCAGGATTTTAAGGAATTTTTCACAGCCAAAAACTGTGCAGCCCCATCTCTAAAATCCAACAGAATATTCAGTAATTTCCCAACTCGAGGTGAAATAGACGAGGCAGTTTTGGCAGAATTACCTGAAGACATAAAAATGGAAATTGTTAATTTTCACAAAGAAAATACAAATGTAATTAGAGATAAACAGAAGGAACGGGCAAAAAATGAAGAATCTTTGGAATCAGGAGAATGTAATGAGAAAAATTTTCCATTGTCGCAGGAAATCGATGAGTCAGTTTTGCGTGAATTACCGTTGGATATCAGAGATGAAATTCTCGCATGTACTAAAAATACTTCAAATAAATCGGCAACCGCTCAATCGAAAAAAGTATTAAAGACATTATATTCACAACCAGAAAATTATTTTAAAAAAACAAAACCTCAAAAATGTAATAAAGCAAAATTACCGGACATTGAACAACTCGACATGAAAGTGCTCGTTGAATTGCCAGATGACATTAGAAATGAAATATTGAATCACTATAAAACAAATCAAAATAACGGAGTGGAAAATAATTCTGCTAGTCACAGTCAAACTGTGCAAGTTAATAATAATGTAAATAATAATAGCAATATTCACGAACAGAATGTCAAAAATATTTTCGATGAACAGAACGTTTCTTATTCTCAAATTGATCCTGAATTTTTGACAGCATTATCAGAGGATATGAAGGATGACGTTAAGATGTATTGCATGGCTATGAAGAATGAGAGGCAGTTAAAATTAAAAAAAATAACGAATAGTGCAATGGAGGCAGCTAATATACCTATTAAAGGACAAAATTTAGTAAACCTCAAAAAACGTGGACGTAAACCAAAAACATTAAAGAATAACGTACTTTCAAAACCAAAATTAGTCTCAAAGACAAAAATTACTGTAAATAAAATTAATAAAGCCATGAATGGTGATGAGAAACAAGTGATGAGTAGGAATAGAAGTTTTTTAGAGCATGAAATAAATATTTTACAAAATAATAATGTTACTATGCGTGACAGGCGGAATGATATTAAATCACATCGATCAAGTTTTCGTGGCGATGCTGCAAACACTGATGAACATCAGGAAATGCTTGAAAATTTAGTCAATCATTTGTTTAATCTTCCATTACGTCAGGTAAATATTTTAATGAATATCTCTGATTTTTCTTTCAATATATAGTACAATTAATTGATAATGTAAATAAAAATATTTAAAATCACAGAAAAGCGATGGTAATCGAGACAATTTTTTAAAAATGATCTCTTTTATTAAATCAAAGAAAATTATAATAAAACAATTAATATCTTCATTATCTTTTTTCAGGTAAAGAATCAAATAGAAACATGGATATCAAAATCGCAGAGTGTAAATGAAATCGATGTAATATCAATCACAACATTTCTCAGTATGCTTCCAAAAGAAAAACGAATTGAGGATTTACATATATTAATGCGAACCATGCACAGGTAAAAATAAATCAATTTATCATCCTTCTCTTGTATTAAATATAAATGTTATATGAATAATCATACAATAAATTATAGAAAATGGATAATAAATGAACACTTTGGCTTAAATGATTTTTTTTTTTTTTTTTTCATACTTATTTATGTTCATTCGTAATAAAACAAAAGTGGTATTATGATAAAAATTACATTAATTTACTACATGTTTGTTTGTTTTAGATGTATGACCGAAATTGGGAGTTGCGTTTGGCATGAAACGTATAGCAGAACGGTTAAACACGTTCAACATTATATGCAGATTCAATACAACAGCAATCTAATGTTACCACCAATCAGGTGTAATCTTCGCGAATGCAATAGTAATCATGTATAAATTATCGCGTTTACGTTTTATTTTCTTCGTATTTTTTTTTTTGTTTATCTTGTTTCGAATAAATTAATATTTTATACAATTGACCTAATAGAAACATATTTACAAGCAAACATGATACTTACCTTCGACCTTAATTTACACAATACCACCGCGTTTTTTTTTTTAGCGCAATGACTTATTAATTGTTATATATATTTTTTTTTTGTTCATTGTTTATACGTAGCAAAAGGAATATTAGTTATATATGCAATATACATATAATAAGTTAATCCTTTTCGCTCATAGGTATTTTTTTTATGTCCATAAAAATCGGTAAGAAGTCATAAAACCTCAAATTGATAAATTTTTTTTTTGTAATAGATATATTTTTGAAATATAGTTTGTTTTGTTTCTTACTTTTTTTTTGTTGTCGTTACGCGCAAGGGTGGTGAAAAAATAGAAAGGAGTGAGTCGAAAATAAGTGTCTTTTACTCCCACTCGGTGGTACCCGGTGGTTTTGAGGATAAATCATAAAGAACGCGCGATATGCCAGGCACCGTTGATATTTCAGTGACCATTTTTTTTACCACCTTTAAATAAATCAGAGAAACAGAAATAAATTTAATTAATTCACCGTATATAATTATGAACTTGAACGAAATTAATGATTCACACTTACATGGATTGGCAATTGATTGCCGGGAATTGCTGGTGTACCAGTCATAAAATCACTCGAACAAAAAGGCCTGAGTACAATTGAACGTTGACATGATGGTGCACGAGACGCTGCGTCGCGATCAAAGTGCACGGGAATGAGTACTACCGGCATTTGACTAATTGCACCCAAGCATCCATTTGACGCCAGTATATGATAGGCCAAATGGTCTGCCTGTCTCAATGTTGCTAATACATTTGATGTGAGAAATGTGGGAGTTATGTCCGTTATTGGTGGAGACACCAATGGTCCAAATATGTAGCACACACGATTAACATTGTGACATACACGTGGGATAAGTTTTGCAAGAAACATTAAATCTTCCCATACAATATTCTCCGGCTCCACATCCTCACATGATAAACCAACAACGTAACTGTAACTTCGTCGATCGCCCTAAGAAAAATTACATTTAATAATTTGATAATACAAACTTTCATAATAAATTTGGGTAAAAAAAAAATATTATTCACCTGAACTCCAACGGTGCGAATTGGTAAAAGTGTTGCGGCAATGTGATGATTACTTGATACTCTTCGTAATTGTTGCCGTTCTGTCTCATTTGTTGCACTTTCAACGCGATTTAATAGTGCATGCTTTTTCTGTAGCATTTGTTCATACTCTGCCATTATTTTTACAATTACCTGAAATAATATAATATTAAAATTTCGATTTAGTATTATCCAAATGTAAAACATACAATTAAATTAGTATCAAATAATTTACTTGTGTTTCTGAAAAATCTTTGTCCATATACGGTTCATCAGCACAGAGTACACGAATAGCTAATCCAGGTCCCGGAAATGGATGTCGTTGAACGAGTGACGTTGGCAAACCTAAATCACATCCAATTTGCCGTACTTCGTCTTTATGAAAATCTTTTAATGGTTCAACAACTCGACCCTGCGATCTCAACGCTCTAACGAGTTCACTATCATTATGATGAGTTTTAATTGCGTCAGCTTTGCCTATAAATTAAAAATTATATTATTCAGTAACTAAAATTTCATATCAATTGAATCATTTAAATTATTAAATATTTACCACTGGCTAAAACACTTGCACTCTCAATGAGATCTGGCCTAAGTGTTCCCTGTCCGAGAAAAACTTCTTCGGGCTTCAACCCCATATCAGTCATTGCATCGTTTGCAACGCGAACAAAAACATCTCCGATTATTTTACGTTTCTCTTCAGGATTTGTCGTTTGACAAAGCATTTTGGTTATTCTAGTCCTTGGACCAACTGATGTTATACCAATTCCTTTATTGTTAATTACATTTGACGGTACAATATTATCCAATGGAACAGACGTAGTACCTTCCATAAAATAATGTGCGGCATTTATCACTCGCAATTGTATACCCAATTGCGCCAAACTTTGTTCGACAAATGGCGTTTCACCTTTACGCATAAATCCGTTATTAATATGCAACGGAATAACTTGTTCCTTGCTTAATGCTTTGTGTAAAAGTGCTGCGCATACCGTTGAATCAACACCACCACTTACCAATAGCTAAAAATAATATTAATGTATAATATAATATTCCAATAAGACTTATAATTTTTTCATTATTATAAATTGTATAATTTACCAATACTTTATTGTTGCCAACTGTTTCCCTGATATATTGGATGCATTGAGATTCTCGATCGTGCATCGTATAGTTCCCAGTTAATCCAGCAACACCAAACAAAAAATTATGTAACATTTGTTTTCCATTAGGTGTGAGATCGACTTCTGGATGAAATTGTACTCCATATAAATTCATCTTATCACTGGCTATTCCAACTATGAAATTTGATGATTTAGCTGTTGTCCGAAAGCAATCGGCAACTCTGTCTATACTGTCACCATGAGTTAGCAATACCAGTTGATCTTTTTCCAAGCCTCTGTGTAAGTAAAATAGAAAAAAATTAGTCGTTAAAATATTAACAAGAATGAAATATATTTTAATAAAATTAAAATAATAAATTTACTTGAATAAAATGCACTTGGTATCTGTTTCAACAGAGAACTGGCCATCTTCTCTGCCTTCCTTTCGAATAACAGTACCTCCAAATTCCTTATTCATCATTTGCATCCCATAACAAATGCCTAATACCGGGATGCCTATTCGAAAAATATCACCATCGTATCGCGGTGCATCTTCTGCATAAACTGAACTCGGTCCACCAGAAATAATAATAGCTCTATAAACAACAAATAATTTTTATTCTTATATCATCATTTTGTAATATTTATCAATCGATATTAATTATTGAATAATATTATTTTCACTAACTTGTATCCTTTTTCTTTCAGAGTAAACGCTGGTGTATCCAATGGCAATAATTCACATTGGACATTCAATTCACGAACTTTACGATCAATCACCTTTCCATATTGAGCACCAGCATCCAGAATCGCAACTCTTTCATCGGCATTCGCTAATGTCATTGTAACATCTTCAGCTCCATTATTCCTATCAAGATGGAATAATCCATCTGCTGTCTTGTCCATTTTATTAATTTTTTCTTTTTCTTCGTTTACAGTTGATACAATTATCAATCTATCTGAAATTCCAATAAAATTAAACTACATAATAAAATCAACTCATCAAATTTTCATAAAAAAAAATTAAAAAAAAAATACACATGTACATAAATAAACTTAAAAAAATTCTAAAATTGCATAAACTATTGAAAATTGAAAGAAAAAATGCAATAAAATCATCGCATAACCTATTTGAATTTTTTTTTTCATAGATTAAACATTCAATTACACAACTTTAACTTAAATTTATTACGAAATAAAATTTGATTTCACATTAAAAATAATTATAAAGCAATTTTATAGTCTTAGATATATTCATACATTTTTTATACAAGTATCTACATGTATATATGTGTATGAATATATATCCAAATAATATACGTGTATATATATGTATATAAATGTATGTGTATATTCATGTATATGTGATTTTGCTAGAGATATATTTGTAAAACTCTGCAGATTTAATATTGAGATAATTTTATTTTTATTTCAAGAACTTTATACGGCTGTTTAAGACGTCTTGATAGACATGGATCAGTATTTGATACGCTTGGGGTAACTTTAGAGGTTTACGACTATATATACAAATGTCTGCCATAAGCTGACAGTAGATATGTATTGTCGATCAGAGTATAAATCATAAATATGTATATTTTGTGTAAACGAAACGTTGAATAAATTTGATATTGACAGATTTTAATGGCGTATTTGTAATACATAATCATAAATTTATTGATAGTATATAATTCAATGAAATAATAACAAATTACCGGCCGAATAAATATTTTAGAGCACGTTTTCTTTTTTAATCAACGGTAACACTTAACTGTGTTTGATGTATAGTTGTTAATAAATTATAAAATATTATTGGATATAATTGGGAAATTCATAATTTTAATTACTTACCAAATGCAATGGGATATTAATTAGTGTCACTCACGGTTTATTCAATTGCAAAAAGTGAATTGCAATAAAACAGAATACGCGCACGCAGAATAAAGCGGCCATTCATCGCCAAAATGCACTGACAAAATTATTTATTGAAATTGTATAGAGTGTAAACCTTACAGCGAAACGTAAGAGTGCGATTGAAGCGCCATCGCCATTTTTAATTTTGTAAAAATTTTCAAATATTAATTATCAAATGATGCAGTATGTTTATGAATAAATATTATATATACATATATATTCTAAATGTGATATTGATAAATGATAAATGGTATTATTTAAATTTATTGTATTTATTTTATGAAATATTGTAGGAAATTTTAAGAAAAAAATATGAATTATTTTTATAACCTATAAACAGTTGCAGAATTTTTTAAATTCGTTATCAAGACATTTGGAGTCATTGGCATAAGAATTTATTCGATTAATTTCTTCTGGATGTATTGTAAAATTACTATCATTATTGGTATAAAGAAGAAATTCAAACCTACCACCACCAGGTATTACTTCAATACGAAATGAATATTTTTTATCAATTGCATTTATGTCCTCGCTAGTTTCCATTATTTGATTGATGTATAAAATTTTTTTTACATTTAATTTCGCACACAGTCGTTGATTTTTTTCATTTTTGTATTGTTTAATATTATTTTCAATGTAATTTAGAAATGTTTCAACGCCATTATTTGCAATTGTACCATTATCAGCTTCATGGATCAATTGAGCAGTTCCACATGTGCACCAATGAGGCGATATACCAGCATCTGAGCAAGTTCTTTCCTTTGGCAATGGTCGAAGGAGTGTCTGACATGTTGGACAACCAAAACTAGAACTCATTGTAATTCCAGATCTCATTAAAATGTCTCGAAGAGTTTCATACAAATCATACGGTGATGCTAAACGATGTTCATTGACTTTAAGAGCATAAAAAATCTCGGAATTTTCTATCAACTCCTGATGTTGAGGCATGTGAAAATACATAAAAGGCAATCGTTCTTCATACCATCCCATATATGTCTCTCTAAATTCACCAAATCGTAATCCATGATCGCTTAAAAAAATTATCATAGTATTATTAAAGACACCTTGTCTCTCAAGATCCTTAAAATAATTCAAAAAATAAGTATCCATTGATGAAATTGCATTTAAATCATTGTGACTAATTGAATTAGCCCAAAAAAATCCAAAATACGGTGTATCTAAAAAATTATTGGCAAAATTTGCGGCATAATCGAATATTCGATTGACAGCAAGTTCTGGTCCAGTGCAATACATATTTACAAATTTATATTTAGGCACTAATAATTTTTCTGTAGCTATAATATAAGGCCGAAGATAATAGTCAGTTGGTGGATTAACAAAGCCATATTTTTCATAATTAAATGTGCTCCATGGTCCATAATCCTCGCCATATGCTGTGATATATCCTGCTTTTTTATAACCATGCCAAATTAAAGGACATTTATCTAGTCCATATGGTTCATTTGGTTTGCACGTAGACTCTGCACTCGTTTCATTGTGACCAGTCAGAATAGCCATTAAATTGGGGAAAGTATTTAGACCCATTTTGTTGTAACCTTTGAAGCTAAACCAACCGGTTTCACGTAAATATTTTTCAGTTCTCGGTAAACTACGTAAAAAATTCAAACGAGAAATGCTGTCTAAGCCTAAAATTAATATACTCATTTTCCTATGATTGCGATGGAAATTATTATTTATTGATTGAGATGCAGTAGTATTTTGACGATTTATCAGAACTTTTGAAGGGTTCATGATAGAATGAATATTTTTGTAGAGGATTTCTTCTTTTTTATCTTTGGAATTTTCATTTACCTTACAGGATATCATGACTATTTCCAAATTGAAAGGTAGCCAGATTTTTGCTTTAAAATCCGTACAGTTCCCTTCTCTATAAGCACAATTTTATTTAATATAAAATCACATTCTATAGAATGTGTGTCAAGGATAAAAATGGGCAACTGCATTAAATTACTATTATTATGTGACTTACACGATTGTGGAATCCAAATTTTTGATCAACGGTTCAGTGATTTTTGGTCGAAATATTGGCGCCCAACAGCAAGAAAAATTTTCATAATTTGCAGCAACTGTAGAATTTATTACCAGTGAAAAAGTTTCATTTGTTTCTTTCATAATGTAGCTAAGTAATCCCATTTTAGAACATTCTTCATATTCAATTTTCTTCACAAATTTTAATATACTTGGATGCATTGGATCCTCAGATGGCATATGACACTTGGAACTCCATACTAAATATCCATCCATAATTTCTTTAAACCAATTAATATATAATAACTTCAATAATTCAAAGTAATTTAATTCAAGATTTTTTTTTTCTCTAAAGTAATATTAAAATAATAATATTTACCATTATTATACTGTGTATACAAAGACAAATTTATTTTATTCATAATACTTGGCTTTGTCTCGTTGGAATAATAAATATATGGAAATAAACTGGCATTTGCAAATTGTAAATTTGTAATATTATAATATTGTTTATATGAACAAAAAACATGACTTCCAAAACCTGATTTCCACTTGAAAAAAATAATGACAATAAGTAATGATCCAATGAGTGCAAAGCCATGTCTGGACTTTCTTGGGAGCCACTGAGAGAATTTTGAATATCGAGTCATCCACATATTTCAAGTCACTATAATGATACTATCGCGATATGTTTCTTTATTATTAAATTCTATATTCCATCAACATTTTACTACTAATAAGGTATTCATAAAAATGATATATTTTTATTTGGCCAGCCATCATAAATTGTCTATCAGTGAATTTATCGTTCGAGGAATAATGTCTATCGTTAGTCACGTGAATAATTTATTACAGTAGAAATTTTTTTCCCCCAGGAATAAAAACCAATAAAAGTTTCATCATCACTTGGCACTTTTTTTTTATCTTTGAAATTTACAATTGTAACTGCACAGTTATTTATATAAATTATAAAATAAAATCATATGGTAATATTGTAAAAATAATTTTTCATATTTTTTTTTTTACAGAAAGAGTCGGAGAATAAATTAATATACAGGTATTTAGATTCATATAGATAATTGATAATCATTCTATTAATTAAAAAAAGTTTTCTCTATATATTACAAACTATTTTTTGTAAATTTATATTGTCACATTTCATTATTGAGAATTTATATTTCTCCTTTCATTCATCAGCAATTATAATTAAAAAAATATTTATGTGAAATGTTATTAAGTGAATATCATAAGAAAAATTTAGATATCATAAATATCAAGTAGAACTAGAGTACAAAGAGAAGAGAAATTCAATCTAAACAATAACAATATTTTTTATTACCATGATTAAGGCATTTAGAATCTTTGGCATAAGAATTTATTCTACTAACTTCCTCTTCAGTCATACTAGTACTACCATTTGCTTCAACACGCACTGTTGTCTCAAATAATGCACCACCAGGTGACGTTTCAATAAGATAAAAATATTCTTGAGATGCTCCATTTATTGACGTATTATTAGTCAAATCAATTATTCTATTCACTCGATGAACTTTCTTTAATTTTAATTTCGCGCACAAACGTTTGCCATTTTTATTTTTATAATTTCTCACAACGCTTTCAACATATTGCAAAAATGTTTTTGCACCTTGTTGTGATATTTTACTGTTTGGATTTTCAGGCTCAAAAGCAGTACATGTGCACCAGTGAGATGATACACCGGCGTCATCGCAGCTTCTTCTCATGGGAACTGGTTGGAATAAAGTTTGGCATGTGGGACAACCCGAACTGGAATTAGCTTCGCCACCAGATTTTATTAAAATATCTCGAAGGGTTTCATAAAGATCGTAAGGTGAAGTAAGTCGATGTTCATTGATTTTTAATGCTTGAAATATTTCAGAATCTTCATGATACTTTTGAGGAAGTCGAACGTAAATAAATGGCAATCTTTCTTCATACCATCCAATGAATGTATTTCTGATTGAACCCCATCGCATTCCATGATCACTTAAAAAAATTACCATGGTATTATTGAAGACACCTTGTCTTTCAAGTTTCTCAAAATAGTCTGAGAAATATTTATCCATTGAAGAAATTCCATTTACATCATTGTGACTAACTGAATTAGTCCAAAAAAATCCAAAGTATGGGATATCCACAAAAGTTTTAGCAAAATTACCAGCATAATCAAATATTCGATTAACAGCAGGCTCAGGTCCAGTGCAATATTTAATATCGAATTTACTTTTGGATTCTAAAAATTTTTCTGTAGCTAAAACATAAGGACGTAGATAATAATCAGTTGGTGGCTGTACAAAACCAACTTTTAAATAATTAAATGTACTCCATGGTCCAAAATCTTCTCCATATGCTGTAACATAACCAGCTTTTTTATAATTATGCCAGAGAAATGGACACTTGTCCAGTCCGTAAGCCTGCTTTGGCGTGCAAATAGAGTACGCAGTTGTACTATTTTGACCAGTGAGTATTGCCATTAAATTTGGAAATGTATTATCACCCATTTTATTGTATCCATTCAAACTGAACCAACCAGTTTCACGCATATATTTTTCAGTTCTCGGTAAACTTCGTATAAAATTCAAACGAGAAACACTGTCAACACCTAAGAGTAATATACTCATTTTTTTATGATTATCAATATTATTTATTGACTCGGTATTATTTTGTCGGGCGTTCACTTTATTCGGATTTATTATGGAATGAATATTTTCATAGAGAACTTTGGCTTTTCGTTTTTTTGATTTTTCACTAGCTCTACATAATACCATGATGATTTCTGCATTCAATGGTAATTGAACACGATTTTCAAAGTCCTCACAATGTGATGAGCTTTAGAGAAATTCACATATAATATTAATATAATTTTCTTAAAAATTATTAGAAGAAAAATAAAACAATTATTAATTTTCATACCTGATTTTCGAGTCCCAATTTTCCACTGGTGGCTTTTGTGGTTCGGGTCTTATAATTGATGACCAGCAGCAAATAAATTTTTTATATGTCTTAGCAATTGTAGAATTTATGACTAGATAAAATGTTCCATTAGTTTCTTGTACAATTGAACTAAGTAATGGTGTAGATGAACAAGATTGAAATTTCATTTTTGTCACGTATTTTTCTATCGATTTATCTATTGGATTTTCAGATGGCATATGACACTTTGGATTCCACACCAGGTAACCATTGACGATTTCTGGGGTAAAACAATTATCACAGGTGAATATTAATTATATTATTTTTACTTTAATAAAATGAGTAAATTAATTATTGTCTTGTAAAATTCTTACCGTCTTCAGGAAAATATGTTTTATATGGAAAAAAATTTTCATACTCCAGATAGGATTCTGATGTGAAATAAAATACAAATATGACAATAGTCAAACTAAATAAAATAAAAAGTCCAGGTTTTTTTCTAAAACACTCAATAATCCGGTTAAATTTGGCACTCCACATGATTGTTGTCTTCATTAATTGATATCTTTATTTTATTTCAAAGAATATTTCACCAAATTTTTTCATCAGTTATTCTTAGTTTATTATTATAAATATCAACGGTGTTGTCGTCATTGAAGAATAATTTATCCAATATGATCTGTATCAAAAGTTTAAAATCATTGAAATAAAAAAATATTCTATCGTCATAAATCTTATCGCTCTTTCGTGCACTCTTTAATATCCCTATCGATCGTGAGCTTATATACTTGACTATAAATTTAAACAAACAAGTTTAAAATAATTGATATTAAAAAAGTAATACAAGTTAGTAAAATTATTATTATCAATTAATTTATTTTCTTCTCTGATATATTCTTTCACTTCATCACAAATTACATCAATGACAGGAATGATATATTTTGTCATGACAAAGTCATGATGCATCGCAGCCTCAGGAATAAAAAAAAAATATTTAGTACTTGCTCCATTGAATAATAGATCGTTAATTTTTTATCTCGACTTGTTTTTATTTTTTACTCTATAAAATCTGACCGCTTAAAGAAATAAATACCTTTAGTTCATAATACAATTCGAATTGATACGCATATTGAATAGAATACAAATTCTACTTCTTTATAAATTTTTATATGTTTATGTATAAATTAAATTTTATAATACCGCGAAAATTATACGAAAGATGATGACATTTATGACGTTTACATTATTCTTAACAATACAATGACGCACTGGACAAAACTCGTGTGTAATTTTCTTATAATCAATTACTGCACCGTAAGTGAGCTGTAAAGTCAGTATGAACTGCTTCAATTCATCGAATAGACACTGCTGATTACAGTATTGCTCTGCACAGTATTCGTAATTTATTCGACGAAATTTACATCAACACAATGGTTTCGATGGAAGATAAATATTATTTTTATCTTATCAACACTGATGTTAATTTGAATATGAATAAAATATGAAATAAAAAAATTAAATCCATCTATCGCACAAACGTGACCAAAAAATATAAGGAAGAAAAAAATACGAAAAATGTTAGTAAATATCTATTGACACTGTACTTATCGCATATGACAATGTATAAGAAATATTAAATGAAATAGAAAATATGTGCAGTATGTCACATCGACGTGACCGAAAATTATCAATATAAAAATATATAAATAAAATGATTATAAATATTTGATAACATCAGATAATAACATATGACTCATAAATATTTACAATATTTTACTTTTATACAATAACAAAATCACTGATACTTTTTCATACGTATAAGCCCAAATTGTTTACTTTTTCTTTGCTTAATGATACAATTATAAAAACATTGTTATGTATTTTTATTTCACAATGAGCACAATGGGAATGGCACAAAAATTATAGATGAATATGTATTACATTGTCTAAACAAATGAAACTTTAATTGATTTAAACTCATACCTTTTTTTCCCAAGCTTGAATTAATTATTATGGCACAAATGAATGAGCTTTGAACAACAAATTGGATTCATAGAGCATTCTCGAAGCTCCATCGACGGAAGTTGAGTAAGGGAAATAAGGAAGTATAAAATGATAAGATTTTTCATCTGCTATCTGACGAATGTAAACATTTAATTTCTCATACAATTGTCTCCACAATTTATTCAACATTTCGTCGCCAATTAATTTTATTCGTATCTGTATATATATATAAATAATTAATTATTCGTTCTGTATTAATGCCGAATGTGGATAGTTAATTAATAATAATGAATATGATTAAACGACGGAATTTTTAGGAGGGATATTTAAAGCTTCAGACACCTCATTGAATCATGATAGACCAGCGCACTACTGAGAGCTACATGAGCTCGAGAGCATCACCATTGTACGGGATATATTGACGAAGTCGTTTGGATTACAGAACGCAGACGCAGAACTACCATGCATTATATTAAAGCTTGATATAACTGACACTCACCGGTATGTATCCTTAACAATCAGACAATTGAAAAATGTTACAAATAGTTAATGTATTCTGTCATTCATAATTAAATTATATTTATAAATAAATGTTTCATAAATAATAATATTTTGATATTAAAGTAATTGCCATTAAACTATTTGAGATGGAATTAATTTTCTATTTCGTTATTGTATCATGATATTTAATGGTCCTTCAAAATTATTGGATTAATCATTAAATTATAAACGTTTAGTAGATAAATATATTAATTATATCGATTTGTTTTTCTCTTTATATGGAAAATAATGCAAGCATATGATGACGTATTTTAGTGTCAGAGCTTTACATTCGTCATAGGTTGACCTCCTTTTTTATAACTTAAAGCGGAAGTCGATAATACAATTAAATATGTGTCCCATTTTTTTTTTTTAACTACAATTTTTTTTCTTTCACTCGTAAAATATTGGTGATATTTACATACAGCAGGTGTTTATTGATTGTTTGAACACATTTTTACTACCATTCATTAACTTGTTCCAACTCTAATTACACGCAATATTTTTTTTTTTTTTTTTTTTGATAATTCATCAAATATAAATTATCTGTTGATACCATGATGAATTTTTGAACATCGTGATAAATTAATAATATCGATTTATAATTAATTACAATGCTATTTTATTTATTTTTTGGTTGATAAACAAATAAAGTTTATTACAAAATAAATATGAGTGCATGAATTGAAAATTATTGCTTGTTTGAAATATACATGTACGTTTCAAAAATCTTAGAAACATAGTACAAATCAATAAAAAAAGATAATAATAATTATTATATTACAGTAAAACCTCTATTAACGGCCATCTATTGAAACAGACATTTTTCAAATGATCAAAACTTTTTTTGTCTATCTATCAATATCAACAATTTTGTCATTACATTCTCATGGCCGCTATGCAGAGGGTATACTGTACATATAACGACAAATATTGCAATTAAACATATTACGAATAATTAAATTGTTGGATCCATCTGGTATATAAGTCTTTCTCTCTTTGGTCATATATGCTTTTGAATTGCACATACTTATGTACCAAATCTTTTAAATAATATTGAAATATGATTTGTCCATTTCACGCAATATATTTTATCTATCCACGAATCATATTCCACTTTCTAATATCTATAAAATCGCTGGACACCCTAAAAAAAAAAAATATTTATTTTAATATTGCATTAATAATACATATATTATTATAATCACATGCAATTTTATTTTATTTTAATTCATTTAGTCTCCTAGATTTATATAAGAACAAAAATCAACGAAGAAAAAAAATGGAAAAGTAAATTATTAGAAATTTAATACTCACTGCAAACGTTGCAATTAATTTCATCAGATCCATCACCACAACCATCTCGTCCACTACAAGTAATAGCATCTGATCTACATTGACCATTTGCACAACGAAACGGACAATTTCTTGCAGGCGTAATGCGACTTCGATAACGAGTACGACACGCACCACGTGGCTCATCACTTCCATCACGACATGAAACTACTGCATTGCAAAATTCATAAGCAGGTAAACACTGGCCATTATTGCAACGATACGCCCCATCTGGACACTCTGTAATTGATACATCAATCAAAAATAAATAAATAAAAAAAATAAATAGAAGAGTGTATAATTATGTTTCAATATTCTGTAATTCAATTCAATATTTTTAGTTAGTGTATAAAATTCAATTGTAAAAGAACTAACTTCGTCGATTTTTACAGCCTTCCTCGTCTTCGCCATTCGGACAATCGATCCTACCGTCACATTGTCCAGCCCTTGAGATGCAAGTACCACTTTTCTTACAATGAAACGACTGATGTGGACATTGACCATGTGAACACTCCTCGTCAGAGCCATCACCACAGTCGCGTCTACCATCGCAAATAAAAAACCAACTGATACACACTCCAGATCCACGACATTGAAATGTACCAACAGGACATCCAGTTTTATGTGCTCCACATGTATTATTTCCTCCGCTTATTTTACAATCACATATGCCATTGATACATCGTGAATTTGTATCGGCCATTCGACATTCAAGATCATTATTACAAGTTAATCCTAAGCTCACTGGTGTCAATGTAATTGATTCATGACGATCAGCTTTCGTTGGTGCTAAAAGTAATATAAAAAATTTTTTTATTATTCAAAGTAATAATTTAAAATTGCCATAGAATATAAAAAAATTTTTATTTATTTACTCGACGTGGTTGAAGTTGTTGTTTGAATTAATTCTGTGATTTCATCAGCCTCAATTATTATTGAATCACTGTCGTCCGGCAGTTCATTTGTGTTTTCATTATACGGTTTTGGTGTTCTGTACATTGGCCTTGTGACAAGATTTGACGTTAATCTTTGAGGTGTGGATAATAATCTTGTAGCATTTTTCAGCCATGAAATTTGTACGCCTATAGAAATAATTTATAAAAACTTATTCATTATTTCTTCTTTCAAATCATTTTTTGCAGATGAAATAAATAAAAAAATTCATACCAGTTTCCGTGCTATTTCCTTCAGGATTTATTTGATCAAACTCATCCTCGGGTTCATTAATATACAACGCACTGCTATTTTTATCATCAAAAAAATTATCAATAAATGACGATTGTGTAGAAGCCATTGGTGGCAGTACTAATAAATCAGGTCGACAAATTTCTCCATCACGTTTCATGGGCGCCGAGCATTGACAACGACCAAAAAGATCGGGAATAAGAAAATCACAGTGAGTATCACTGTCCCAAAGACGACAATGTTCATGGCTATAACAAACCTCACCAGGTTTGGCAGCTAAATTAAAAAAATATAAAATACATTAAGCAATAAACTATAATTTTCTTTTTTTTTTTTAGCGTATATTATTTGGATTTCAAATGAATTTTGCTTACCCTTTAAGCAAGTATGCCGTCTAAATTGTAAATGTCCTTCCTCACATCTACAAACTCCATCTAAGCAGCTACTATTCGCCACCTTTAAGTAACATTGTTCTGGCACAAGACAATCATTTCCCAGTAGAGTTGCTGCAAAGGAAAATAAATAAATAAATGAATGTCTAATAAGTAATTAAATTACTTCTGGTTTATTAAATTCATACACTGCATTATTTCTATAATAATATTTCGCATATAATAGTCAAGAAATTACCATGATGGGCCTTGAGATGAGTCCGTATATTTATACAGTTGTATAAATAATAAAAGATAGATTCCATGTCTATATTGTTTTAATAATTGGATTCTACATGCATCTTTGAAATATACATTATGATATGAGCTCTATATATATCCAGGATCCGATTACTCGCCTTTGCGAACGTGCGTAATTAATGTGTAATGGAAGGAAGATAAGTGCAATTAAGAAATGAGAAACTGGTTTAGAATTTTGTACTGCGCGCGATTTATGGGAATGAATAACTCTGGTATTATTTTATTATTACATTTATTTTTTTCCCCTATTATTTCTATTTTTTTTTTCTTTCTTTCTTTTCATTCTCATGACATTAACATTCCAATATTTACGTTTTGAAATATAAATTTATTGCGCGCACATCAATGTCTATACACAATTGTCTTTCTCATAAAATATTATTATGTGAAGCAAGTTGTTAAGATTATTTCATCCACAACAGAAATGCCATATAAAAATATGAAATAATATAAAGCCAAGAATTTTTATTTAATATATTACAATATATCTTTAATTATTTATTTTTGTTTTTAGATGACATTACGCGTTTGTATAGAATGCGAAAACAATTCAAAAGCAGCAAACATCATATACAACTCAAGTAAAGAACTTCGCAGCAGTATCATCTTTATTACAACTACTATTCAACAAATTCTATTCCATTATTATATTTATAAATATAAATCTACTTACATTCAACACAACGAGTCCCATTGTGAACAGCAAAAAAGGGCTTACAACGACAATATCCTAAATGACATTGGCTATTCTCAATGCTGGCCTCGCAATCTTTGTCACGGTAACACTCATCGTTTATTCTAAGCTTAATAATTGTCGGAGTTGAATTTGTCACATCCTACAAACAAAAAAATTACCAATTATACATCAACTCAATTAATTAATTCTTAAGTCAACTCTTTCTTCTTGTTCTTCTTCATTTGTTAGTTTGCCTAAAAATTAATTTACACAACAAAAAAAAAATATATCCAATAATTTAATAATTATTTTATTTATTTTTTTTTTACAGGGAAGCTTTTAAACACAGGGAAACCTGTATTACCGACCACTCCCAATAGCGGTCATTGTCAAACGCTCCGAATATATTTTTTTCTTTATTCCTGCTAATTTGGAGGACATATATTCTACTAAAAGTGTTCGGCATTTCCGCTACTTGATAAATTCTTCTTCACGCGCATCTAAATAACCATGTCCTCATGTACGTGTATGTGTATATGTTATTCTCATGGTTTTGATCATGATGACCGGCTTACAAGCACATAGTCTTCTAATTCCCTTTTCCTACCGTCTTGTTTTGTACATTGTTATGGCTAATCACTTCCCGGTTTCCCATGAATCAAGCAAACAATGCGACCGCGTACAAGTGATGAACATGAATTCAAGACAATGTATAGTACTTTAACTATGTATGTAGTGTGCGCAATGAGTGACGGACTTGAGTGTAAATATCAACGACATCTTGACAAGATAAATTGCGTGCTTCATCAGCAATTTTTTAATATAACCAAAACGGTATACGCATGTATGTATAAATAATTTGATGAGGTCGAGCGAATTGAAGCATTTCGCGTGCTAATATTCAACGAGTTGCATCTGTTGCGAAACTAAATATATATATCGTGCGTGTGTACATACCGTTATTCACATAAATACAACGTGTGTGTCATGCATGCAATTTGCGGTATATTTCTATGCCTAAACTAATAGGTAAACTCTTACATGAATTTATTTATTTATTTATTTATTTTACATGTACACAAGGAATGAAGACAGATAATGAAGATACATATGCAGATAAAATAATAAAGCGTGAATGAATAAAAATTACTATAACTCGTATTTTGTTTTATTAATAGAAAGAAAAAAGGCAAATAAAGCGCCGAAATATGAAATTAAATTTATTATTTATAATATTGAGAGTTATTTCGAGTAAAAAAAATTTTGTTTTTTCATTTTGTGCTGTAAATAATAATGTGAAATATTGCTACTAGATCATTAGAGATAATTAAAAAAAATTTTATGTTCACATTAATTGTAGTTTAATCGACATTTATTTACTGTCATCGTTAAATAGAAAATGAAATATTGCTGAATAATCATTGCAGTGCGTTAATATTTGTCTGTACTCATATACATAAAAATAAATGAGGGAATACAAGTGAAAAAAAAATTTATTAACGAAGCTCATGTGGATAAATACGTGCGGATGAATCTCATCAATGCAAAAAAAATAAATAAATAAATAAATAATAAGAGAGTTCATTATATGTATATCTATTATTGTACATACCGACGTCACTGACAAATGCTCGTTAAAACCCTTTGCACGTGTGAGAATCAACGATATTATTGTGTGCACTCAGTTGAAAAAAAAAAATAAAATAAAAAATACCACTCGTAAATCTTCATCGAGCTGCCCAACAAAATCATCTTCACTCTTCCATGATTGAGAGACCCGACATTAAATATATATTTTTTTTATTTTCTAACGGCCAATGACATTGAATAATATGCATTGTAAGTACATACATATATGTACAACATCTCCCCCATGACGATTATAAATTTTATGTGAATCATAACTAACATACATATACAAATGTTATTATCAATTGATAATTTTACTTCTGATTATGATAATAAAAATACGGATTTATTATTATGAGATGATTAATAAATAATGAAGATTCTAAACAAATGTAGTATTTTGAAAATGATCTTTTTAGATCTTGATTAATAATAAAAGTTTTATTTTGTATAGAAATAGACATAAAAAAAAATAATATATATATGAGAATGCAGACAATTGCTACAGTGCCCTTGACTTACAGAAATAATGGTGAACCTTGCGATTGCTTCAGCAAGTTTCCTCGCTGTATAACACTCTCATAAACATGTATACATTTTTGTACATGTATATACTACATGTATTTATCTGGATGTAATCACGCGATGTAGGTATAGAACAATGATGACGGGTGAAACGATGCCAGAAAAACATTTACTTTCAACTCCTTTTTCAGTATTTCTTCCAAGTTCTTCCATGTACATATACAAGCAATATATTGCTTATATACATGCATATACTTATACATACATACCTCACAGATATATAGTTAAATATCATTGTGTATATGTATAATAATAAAAGATTTTGAGTTGCGTTATAATTATAATTATATTGAGCTTTTATATATGTATAATTATTACACCTGCATTTTATATTTCTTTTTGTTATTACTATATAATTAACTATATTAATTTATTTCATTATTTATTTCACGTTTTACAAGTTGAATTAAATTTATATTGCAAAGAATAGACATTTATGAATAATAAACTGATGTATATAAAAATAAAAAAATAATATTAGTAAATTTAATGGTTAAATTTCAAGTAAATATTATTTTGGTAATTTAAATTCTATTTTTTTTTTTTAATTATAATAAAACAATTTATAGGTTTCTTATACTAATTTTTGTAAACTTAATAATTAATCAAATTAAGCTGCATTTGATTTTTTAATTTTCATATTTATTATTTACGATTAATTTGAACGTAAATTGTTGGATAAAAATTTTATATTGCGTCAGTTTAAATATATTAAATCAGTGGTTTATGGAGCGCTAAAGGTTTTTGCAATTTTCATGAAGATATTTTTTTTTTACCCTTGCGGCAATGGTCAATTTCACTGTATTTATGTTGAAGAAACCACACCAGGCGTGGAGATACATACGTACCCTCAAGATATATACAGCGATTTAGATATATATATATATATATATATATAGGTCTGATTGCGGAAAATAAAAAAATTCTGGTAAATAAGATGAAGATTTTATAATAGAGTGATTTTAAAAAAATGACGAGCATGCAATAATGTTTGTGGAAAAATATTTTTCTACGAAATTTTCTTTTTATCAACGATATAATACATAGTTTATTATATTATTTATAAATATATATGTATATATATATATATATGTATGTATGAATGATTGTATTTATTATTATTATTATTATTATTATTGACAATTGAAGCGTTTATGCGGTTGAGTGGATAACAAGAGCATTCCCAGATCGGATTTTTACAACTGTATTATTATTTGATATCAAACAAAAAATGAATAAAAAAAATTATTTTACTGTTTTTAAAATAATCTTGGAAAAAATGTATACAAATGTATTTATAGAGAAAATTGTTTTGTGATTTTAATAGGAATTATTGTCATTTTTATAGGAAAATTTTTAGGTTAAAAGTTGAACGCGAATTTTTAGTAATATTTTAATTAATTAAATGAACATTTTTAAATTGATGCTATTTCTATAACTAATAAATAAATAAAAAAAAAACGTGTAATACATATACTTTAAAAATATAAAATAAACATTAAAGAAGAAAAATACTCACAAAACTCTATAGTTAAATAACATTACAGAAACTTAACCTAAAAATAAAATTCCATTTTTATAAAACATACGGTAAAAATTATTCATGAAAATTATTGAAAATAATTAACACAAATTATCATACATAACAACCACAAACAACTTATTTTCCATCTAGCAAAAATAAAATAAATACATATGTACATATAAAAAAAAAAAAAAACCATAAACAGGAAGAAAATGTGAGAGTAAATTCGAGACAAAATATTTTCCTTGCAGCACAGAAGCTTCGGGATATCCCATTCTCATATGATTATCTCACAGCATCATCGCCAAAGAGAAAAAAAAAAATTCAAATCCCATGAATTTATACATATATGTACATAAAAAAAACATTCTCATACACATATACACATAAATATAATAACTACAGATTACAAATAAACATACATGCATATATATTTTAAACAAGTATATAATATCGTTCAGCAAACTTAATGTGTATCTAATATACATATATACAAGTATATCCACATATATACATGTATATATACATTACTTTGCCTATATTCTTCCTGTTTGAATCTAATAATCGCATCTTTGCGGATGTGGATACTGTCCGTGCACGCGGTGGCCGTTACTATGTAATAATGTATGTAATATGTATATGCACGAGCGATCGCTATATACCTATTACATAGAAGGCGGGTGTAGAGAAAACAAGCTAAAAATTTAATCTACTTATATGCCCATTTATATATGGTAAGATGTACATAGAAATATATTTATATAAAATTGTATCGATTAAATTTAAATAACATTGGAATGTTGTGTTGGTATCATTGCGGTTTTTCGTATTATATATATTTAATTTTATTTGTCGATTAAGGAAATGATTAATATACATGCAAGGAAGTTAATCGACAATTGGTTATGTTATGCTACTGTATAATGTATGGATATATTAAAGATTTAAAATCAATACATACAATTGAAATGCCGTTCATTTTTATTATTTATATTCCCTTCACGCATTTGAATTAACGGACATTGAAATTGCAATTTTGATTTTTTTTTTTTTTTTTTTCGTTGTGTTTATTGTGTGTTTATATTGTTTTTAATATTGTTTTATAATTTTATTGGTTATTTTAATTATTGATTTGGATTATGTTGTTATAAATAATTTGGAGATTGATTCTTTTTTTTTATGTTGGATAAATTGAGGTTATGATGAATTATGGGTATGCTCTTATGAAGTGCTGTTGGATGTATTCATTAATATGGGCGCGGTTTATTTAAAATTCAAGACACAGGTGTAGACAACTATTCGTGATGGCTTTTTGAAGGTTCTCTATTTGGTTGAAAGAGGAAGTTATGACAATACCTCAAGTCAATGACTTTGTACTTAACGAGCGAAAAGAAAAAAAAAAAACTTCTGGTGAACACAATAGTCTTGAAGAATTTTTTTTTCTATTCTTTATTCAACACTTTGTTTATAAACAAAATAAATATTATAACATACCTATTTGTATTCATAATATACGTTATGAAATAAAGATTATCACTAAAAATATAAAATAAAAAAATCATGTAAAAACTCACCAGGATCAGCAAAACCATTGGAAAGACACAAAAAAAAAATAATCTCGTCATTTTATTCATTAATAAATTTCAAAATGTTTTACACATATAAAAAAAAAACTAAAGATTCATTGGAATAAATAAATTTATAATTGAAATCAACGCATAAAAGATGAAAGAAATAATATAAAAATTCGTAAATTATTTATTTACTTATACTAAACACTCGCGGCTTTTCATCAAGGGTAGTTGATATTAAATAATAAAATAATACACACGTATGTGCACCCACAATGCGAGCGTGAAGATGACTGAAACTCTCTCGTCGAGCTCTTGAAGAAGAAGAGTAAAGTGAGCAAAGAGTAAAAAATAGAATAGAAGAAAAGCGCGCGCGATTCACCAGCTAAATTCCCCACTTCTTTAGTTATAGTAATAAACATACATACACATCTATGGATATATTTTTATATGTATGTTTGTAACCATCGATAACTACTGGATCCCTTGGCTTAAAGATTAAGTTGGAAATATATAACATAATGCATATGTATATATGTGCAAAAAAAATGAATATACAAAATATAATAAAATATTGTTCGCCATGCGACTGGACAGGAAGCGGCAGTGAGAACGTTAAGGAATGCAAATGGCGAATTGGAAAAACAGTCTGGAATCTTCAAGCACATCAGGATCATCATATACATTACATGTATGCTTATATATGTATATATACATGCATTTATGGAGGAATATATTTTTATATGTATGTAGTCTGGTAACGTGTAATATAATTTAGTTCACACATGCCGCATATCTGCTCGTAAAATTGACCGATAAATGCTCGTAAAGTTATACATAAGAAAATAAATGTTGAAAAAGTTCACATGGATATATATATTGAACTTGTTATATTTGCTACAAAGGTAATTTAGATTGTTTATCATTTTCACTTGCAGGATAAAATATTTTTAATTATATTTTTAATATTTAATTTATGAGAATTGTATGTTTATTTTATTTTTTTTTTCTCTAGTTTGCTGAGGATCAAATATACAACCATTTTGGTGACTGTTGATGTTTTTTTTTGTATGAGATAGAAACAAGATATAAATACTTTTATATCGTTGGATATATGCTAAGATTTGAATGAAGACAAGAGTAATAAAGCATCGATTGTGAATTTACATCGTAAATTTTCGTGTAGACAGTCAAATTGACAGCTTAAACCAAGAGTTATTTTGTATCTGCAAAATTCCCATGCATAAACTGACATATTACATCAACTGATGGTTTTATATACACACACGTGTATGTAGAGCTAAACTTTTGCTCTTTAACTTACGTTTATGGCTGCATGGTGAAGAGGACTATAATATTCTCGAATATTTTTGCGTCAATATATTGCGTATTGAAAGTAGCGCACTATTCTCCACTCAATGTTCATTATTTTACCATGGATGAATGATCCTGATATATATATGCTTTGGCGAAGAGGCAACAAATTTATACAAGCATGAAGGAATATGAATTTATATTTTGAAAAATATATGTTTATATGTATAAATATTTTTTTTTTTAGGTTGGTTGTATACTGATATATGCATTCTAGTCAGTTTAATGATATTATTATACATGTTATTACAGTATGTATGTTAATAACATGTATACTTTTGTTAGTTGTAAAATTATTTCTCAGCTGATATGTAAATATTCAATGTAAATTAACGAATATGTAGAATGTATTGTGTGCGTTGGTATACATTTATTTTATCATTTGTTTGTATTAATAATGTGAGGAAACTTTTTTTTTATTATTATCTTATTCATAATATATTATAATGAGATGAGTTAATTCTATGATATTTAATATTTCTCAAGCAATTATTACATTGTCACATGGATATTAGAGTGTTTTTGTCGTGATTATTTTGATTATGAATAAATAATAATTATAACTGTAGTTTTTATGATATTCAGTTCTTGTGAAATTTTTTTAGAAATCTTAGCGATATAATTCTTTTTAATTATTTATTAGACAATTGAAATACTAATTATTTTATATTGTATTGTACTTTTTATTTCAATAATGCGAATGAATTTTATGTTTCTCGCGTTGTAATTGCTTGTGATTATATATGATAATATTTATAATATAGAGTGATTGATCATGGTAAATTATTAATAAATTCAATCATTTTTATGTTCGAATTTTTCAGTGTCTAGTGGTGCCACCAAGCGGAATTGTCTGATTCTAAACGATTCTTAATTCAGTTTTGATCTTTAGAATTTTTTTACCAGTTTGAAGGAAAAAAAATCATGGCTTTGGTATCTGCGAGAGCAATTATTAATCCTGGTAAGATATTATTAGCAATTTATCATTCGAATTTAACAATATTATTATAGAAATAATTTGTTTAACATTGTATTTTATATAATTAACCTCAATGTTTCACTACAAAACGCTTGATTATTGGTTTTTATTACACGAGGTTTTTGAGGTTATGTTCATTCCGGAAAAAATTTTTTCGATATTAACATTTTATTATTATTGTAATAAAATAAATTATTAATTGTAGCTTTTCGGCGGGCCGTCAAGCAAATTATTTCCAGCAGACACTACACCAAATATGTAAGTTTATCATTGTAAAGTTATAACGTTATCTCAACTATTAATGATTTATTATTATTATGCTGCCTCAATGAATTGCGCACAATATTAAATTTGTTGAGTGACGAATTTAATACAAATTGTAAAATGTACATATTTTATTTATATTAAATCGATATCTGATTTTTTTCTTAATATTTAGCTACGAAGGAATCAAGTTTGCAGCCAACTATTTTTACCACAAATCACATCACAAAGATGTTATGCCGAGAAAAAAGTATTCACTCGCGATAAGCCACATTGTAATATAGGAACAATTGGTCATGTTGATCATGGAAAAACAACATTAACTGCGGCAATTACCAAAGGTATAGTAAAAAAATTGATAATATAAAATTATTACAAGATAGATAATTTTATTTATCGATATTTTTAGTTCTCGCTGAAAAAGAATTGGCCCAAGCAAAGGGTTACAATGAAATTGATAATGCACCTGAAGAAAAGGCCAGAGGAATTACAATAAATGTTGCTCACGTTGAATATCAAACAAACAATCGCCATTATGGTCATACAGATTGTCCAGGTCATCATGATTATATTAAAAACATGATAACAGGAACTGCACAAATGGACGGTGCTATTTTAGTTGTTGCTGCAACTGATGGTGTTATGCCACAGACACGTGAACATTTGATTCTCGCTAAACAAATTGGCATTGGCCATATAGTTATATTCATCAATAAGGTTAACAATTTTTTTTTAACTAAAAACAAAAATATTTTCCATTAATATTATCTCATCATAATTTAATAATGACATAGAATAATTAATCATTTTGATATTTAGGTTGATGCGGCTGATGCTGAAATGGTGGAACTTGTGGAAATGGAAATTCGTGAGCTGGTAACAGAAATGGGCTTTGATGGTGATAATGTTCCTGTTGTTACAGGCAGTGCACTTTGTGCACTTGAAGGAACTAAACCGGAAATTGGCAGCGAAGCTATTTTAAAATTATTAGATGTAATTGACACTAGTGTTCCAACACCAGAACGTGATTTAGACAAACCATTCCTCATGCCAATTGAGTCAGTTTATTCGATTGCCGGCCGAGGAACAGTTGTCACTGGTAGACTTGAGCGTGGAATTATCAAAAAAGGAATGGAATGTGAATTTATCGGTTACACCAAATCATTCAAAAGTACAATTTCTGGAATTGAAATGTTCCATCAAATTTTAACTGAGGCACACGCTGGCGATCAATTAGGTGCACTTATCAGAGGCATAAAGAGGGACGAAGTGAGACGTGGAATGATATTATGTAAACCAGGAACAGCCAAAGCACATGATCATATTGAAGCTCAAACTTATATTCTCAGTCCAGCGGAAGGTGGTAGAACAAAACCATTGAGTAATTTTCTGCAAATTCAAATGTTCAGTAAAACTTGGGATTGCGCAGTACAAGTAACAATTCCAGATAAGGCAATGGCGATGCCTGGTGAAGATTGCACGTAAGTAGAAGATTAAAAAAAATATTTATATTTGAATATATAAATTGATTATATTAATTGGGATTTATTTTGCAGATTGATTCTGAAGCTTATTAGACCGATGTTTTGTGAAAAAGGACAAAGGTTCACGATACGTGATGGAGCAATTACATTGGGAACGGGTGTGATTACTCAGACTTTTAAGAACCTAAGTGAAAAAGAACGTATGAGTCTTACGGAAGGCAAAAAAACTCGAGAAAAAGCTGCTGCTGCCGCCAAATCTGGTTAAATACACAATTAATCGTATTCATTGACTATGAAGTGATTGCATATGTAAATTTAAGATTCAAAATATTATTTTATAAATAATTGCAATTTAATGTTTTCCGGTATTCATATAAAGATGGAATTAATAATAAATAAAATGTGACGGTTGAATTTGATTAACCTGTAAAGAATGAAATTTCATATAGTGTCTAATAATTCATCAACATATTAATATTCTATCGCTGAATAACAAGTTGTCCATGTCATTATGAATGAATTTACTATCTAATAAATGCAATTAGTAGTACATCTTTATATGAACTTAATCTAATAAAGAAAAAAAAGCGTCAGTGTAATTGTCTGGTTGCCTTTCAGTTGCTGAAACATAATTTTTCTCTTTGCATTTATAGAGGACCTTTCATTAGAGATTATTAATAAAACTATTATACCAATATGTAAAACAGTGTGACGAGTTTATTTTTCATTTATTCATTAAGATTAGATATATCAGTACAATTAAACATTCTTTACATTTTACCCAATTTAAGTTATTTTTTCTTTTTCATTATTTGAAACATCACTTTCATTCAATGTATTCATTTTATTCCAAGCATTTACACACTTTTTCGCAGAGGGAATAGCAAACTTTACTATAGTTTTAATCGATGATATTTTTATCAATTTAATTTTTATATTTTCTCGATGAACTCGTAAAACGTAACTAAAAATAATTGAAAAAGAAACGGAATTTTATAAATTAATTCGGAAAAAAAGAAATAAAAATATTCATACATTCACACTTATAAAAATAAGAAACACCCATAAATTTAGTTGAAGCCAATAATTACCGCCGTGTATCCTCAAACTGTAAATATTTCAATTAATTTATAATATTTTATATAATCTTGAAAATAGCAGAAAATGGCCAATCCAAAATACAAAATATTATAGTGATAAATTAATTTTGTTTTCCAAAAAGGTTATTTTGTTTAATGATGTACAAACATAATTCATACTTTACTTATTATTTATTACAATTAAACGATAAGCAAATTTTTCAAAAACAATAATTCATTTCTTTGCAAAAAATTGAATAATTGGCGGTAATAATGGTGAAATTCGGTGTAATTCATTATTCATATTGTTAATAATTATTATGTAGTCGAAAAGAACAATCGAATTACTAATAATAATTAATAAACCAGCGTTTTAATCTATAACTTTTAAATGATAACTTGTCTGGGGAAAAAAAAGGGATCTTTGAAGCGACAAGAAAATTGTTTTCTAGGCATACAAATTAATGCAAATGCATGTTTTTTCATAGGCCAATTGTTTCTTTTTCTTATTTATTTTACTCTTTTCCTTCTCAGGCCATACGCACAATTTAATGAATGAACTAGAGATCCTCGTCATCTTCTGGCAACGCAGTTTCTTGCGCTTCTCTAAGATCAGACTCAATTTGTTGTTGCCATTGTGGATCCATAGAAACTTCTGGTGGTAATAATGCGGGCATAGCAACGAACTCCAAATTAGGATCACCAATAAGCTTTCTTGCTAGCCACAAGAAAGGCTTTTCAAAGTTATAATTGCTCTTAGCACTGATGTCATAGTACTAAAAATAATAAACATAAAATAAAATAAATGATTAAATAAAATATTAATTTAAATAAATATCAATAATAAAATTTTATAAACTAATGAATAATAAGTACCTGAAGATTCTTCTTTCTGTGGAAAACAATACTTTTTGCCTTGACTTTTCTGTCTTTAATATCGACTTTATTACCGCAAAGAACAATTGGGATATTTTCACAAACTCTAACCAAATCTCTATGCCAATTTGGTACATTTTTATACGTCACACGAGACGTAACATCAAACATGATAACAGCACACTGTCCTTGGATGTAATAACCATCACGAAGACCACCAAATTTCTCTTGACCAGCTGTATCCCATACATTAAATCGAATTGGCCCTCGATTTGTGTGAAAAACGAGAGGATGAACCTCAACACCCAATGTAGCAACATATTTCTTCTCAAATTCACCAGTTAAATGACGTTTGACAAATGTCGTTTTTCCAGTACCTCCATCGCCTACAAGTACACACTTGAATGTTGGAATATCAGCTTCTTGCGCCATTTTGCTATTTATTTTCTTTTTATTTAACTATTATGGGATCTGGAACCCAAACAAAAAAACATAACCATTAAATTTCTCAATGTTAAAAAGAAAAAAAAAAGAAATAATATACTTATGCTTAATATTTGAGGTTAAATATAACGGAAATTCAAAATACACATACTATAATGTGCAATTATATTCAATAATGAAAACCAATGTTTATAAATAAATATGATGCTGATGCTTTAGCTATGCAATATATTTATTTAATTTTTTTTTCCGATTTAAATGCAACAATCTATCAAACAAAATATGATGCTACAGAAGACGCTACAGAGCTATTGAACGACCGGCAGATAATTATATTCCCAACGCGTTTGCCCTTAACTTTTGTGAATGCATTACATATCAAAATTAATTATTAGTATTATATATATACATGTATATATATGCATAATTGTATTTGATAATTATATTCGTCTACCTTCTATTTGTGAATCGATGTAATGACAATATTTAAAATGTATATTCAACTGTGGAAAATTTTGAAGTCGTCACTGTTACAACAAATTATGTATTTGGAGACACAACGCCGGTTATATTCACTATCTCACTCAAATGAATGGTGATGTGTATCGCGCGCACCTCCACCACGCTGTTGCAGAAATATAATCTCAAAATTGTGTGTCTTCGAATGGCGCCTTTCCTTGGTAAGCCGAGGGAATTAATTCTGATATGTGCCAATGTTATTTGATGATATTTCTTGAAATATTATTCATGGGAAATAAATATATGTATTTATCTATGGGATAATGTATGTATTATTAGCTGGGAAAAGGAAATTTGCCGGGAAATTACGATGGATGTGAAAATGAACGATAAAACTTACCGTGCTGCACAGTCGTTATGGCTCACAATGGCGTTCATCTAAACTTACGAGTGAAGCAGCAGCTGCTCTATCGTCATTCGCCAAATTTTATTATATTGAAATTATGAATGAAAATTTTTTTAATAATTTATTAAAATTAAATTATAATTATTTAGAATATTATTTTGACAAAATAACACTGTTATTTGTGTTTAATTAATAAAACTATGAAATTTATGTGGCGACCTCTTGGAATAATTGTGAATCAGGGACGAAGCTTTATCGGGCGCCATTTCATAATGACGAAATTAAAAACCGCGGCAAACTTCAAACCATTAAATATTATTTCGAAATAATTAAACACATTTACTCTATTGTCGTGCAAAAAAAATACTCAACAAATAATAAATTTATAGTTTATTTATCGACACCAAATGTCTTTTCTAAATAATTCATAAATTAAGCTTCAAATCACGTTACAATTATTTCATCTCCCCAAAAACTTCTTCAATTTTCAAATACATCACGCCATATTAATTATCATGGCGTCTCACCGGTTCGACCAATCATCACTCAACAATGGCGACACTGTTGATAGCACCGGTAATTTAGCAAATTAATATCATCACCCATCAATTATCACCTTGAATAAACAATAATTACAACAAATCATACAATTCCATCTCAAATTTAAATCCAATAAAAAAAAAATACAACAAAATAACACCCAAACAATTATCCCCATTTTACAATTATCAAAAAATTTTTTTTCAAACGTCGTCCCTGACAATGTTGACGTCATCGACGCATGCGCCATAATAAAGAACAGCACTGCAGAAGCAGCCAAGAGTTTTGTGAGCGTATCGATTTTACGATCGTGTCTCTCGCGGTTAGTGCGTCCGTTTCCTTAGTTTTTAGTGGCCGTGCTCGTCGTCGTACATGGATAAAACCGTGAATGGGATTACTTACTAGGCGCTATTCATCGCACGTCCGTTGACTCGCAATTTGTTGTTCATCATGACTAAGGATAGATTAGCAGCCCTCAATGCGGTAAGTTTCACCAACAATATCTATAAGTATATATTTCTAGCTAAAACATTAACTCTACTTACACACCACGATGTATAATAGCCAATAGATATTATACAATTTCATCATTGACACATATTATTCATTCATCTTGTCATTACAATATTCATTTAATTAATTGCCAATGCCATCAATTGCCACAAACTCTAATACATATTTTTTATTCATTATATTACACTACAATATTGTTTATATTTAATATTAAATATTAATTTTATTTCCATAGTTTATTCCAATGGTAATAATTATTTTTTTGGTTAAGTAACAATTCGACACCGGGAAAAAGAAGAAATGGCGGTTTTGTGAATTTATAGATAAAATTAATAATATAAGGAATATAAATTAATATTAATTATTTATGAATTAATTATTCAGTGAAATAGCATTCAGGTTGTGTGATATAATTAATAAAATAATTAGTTAAAGGCGTTTCCATTATTGAGTCATCTAATTCTGTCAGTGATGGACAATTGTTGATAATAATGACAGGTGTAATTGTGTGTGAATATTAATGATTGGTGGATTTATAGTGTTGGGAATTGTGTTATGAAGAGATAGAAGAAGAGAAAAAAAATTTTTAATTTAAATACATGATAAAAAAAAAATATTTAAAATTTGCCCCGCCCCCTCCACTTGCTTAGAGAAGAACTGTCACTCTCTCTTTCTCTCTTCATCTCTCTTGTTCTCTCTGTTTAAGAGTCATTACTGTATGTGGAGACCTTCAGTCACGACACACACACACACACACGTTCATGTATATACGTATATTTCTATCATATGACCTTTTTTTTTTTTATTTTATATTTATTTATTTGTTTTATTTTTTCGTTTCGAAAATGGAAACGAATTTTTTCTTTTTTTGAGAGAGAGAATTTTTAATACCAGTTTTTGTCAGTGTATGATGGATATTTAAATTTGTTGACACAATTTTGTATGATCATATATTTCGTTTGTGTGTGAACATATAGATATATGTTTGTTTATTTATTTATTTATTTATTTTTAGTGTTTATTGATTTTGTGTTGATTGTGAAAAAATTGGAACGTTGGACATTGATAAAAATTGCGGATGAATTTTTATTTTTTATAATTTTTTACTTTAATAAATAAATGTTGAGTTGATGATATTGATAAATTAATTAAAGAAGAATTATTATATAATTTTATTTTTGTTTAGAAATATATTATATTAATTATAAAGGAGATGATGGAAAAAGAAATATCAATTTTTTTTTTTTTTTATAATTGTTTATCAATACTGAGCTTTGTTTGGAATAATATTTATTTAATATAATTAATTAGACATTATGAAATTGTTGAATAGGGGAGAAAAAAAAACATGACTGATTTATTATGGTTAATAATATATTAATTTAAATGAATTTTTTTTTATACACTTTTGTGGTGTTTATAAAACATTTATCAATTTAATTTCATCATTGAATCACTTGTCATTTGATAAAATAATATAATGGATAAATAAAAATAGCTATGATATGATTGTTTATCTATTTATTTATCTATAAAATGAAGTTAAATATGTCAGAGTTAATTAGTTTTTTTTTTTCTTGCTAGATTATTTTTATTTTCATTTTTTTTTTTTATATATTTTCATGATGTGTGTAATTCAGCAATGGATATTAACTCTATGATTTTTATTTTTGTTTCACAATCACACTTAAATTAATGAGTTTCATAACTCATGTCTGAAAATAGCGTATAATTTATATTTATACATTGTTGTATATGATTACATATGTGTGGAATTCTTGGTTCTTTTGTTGTCGACGAGCGGATGGTCGAGAGGCTTTTTTTTTTGCGGTACTGCTCAGAACTTTTGTCGTTTAACGACACCGACGTCTGAATATCTATATATCTGACGAAGGATTTATAAGTATTGGCGAGAAGAAAAAAAATGTTTTAGCAAAGTAGTTGCAATCACGGTAGTTTCTTCATAAGAATAATAATAAAGCAAAAAAAAAAAATAATAATAAGGAATGAAAACAAAAAATGTTGCAATCAAAAATCGATAGTACTTTTAAGATTTTTAATAGAAATAAATATTATATATTTTTTTATGTTATAATATAACTTGATGATGATAGTTCAGTTTGTTATCAAGACGAAGAATTTGCAGGGAATTAATGTTATCTTATTTTTAAATATTTTCCTAACGATTAAATTCCGAAATAAAATAAGGAATAATTTTAATGTTGACAAATTACATTTGGTATATTTGTTATGGCTTTTTGATTATTTTTGTGAACTCTCGTTCATCTTTGTGGTGATCATAAAGTGGATGTAGCACTAACGAGGATGATTTTCATTGTTAAAAAAAGAAAATGAAGACAAAAGGAAAATAAAAAAAAAAAAAATAGATAATATATGAATGAATAGAATAGAGTCAGATTTTTGCTTCACTAGAATTGCCTTGGGCCCATTTGTGACACTCGAAGTAGGTTAACTATTGTCTTTACCACGAAGAAACAGAAAGAATGAAGGGAAAAAAAAAAAATGAACCAACGATCATTATGTAAAAAAATAAAACGACTGTATACATCCATTTTTCTCAATCTTTCATTGGTGGTATCTTCTATTTTATATATAAGTGGCTTAAAGTTCTCATTAACATTCGCACGAAAATAAATGGCAATGCGAAAGATTATCATATTATATTTAAAGATAAAACTATATACAAGAACAGCTAAAAGATATAAAAGATAAAAGCAGAAGATTTTATATAAAAAGAAACAAATAAATTTGATTCACAATATAAATATGTATTGAGTAAGAAAAAAATAATTAAATAGAAATAAAATTATTCTCATTATTTACCTTAATTATACATTCTCTTTTGCTTCTAATTTCTCATACAGACACATTGATTTAAATGCAAGTTGCAATCAAAGAGTTGTTGTGAGCTTGCATAGCATTAAAACAATTTTAATGAAATTTACAAAACATTAAATTCACAAAGTTAATTCTGATTAAATAAATAACTAAAACAACATTTTATATTACACAATAACATATATATTTTTATAAACTCATGTACCATCAGACGATAAACAAATGCATTCTGCGATTATTATTATTATTTTTATTTTTTTTTATTCGTTGCCAAGAAAAGCTCAAAGAAATAATTCTTTGTGTATTCTTTCAAATGTGTATTCTTATATGTTTCATCTAAAGTATACTAAACACCGGTAGTGTGCTCCAATAAAATCTACTTACCATCTGAAAGTGGTCATGAATATTTTTTCTTTAAGATAGAGATAAAAGCGACAGATTTTTCGATACTCAATATAAAAGAAAAGATTGCTATCGTTCTTTTATTTTTCTTTATTTTTATCTCTCATTCAAGTGTAGCATTATCTATTTACAATATAATTCTTATTTATTTATTCGTCAATTTATTCAATTTTATTTTATTTTATTCCACGTACTGTTTATTATATAAAACAGTAAGCAAAAATATTTTTACGTAGACTCTTGATTAAATGCTTATTTGAATATCCCGGGCATAACCTCGAAATTGCTGCGTATCCTTGACCCAAACTTGTGTCACACACATAAATATATATATTATTGGAACATAACCTGCATAGTTCCACTAATTTCACGTGACCACGAGGCCATATCATCCAGAGTACTTCATCAGTCAGTTTGGAATTTGCATAATGTGTTAATTGTTTAGACATACAGGTCTATATCACGATTAATGACATAAAATTCAATATATATACACTGCTATGTATGTATATGTGATTATGAAATATGGTAGTGATAGAATTTATTGGTTTTGTCGATTTTTCTTTGGCACATCATCGAATATATTTGATTGAAGTTGCGAGGAAAAGACACAAATGTTTGTCTTCACCCCAACATTTTTTTTTTTCCTCCGTTTCTTTTATATAGCAATTTTTTTTTTGTTCACCCACTTCCTATAACTTATTCCGAGTACACCACTTGGATATATAGAGTATATCGATCATATTATATGAGTCTTTTTTATATTGATCGGTCAATAATTCATTGGAAATGTCGGCAAATTCATCGATGTCAATTGAATGATGTAGAAAAGTAAAAAAAGCTTGTAAACAAAAAATTCATCTTTATTTCTCCACTTATTCAATCGTTTTTTTTCTTATGTTTTACTTTTTCTTCACATTATTCAATCCACTATATTCCCAATACACAAAAAAAATTTATTTGAATTTTTTATTTTATTTTTTATTTTAATTATTCACAAATTACACGTTTGAATATCTCTTCATATATTTATTAGTAAAAATCTGTGCATTTACCTATTAATTATTCAATTAATTAATTAATCAATCATCAAGAAATATAAAAGAATTTTATTTGCTATTTAATAATTTTTATCATTTTTAAAATAAATTCATTTTATCATTTTAATTCGTTCCACTATTTCCGTAGTCTCGTTTTAATTTTTCCACGAGTGCGTGGGTGTAGTGTATAATATATCTGGGTGTCTATAGATCTCCAGACAATCCGGCTTTATTGTACTGTAAAAAAAAAATTCACTCATGCACACACACACACACACACACATATATATATATTTGCATATATTCATATCCAACGATGTATAATCTGGTCCCACGCGCGACGAGTTACGAGCAGAAACGATATCAAATCGATGCGTTTATATGCATGACGTATCGCTGTATAATATCATTCTGATATTCACTACTATATTCATACCCACACATTTAAATAAATAAATACATATATATATATATACACTGATAATAACCAAGTCAGTAAAATGGAATATCTATTTTCAGTATTGATTAAATAGATATTTATTGGCATAAATTTGATGACCAACGTTTGATATAAAAATTTATAATTGTAAATAAATAAATTAATGAGTATTTAATTGTTTTATCGATTGTGTTTATTTATAGTTAATCGTTAGATTTATTTATTATATATAAATAAATTTAATTGTAATAAAAAGCTGATTTTTTTCTTTTTTTTTTTTTTTCTTTTTCATTGGAATTATTTATTTGATAAATTTTTTATGTTTAGTTTATTTGTATTATTTGTTTGTGTATGAATAAATATTGGAGATGGATGGTGTGATAATGTGTGTTATGTATTGTTTAAGTATATTATTGAGAAAGTATGTGAGAGTCCTAGGTCAAAGCCAACATCAGAGCAAAGACAACTACAGTATAGTGAATGGTTGGCCTGGTTGTGTATAGTGTGAATGTCCGTTCACGCTTGAGCTTTAATAGAGGGGCACTTAATCAATTGAAAGGCTCTGAACGATAAAGGGCAATTAAACGATCAAACTGTGATGCTCTCTCACGCACCAGAAAGCAATTGACAATGAATGATAAATGATTATAATATGTCGATTGGTCATTTTATTTTTTCTTTTATTTTATATTATGGTTTATGATACGTTTAGTAATTTAATGATTGAATGTTTAAGTGTTTATGGATATGAAATATATAATTTTGGATATTTTTCAGGCCCAGTCGGATGATGACGATGTCGCCGATGAGGGGATGGCTGCACCCGCCGCGCAAGAAGATTTTATGACGGAATTTTTCGCGGAGGTGAGTCTTATTATTATTAAGTTATTTTATTATTTGTTTATATTGCACCAATATTTTTAATTGATAATTAAGAATACGTTGATCAATATTATTGTTATTAAATAATAATATAAATTGCTAATTTGTAGAAATTAAATGGGAAAAATTTATTAAAAAATTGTGCAAAATTATTGTAAATAATTTATTAATTTTAAATATAATCTTAAAATTTTTTTTTTGCTAGTACTTTTTTTTATTTAACACAGTTTTAAATAATCATCATGTTAATATTTAATTATATTTCCAGTTTTTTTCAATTGATTTTATGTTATTATATATTTATAAAAATATTCATCATAAATATTTATAATTATTTTTTTATAGTGTAAATGGTAATTTAAATTTTTTAATTGTTCATAAAATTTAAATTACTCATGTTAATTTAGAATTTATTTATCAAGATTGTTGTTATGGTTACGTCCCCATTATTTCATCGATAATTAGTAAACTCAGTTTTACTTGCACGTTTAGTATAAAGTTTTCGCCTCTGCGTGAAATTCTCCAATAACTTGACATTTACCTATATACAACCTACGCATACAATATATATATTGTACATAAAATTGCCCCATAGAAATACTAATATCAAGGGATAATATGTATACATATAAATGTGATTATAAACTTGGCAAAATGATATATTGCAAATGCTATAAGCAAGTTATCTGATCAACAACGACGAATTATTTTATATATATATTATATATACATATATATATATATATGTATTTATGTATATATTTATATGTATGCAAAGTGCGTAGGAAGAGCACATAACTTCCTGTTATAAATGACAGAAGAGAAAGATGGGTCATCGCCTCTATCAATCTTTTCGTTTTTCTTTTTCTCCTTTACTTTATTTTTATTTTTTATTTATTTATTTATTTTTTTTTCTTTCATTTTTTTCTCACTTTCCATCACAACTTAATACTGTCAACTATCTCACGGGACGCCTCGAAGCTTTTATATATTCACATTGCGAAATAAAGATCATCTACCGTCTCCCTAGAAAAAAAAAAAAAATATAAAAAAAAAAAAATATCAAACTTTCCCAGATGATTTAAGATATGAATAAATTATTTCACACCTCTCAACTTTTTTACACTCATTCTCTGACCGCCAGTAATATATATGCACAAAAATTAAATAATATATTTCTGTTCTTATTTTTATAATTAAATAATTCAATTTGATATTTTATATTAATTTTTTATATCACACTGAAATTTATCTATAGTTGTGAAAAGGGAAATATAATTAAAATTAATAAATTTTATATGAATTATTCATTTAATTTATAATTAAATTCAACTGGTAGTCCAACGAGAAGTTTAAAAAATATATTTTAATATATAGATGTATGTAGATAAATAAAATAATTTTATATATATGATAAAGTGATGCTAGATTTAATTTTACAAACTTGTTTTCGCTACAGTTTCCTCTACCTCAACAAAAAATCTTTAATTTCACATGTGCAATAGAAGTATATATATACATATACCCTTTTTCATTAACTGTAAAATATATATACATGTATATTATATAATATTAACTCCGCCCAAGTCATTTTAAGTTTAATTGCGTGAGGTCACACAAACTAAAAGCCACCACTGCAAAATTCATATACAGATAAGAGAACAGTTCGACACACTTGTATATATATGTATACATATATATATATTACATAAATATGACGGTTGAATATATGCGTGTTTGTGGGGTAGTTGGCATCCCCTGTATGAATTGCTATAATTATTATATGAATATATACATATAAGGTAAAAGCTCCTGGTATACTCGTTGACTTTTCATCGATGCAAAACTTGAGAGTTTTCTATATAAATTCATCAAATGTAAAAAATTTTTTTTTTTTTAATTATAATTATTATTCATGGATTTTAATACTGAATCAGATAAAATTTTGTAATGATTGTTTATTAATTTATAATTTATATTTAATATTTTGAGGAAAAAGATAGATGGCGTTTTTTAAAATATTTAATTAATTAATTAATTATTTAATAAACACTAAATAATAATAATAATAATAATAATAATAATAATAATAATAATAATAATAATAATAATAATAATAATAATAATGAAAAGAAAAAAAAAATAATAATAATAAAAAAATGAAAATAAAATAAAAATAAAAAAATAAATAAATAATATTTATAATTTTTCATAAAATATACCTACGTATTTATAATAATCAAATTTGTTTCAACTGTAAAAAAAATTTTTTTTTTATTCTAAAAAATATTTTTTATTTCATATTTATTATTTTATTTCTGATTTTTAGATAATATGTATATATTTATTTTATGCTCCAATAAATATTATATACACGCAAGTGTATATATATTATTTCACTTGTAATGACTATATATGTAGAAAAAATTTTGAAATCTAAGAAAAATTATACTATAATTTAAAGTTAGCCATAGTGTAAAGGAGAATTGAAAAATATATATTAGTCACATCGATCAAACAAGTTATATACTTGTAGGATAAATCTTGGGGTGCGATAAAATTTAAATGGGAATATTCAAGGACATTCATCATTTTTAAAAGTATCAGATAATAATAATAATAATAACAAATGATCATAATAATAATAACAAATAATAATAATAATAAAAATAAATAATAAAGGGTGTATCGTAAAAGCTCCAAAGTTTTTTTTTAAATAATGGTGTTTAATGTATAATTAACAAAAAAAAAAATTGCTCGAGGGAATAATTAATATTAACCTAAATATTTCCAAGGAATATATTTAAATATGAATTTTATTTTTTGGCGTTTTGTTAATTTTTTAGTGAATTGAAATTTTTTTTTTTTTCTTACATTTTCTTTTGAATTGCCATTTTTTTTTTTTTTGTTTTATTCCTTTTTTCTTTTACAAAGTTTATAAAGTAAATTCAGAAACTTGCCTTTGACATTATTATATATTTAGATACATATATAATTTATAAGTTGAACTACTGTGAAAGCTTGTTAGATAAGCCCGCGGGTTTTCCATGATTTGCCTTGCACATCCAAGTGCTTTTCTAGATATATATATATCTTGCGCAAATCTTTCTCATCAACGTTAAAATATATCTAACCATTATTCCTTTTGCACTTGTCTCTGTCACAGTTGTATACATATATATTTGTATGTTTGGTAATATTATCACTTCTCGCACCTGTTTCATCATCCACCCTTCTCTGTGTTTTTCATCGTTAATTTATTTTAATTGATAATTTAATTCAGGCCAGACGAGACAAAATTACTAATATCCACTAAGTACAAAATTTTTATTATACTATTTTATTTTTCTTTTTATCTCGTTTTATCATACATTTCATTCACGTCAACTCCCCCCTTTGTAATATCATTTACGTTGATAAGAAAAAAGAAAGAAAAAAATAATTTAATACTCCAATAAATGTCAATATTATCACAAATTTTTTCATACACAATTACAAAATATATATTCACACTAAAATTTTTCTTCAAAAGTTATTGTACTGTAACAAAATAACCTGATGCAATATTTATGAATATATATTTTTTATATTTATTTACAACAATAGAGAGTAACTATAACAATTTTAATTTTTTATTTCTCATTATTCTTTGTAAAGTTTTTATAACTTTACAATAAATTGTATCTACAGTATATCCACATATACATACATATTTAATATCAATTCATGTACACTTATATTTCTACATTACTTATAAATTTTTATATAACTAAAGTCTGCACATTTTTTTCTTTTATTTATTTTTTTTTCCACGAACAAAATCGCTTTCTGCATATAATTCTTCGCACTTTACTTATAGTCAACGTCAAAGGAATATTCTTCATCATACTATACATATATATATATGTGTATGTCCACACCCAGATGTACATATATTCTCCATGATTTATCATCTGCACTCAATGACGTTCTTTATATAATATATTCACTATAGTTGCACTCAACTCATTCGTTATTTCCTTTCATCATTGAAACGATATTAAAAATCGATATATTCCCCACTTAATTCTTACACATCAGCATTCATGGCTTTTCTCTGTGTGTCTATGTATATCTACATGAGATTTTCTTTATACACGCTTGGATTTTTATATTACAATGAATGAAAATACCAATTTTATCCAATTTTTTTCTTTTATTATTTTATTATTTTCTTTCTTTGATTCATCATATCTTTAATGCGCATCCCTTTGTAATTCTTTTGAATTAGTTTATAGTTTTTTTTTTTTTTTGTTCACCTTTGGGTGTTGTTACTCCTCCTTGATCGACACATCGTGGCTTTACTATTCCTTGAATCACTTCAAGCACTAAATTTATGCAGGTCGCGTCATCCTGAAAACACTCACGCCGCACAACGATCGATACATTGTTATTTATTCCTCGAGGTTTTACGTCTTTTTTTTTTTTTATTTTGCAAAAAATTATTAGAACGTAAAATATAGATATAGATATATATATTTATACATCTGATTTTTTTTTTTATTGATTTGTTATTATATATTTCACAAAGAAAAATAATTGCGTTATTCTTTTTTTTTTTTTCATATCGTTTGTATAAATTTATTTTTTGTTTTATTACGAATATTAATTTTGAATGATTGTTTATAATTTTTTTTTATGTTTAATGAAACATTTTTTTAGGTTATAAAGTGTTTGGCTTTCCATTTTATTTGTGGGAGTAGAATTATTAAGAAAAAAGTTGGAAAAATAATTTTAGAGCGAAAAAAAAAAAATATATATTTCAATTCCGTTGATATTACCGCAAACACTGGGCGACTTTTCTTCATTATTTAACGTATATGTATGTGTACATATATATATATATGTGTCTGTACCTCATTCACTCCCAAGATTCACTCATTTTCAGTGGAGAACGAGGTCGTGGAATCTTATATCCAAGACAGCAAGTCTCATTCCAGTTACGTCATAATATTCCAATCGTTCCTTGTACAACCTCTTCATGGAAGTTGTCATGTACAAATACTATATACACCTACAAATATACATGTATATATATATAAATAAAATATAATATCAAGTGCGGTTGGTATATTTTATGTTGGAGAGGGTGAAAATAGTCCAGACGGCGCCAATTTCTTACTGTTTATGACCACTTGAGTTGAACAAATTAAAAAACGAGGACACGAAAAATCATTTATTTGAGTCATAAAGTTGAGGCCTTAAGTTAATGTTAACTAAAATTTTCACATGTACTTAACAAAACAAAGAAGAAGAAGGAGAAAGAAAGGTTTTTTTTTATATTAATTCACTAAAGTTTTCAATTTTAATTTTATATTCATCGTCTTTGGATAATTTATTGCTTAAAAAAAATTTATACTCCCTATTTTTTTTCTCCCTTTTATGTGCATTATGTATGTACATATATGTACATTTAAAATATATTTGGGTGGTCTATTTTATTTTATCTCTGGTTTATATTGTGTCGGACTAAAGCTTGATTATACTACTTAATTTTGTCTTATTTATTTTTATATAAAATCAATTTATTATATGCATTGACGTGCATTAAATTCAACCACATTTGTGAACCGATAATTAGTATTAAGCGTTGTAATTGAGGAATATTGATTAATAAATATCCTACTAATTGTCGAATGGGATGTACATATATGTTTGGATATTAATCCATTAATTGTGTACTAGTATAAATAATCAATATTTATATTTATTTTATATGCAAATTAAATATATTAATGATAATATATTTTATTTAAGGATTTATTTTTTTTTTTTATAGGTGGAGGAAATTCGTGAAATGATTGACACTATTCAGACGAATGTTGAGGAAGTTAAGAAGAAGCACAGCGCCATTTTGTCTGCGCCACAAACTGATGAAAGTGAGTTGATAAATTTTATTTTTATTTATTTTATAAATAATCGATTGAGCATATTAAAATGTAAATACTATTCCGCGATATTTATATTCATCATTACTGTTGTCTTGGCCCCTTTTTTTTTTTTATTGTCTCTTTAAATATTAAGGTGTAGAAGAAGAGTTGAGTTGTGAATATTTTTGAGTATGAGAAAAATTTGATTTCTGTGAAGCTCGGAATAAAAAAAAAATGAATGAGAATGAGAATAAGAATTTAAAAAGAACGCGAGCATCGATAATTGTCCTTGCTCCGGTTGGCATTTTGAGGAGTTAATGTTAAGTTGGTGTGAATGTGGGTGGTGTAAAGATGAAAAAGTGTCGATGGTATTAGAAGAGAGAAGATAGGTACATTAATGGAATATTGTTAGCCTCGCTATACTTAATTCGACGCATTTTTCATAATCAGATCAGAATTTTTTCTCTAATATTCTTTCGTTTTACGTTCTCGTTATTTCTATTTCTTTCATTTTTTTTTTTATACAAATTATACATAGGAAAACATCAACCAAAGTATTAAAGACTTTTATGTATTCACATTTAAATTAATTGCTTTTAGAACGTTGGTATTTTTCACTTTTTTTTTTCTTCTTTCATTGTCGTTTTATTGTCTGCCATATTTCGAATTTTATTTTCAATGTTGGCTTTTCAAGCTCTTTTCTCCCTTATTATTTTGCGTCCCTACAAAAGTTTATTTTTCACATATAAAAAGGGAATATTCGACAAAATATAACTGTGTATTTCCTGTCGATACTTTGCTCTTTGATCGACGTGTTTATTTCATTTTACAACATTTTTATTTCCAATTTTTTACCTTTCAATTTTTATTCATTTTGTTTTTTTTTTACTGTCGTCGATTTTGTGTATTTATTTTTCATCTTGTTTATGATATATTGAAATGGAACCACAAATCTTGTGCTGTGCTCAAGTATTGAGTTAAATTACAGGTCTAATTACTTGAACTAGAACAGGAAATCCTCATACCTATAGTGTAAGACACATGAGACACTTGATATAGTAACAAGTGGACACCAATTTTACGTCAAATAAAATCTATAGGGATTGCATTGAGCTAGACGAATAGACAGCAAGAGAATGACACATTGGCAGCAGAGTTAAGTGGTAGATGTAGAGAAAAGCGTCTCTTGCAACAGGTTGACATTGATGGATGATAAAATTCAGACCAGTGTCCACTGCGACAGTGCAAAGGACACTTCATGGTCATATAGCTCGCATATCAAAAATTATAAATTAAATTATATTCTCTATTTATAAAATATTATATTTACAATTTATTGCGACAGTAATTTGTTTGCATGATACTGACACATATCGAACACCTAGAAATGCAAAATAAATTTTGTAATCATTTCAACTAGGAATTAAATATATTTATTAATTTAAAAAATACATAATTATTATTATTCTTGTTGTCATGTTTTCATTTCAATTTTAGGAATTTACATAATGATAAAGTTAACTTGACAGAGCATGCAAATATATCTCTGTTGATGTGTCTTGCAACGTGGCACAATGTCGGGATGGGGAATAAGTTAGAGCTGGCAGGGGCTTTATCTTGATAACGAGATTAGAAAACTATGTAAGCCATTACGTTTATGTGTATAAAGATAGATGTGATGACGTTAATATGACTGGTACTTGCTTTGGTGGTGTAACAATGCCAGATTACTATATTTGAATTTGATATAATTTTCTATTCCTTTATTCTAAGTTACAAAAGCAGAATATTTCCTTCCTCTTTTAACTAAAGTACACAGATAAATAATATACATATTTATCTTGACATGATGCAGTCAGATGGATTATTATTTTATTTTAGATTTTTTTGCTTTTTGTTTTTATTAATCTGATAGTTGTCCTTATAACACGTTTATCCTCTAGTTAGATTAAAGTTTTCCTGTCTTATGTCGTATTATGTGTAGCAACGGGGTCAGTATGATATTTTTATCTTAAAAATATCGTTTCTCGAAGGACAATCGATCGTTTTTATATGGTTCGTGTGAGTGGAATTTTTGTCTCATATCATTTTTCTTACGATCTCGATGAGGGGTTGATGACCAACCTGGTTACCCTTTTTCTGTTGGATGGATAAATATAATCTGGTTCATGAGCACGCACATCCGAGACCATGCCATGCGCAAAGTCCGTTATATTTATTTATTTATGTATTTTTTTTAAAAAATTTATACGACATAAGTTACTTCACAGTTAGATCCCTTTTTAATCTTGGACATGAAACTTTTTTTTTCTCATTCTCATTATATTGTTGACACTTTGGAATTTTTTAACCGAGGCTACGTTCTACAGTGTCGCTTCTAGATTAATTAATTAAGTACGCAAATGCATAATTACGTGAGGAAACGTGAAAAATTAATATTTTCATATTAAATTCAGGTATTTTCTTTCCTCTCTCGACTTGCTTTTCTATTTTTATTCAGGCTTTAGAAGTATATAGGTGTTGGAATTATTATTTGCCAGAGTGGCCATGAAAGAAAACCAAATAAAAGGGTTAACGTCATTTGGTTAAATAAACTTGATGGATTCACTTACGTATAGGATAGATCAACTGATCGTTGTAACAAATTGGCAAAAAAGCTGGTATTATTTGCCTCCTGGGTTTTACCATGTTATTCCAGCTTTATCATCAAAGGACTTTGCTCTGTATGGCCTTTGGCAAGGTCATTTAGTTCAAAGTTGTTGTCACGCGAAAGATAGTCGATGATTCGTTTTTTTTTCTCCGTTCCAAGGTCTTTCACTCTTAACAGGCGGATCTAGGAAGATAGGATATTTCATCAGAATGTGAGACAGTTTCATTCAGAATTATATTACTAGTATTAAAAAGAAAAATAAAGGAATATTATATATTATCTATTTTTTTGTTTCTGCTATATTTAAAAAAAAAATAGTGCATCATTTTAAAATAATAAAAATAAACCAGACACGATCAAATGACCATTCATATTTGTATTCTATGTAGAAATTGCTATTGTTATGCTGTCACGAGTGGGCCGTTAGTTTGCTCGTTGACTGATCTGTGTGGGTGTTAAAAGATAAATTCAACTTTGACATTTAGTATTATAGATGCATGTGTATATAGAAACGTGATCTCCAAATGATCCAGTTAGTTCATGAGCGAATATTTGCATGCATGAGGAAAATTGATAGACAAGGGATGTTACGTATTTTGTATTTATCATTAGACTTTATGACAGAGAGAATGTGATTGTATAATTGTTATACATCATTCGCATAGCTAAAAGTTGATATTTAGGTACAGAGAATCCGAAGTACTCTAGGGAATTCGTATGTTCATTGATTGAATTTCGGATTCAAATCATTGAATATTCATTTTTCATCCACTATAATATTGATTTGCTTTTAAATTACCTGAAAAAGGTTGAAGTTTGTGTGTAATTATTTGACTGATTTTCATGTTGATCATTTGCTAATCAGCATATCATTATAACATCAATAAATGGAATGTGAAATTGAGAATATATTAATAGAATTATTATCATTTAATAGTATAATTAAATTATTCATCTATTAATCTTCATTTTCAAATTGTCTAAATTCATTGGGAGCTTTAGATTCTTCAATTTAATATGAATTATTATCTATAAATGCACCATTGTGCATTATCTTCTTAGAAGGAGATTGAGATCGTCACAATACCACCAGAGAATGCTTACCGTCGTCACTGGTAAATGTTCACAGTCACACTACATTCTAATCGTGAAGATGTCTACTAACTATGTTGAAGGAACCATCCATTCTCGTCAATTCTATCTTAAACTCCTCAATTCATCTCGCTCTGAAACTTGAGTATGCACACATTAAACTCTGTGTGTTTGATGTCCTTATACATTGACACATTCAACATTTATAATGTTGACGATACAATCGAGTTGAATTATCAATTGATTTTCTCTGAGCTATTTTGGTTATACTGGCAACGAGTGAAAATACAGTTTGGTTTCGATAATATAAAAACTCGAAAACCTTTCTTCGTTTCATATTATTAATCGTTCAATCACTTGGTTAGTTGTTGAATTGAAGTTTTTCTTTGTTACCAACATGATTTTTTTGTAATTTACTTTGGTTTTAGCATCTTCAAGTAAAGTTAAAGGCCAAGTCACGCTATCGGTTACGCCCTGATTCAATGAATAGATAGTAGAGGAGTTTACCGCGCGCATCGTATCTTTATCATGCGGCTGACATCGAAAATCGCAAGGGGGTAAATCCCACTCACACTTGATCGAGTCGCTCACTGTGATCAACGGTTCATTAAACCTGGATCGAACCACGTAGTGGTTCACATTTCAATTCTATTAGATATTCGACCTACGCCAGTTAAATATCCTCTGAATATAATCGTTTGACCAAGTGTATTTTAAAATTATTGGAAATTTCAATTCATAAATTAATTTTATTATTTGTTTTATCGCGACAAAATGTTTACAATGAGGTTGAAAATTTAATTTCATAAGAATAAACTGCTTAGAAAACAGGGAAAATTATGATTCAGGTATGATGTAAAAACTCATTTTGTATTTTGGCAACCTGAGAAATTTATTCTTTCTAAAGTTTATGATGTGAGAGGTGAAGAAAACGCGAGCGGATGAAAATAAGAAGATGAAGAGAAAGTTTAAAACTGCAGTTTGGAAAAGCTCTTAGGGCACTTTTACGGTATATATTTAAAGGTTGGATACTGGTTGAACGTGAAAGCTATGAACATGCTCTTAAGATCCTTTTTTTATTGCCCCGTGCTCTTTACACACAAATTTTTTTTCCTTATCTTTAAGTTTGCTTATTCCACAAACGATAGCTCATTAGTTTATTTCCACTCTTTGCTCTCAGCAGCAATTATTTAGTTTAGTGTACTGTTTCCAACACGACTATTTTTGCCTTTCTTAATATTTTCGTTTTATTTATACTTAATTAACTATAATATATTTTTTAAAAAGATTCAAAATCTTTCAATTTCTAAACTCAAAGTGGGTGTCGAGAAGATTTGGTTGTAAAGTTGTTTTATTAAATTATTTATAAAATTATATCAAATCTGTCTGTATAACCCCCTTATCTTTTCGCTAACCATTCAACTGGACTGCACAATTCAATATCTACAGAACCAGTTGAAACTGTCGATTTGTACAGTGCAATAAACGACGTATATAGATCGAGGATACATTTCCTCGATACATCCCTAACAGTTTCACATTCCTTCATCTATATCTGTCTCTCCTTCTCATCATACTCCTTTTGATAATGTATATACCATATCCAGGATTGTAGTATTCCATTGTATACTCTACGGTGAAAGCGATTGTGTATACACATAGCGCATTACACTTGGCAATAGGAAGGAGGCGAAATAGCAGTTGCAAACATGAACATTTGATACAGTAATAGTATTGTGATGTGAGGTGGGTTGGATTGTAGGATCTTTCTCGACCTTTAGATATCACCCGGACCGAGCTACACTACTACTCGGTGACTGGCTGAATGGCCGCGATCTGCTATTGATCCTCACCACAATTTCTAGCACACACCGCACCAACCTCCGCAATCCTGTTCCTGACACTTATACTACACCACACCCTCACTAACCACTTCCAACTACCACTGTTCCAACCTTATTTACCACCTTTCTCGCCAGTCTGATACTTTACTTTCCCCAATCTGCTATCTACCTAACCCATCTTTTTCGATTTCGTTTTTTCTTTTTCTCTTTACATATTTTTTTTTTTTTTTTATTTTTTTCTTTCTTTTGTTTCCCCACAATTTTTCACCTTTTTTTATATACCAATTTCTGTCTTGATTTCGTATCTAGCTTTGCACTAATTTTCATCCGCCAACGTTTTATTGACCTCTTCATATCATAAAGAGATTTCTATAAACATAAAACGAAAATAAGATGCCTAGGTGAAATGTATTTTACGTTAAGATTATTTTGTTGCTGGACATTCTCATGAGAGAGATCTCAATTCTTTCGACAATGGATTGATGATATTAAGCCTGTCATGATGTTGTTTTTCGACCTTTATTTCCAAAAAAGAAAATACCCCCCCTGTTCTAGCATTTTTCTCTCGCTCTTGGGTTCTTAAGATGAGGATATAAAGAAAAAAAAGAGGGAGAATAACAGTCACGGTCTTTTATAGTAGAGAATATATACTATTAAAGAATGTGTATATAGTGCTGAAGCGAATCAGTGATTCGACGGTGAGTTTCCTAGATTGGAAATGTGTTGTGCAAAGAGAAAAGGTATAGGATAACCAGGAGTTTTCTCTATATGCTTTTATATGTACATATATATTTATTGTCATCGCTTTTATTCTCTGAAGCTTTATTTTTCTCTTCTATTTCGATACCGTGTACGACTTCTAACTTGCGTCATCTTTTTCTTTGCCTTCTTTCACACAATATACTTGTCTTGTTTCACGTCTCGAGACATAGGAAATTCGCTTCTTTGTAACTTTGTCGAGTAAGCAAAAAATATATAATGCCTACTTCAGTGAAGATGAGAAGGAAAGAAGAAGGTAATAAGTGGAAAAATAGGAGGAAGCTGCAACGAGGTAGATTTTAGAATTTATTTATGATGAACAGCCAATTTTATTTTGTAATATTATATGTAAATATTAATTCATAAAAAAATTAAAAAAATAATATTATACAATATTATTTGATGCTGAATAATTGGACTTTAATTTCTCTAGTTTGAATATTAATTTTGAAGTCGACACGAGTGACAATTTAAGATTACTTCCATGTCTGTGCTTGTTATCATTTCACCATTTCTTGCTTCTCGTATATTATACGGAATAGAGAGAAAAGTGAAAATGAGAACTGTACTTCGTCTTCGATGGATTCTGATCCCTGCCAGATTGAAATTCTCGTCCGCACATCGTTGATAGACGATAGATTTATAGAAAATCCATCTGTTGGAGGGTGAGAAAAGGATATAAGAGCTAAAAATCTCAGGCGCTTGGTTACAAAATTTATCGTAAAGAATCGGATGTCATATTGCAGTTCTCACCGCAGATTTGTCTTGCTGGTAAAAAAATAAAAATTATATTCATTATTGATGCTTTTGGATTGATCTAAAGCTGGATCAAATTTTGATGTAATTTTCGTGATATTTTTATAATACAAACATGAAAGAATTCCAGATGAATTCGTTGTTTGTCATGAATGAAATCCTATTATGAATTATAATTCACTGAATTTTGTCAATTAATTCTTGTCACCGTATGCTCTATAATTAATCGTGGGTCGAGTGAATTTATGTTATTCTGAAAATGTCATGCGTACGATTTATCACACGAAAATTGAATGTCATTGATGGAATATAATTATAATTTCGTAGCGGAGCTAGTTGAATGAGGTGAGAATTGAATGCGGAAACTATGGGTACATAGGATCGGAACGTGAACGTCTGCTTCGCTAGTTTATATATCTATACAAATACATATAATGTTATAGATATGTATACTAATGCGTTTTAGTATGCTGCCGATCTGCTTCAAATCGTTTGGGAGCATGTGTACTTGATAGAAATAGGGTGAGAGAAAAGAGAAAATTTGATTTATAAGATACACATATTTTTGCTCCCTCGCAGCTAAAATTCATCCGAAAATTGATAAATGTTCATGCAGGCTCTTTGGAAATTTCTTAAACACACATGTGAATATTTGTACATGTGTACTGTGCTAATTATACATTAGCAATTGCTTAGTTTTCAAAGTATATTTGATTACCATGATTAGCCTGTACAATTTAATTGCCAGAATTAATATTTATGTATTAATATTCCCAAATTATTTGAGACATATTCTAATTTAGGATGGAAATTATTTATTAGATCAAATTAGATATTAAATTTTTTCTAGATATTATTTCAATATACGACAATATAGAGCGTTATATTTCTCCCTGATCTTGAATAACTTTCCGCTCTGGCATCCCTCGCAATTGTTCAATAAATTATTGAAATATCAACACGTGCAGCAAAGATTACTATTCTGTGATTTCACATAATATCATTCCGACAACGACAGTGGGACCTTGTTATAAGGGAGAACAATAAACTGCACAATATACTGGATAAAAGAGTGTGACAGCAAGCAAAAGTGAGCAATCTAGAGAGAAGGAGGACGACAACAGAGTTGAGAGAACGTCTTTGGAATGTGAGGGTGGTATAGAGGGATGCAAAAGGCTGATTTAGGATGGATTAAGTGGGTCAGGGGTTGAGGAAAGGAGAAAGAAAGTAAAAGAGAAAGAGTAGTTGCTGGATGGATGAATAAAGTGAGGAAACGAGAGGGGCTATAAGGAGAAAGTAAAAGTGCGCCCTGGTAGAAGATCGTGATGGGGCACCCCATGGATTTGCCAAAAGATCTTTCAAGCGAACGAAAAAAAATATATATAGAGGAAAAAAATGAAGGTGTCCCTTTGGAATAACCTATCAAAAGAGAAGGAAAATTTCTTTTTTCTATAAACACTTATACAATACAATGGTGAGGGGTCTCATTGGGATATATTTTAGCAATGTAGAATACGTTATTCTATTTAAATATAACTTATTAAATTTTGCTTCAGTTATATTCCACTGTTGATGATATTATTCGTAATTTTAAATCAGTAATATTTAACATTTTGTTGAGGATTTCAATTATTAATTTTATCTGAAATACGTCGGTTTATCGAATTTTTATACGTGCAACGGAACCAAAAATAGTTGACAAAATTGCGATTTATCAAATGAATTATTTCAGTAATATAGGTAAAATTAATTTTAAAATTTGATATTATACAAAAATGTTGAAAGCAATGGAGGATGTACATCGATTATACAATTTCAAGTTATTGGATCCATTGTTCCAATGAATAAGCGTCATTGTAATATCGATTGAAATACGAATACAGAATGTTAAATAACATTGTAAGCTAAGAAAGGTTGGGTTTTATGATATAACATTGGTCCTAAAATAATATTACTCCTTACCGTGAATACATATAGATATAAAGTTTGGTACATTGATCAATTGCCTGCTGATAACGACAATATCTCATGGTCGTTTGCGGTTATTGGAAAAAATTGTGCATCTTTCGTATAGAATACAAAAACTTTTACTTCTATTTTTTTTTTTTTCTCCTTCACTGCTTGTATAATACTCATTTTTCATTAGTGACAATAATATGGGACTGATAATACACCAAGGTTTTTTCTCGATTTCATATTTATTCCAAGATATTTATTTGTCTGCTATCTTATACTCGATATTTTTCTTAGCTTTCTTAGCTTTCTTCTTCGCTCTTTTAACATACATGTAGATATACATATATACAAAATGAGTTTTGTCGGAGTTGTAGAAAATAGCAAAAGCTATCAAAGTACCTACTTTATATCGAACTTGTCGTCATTCTCTGGTGGGCGCACGAATCATGTGGAATGGAAGACACAAAAATTTATATTCCAACGAAAAAAAAAAAAAAAAAAACCATTTCCCTGATGTGTTGCTACACCTCTACCCCATATGGTTATTTCTCTGTGTGTGCCACGTCGACAAAAAAAAAATATAAATGCTTTAACGCTTCATTGAAAACATTCGTTCAGGAGAGTAATAAAATTTTTGTTTTTGTTTCTTTTTTTTTTTTTTTTGTGCTTTTACTTCTGTAAGAAAATAAAGATCTTTGCTCTCTCTATATACAAGGGCAGTTAAAGGTCGACTTGAAGAAAAAGTGAAAAAAGTAGGGTGACGTTTGTGTATATAATTTATTTTTTTTTTTTTTCTTCGTCGTAATTTATGTCTCATCAAGTGAGCCGGCAAATAAGCTATTGAGACATGAAAATGAACCTCTTGAATTTATAAAATACTCTATTACATTAACATTCTTTTAGTATATATTTCTTTAATAACCTGCTCCAGCCTCTCAATTACGTTAATTAACTCTCTTTCTGTAAACGCAATCCATTTATTCAATATGAAGAAAATTTTATCATATAAATTATAATATTGAGAGAAAGAGAAGAATTTTATTTAATTTATTTTATATAATAAATAAACAATTTAAATACTAATATATATTTATTGTTTATAGAATTAATTATTATGCATAAAAGTAGTGGTAGTAATAGTAGTAGTAGTAGTAAGTTGACGTCGTTTTTAGCTAACATTTTTTCCTTTTAGTCAGCAAAATAAGACTTGTCGACCTACATTTTACATCTTTCACACAGTCGAAAGGTTGATGATTGTACAAGGCACATGCTTCCTTTTTTTTTCACTCTTATTCTCATTATGTATATGTATACGTTAAGACACCATCTTGTCCTGTACCTATAAGAGGTGTGAATTGTTTTTCCTTTGTTCAAGTGGAAAATTTCCTTTTAGACGTAGCGAAAAAAAAAAAAATCTACAAACTTCTTGATAGTATTTTCTTTCTTTCTTTTTTTTTTTTTATTATTTAGTTTTACCGTAAGACATTCTCATTCACCAACATTTGTCGATGCTCTAGACGGTTACTATGTCGATAGAATACAAATTACATTCTATGTGAAGCGATTTTCCTATTTGTTCTTTTTTATTTACATTGGCGATAAAAATAGGGAAAATTTATCTTCATTGTATGAAGCAATGTGAATTTAAATAATTGTACTTGTATTTTAAATGAAACTTGTTTGTGAAGATTTTTTGTTAAACAGATATAAAAAATAAAAGATGTTGATAGACTTTTTTGAAGAATTATAATGTAAAAAAATTTCATTATCGTTTAATGTTTGGATTATTGGGACCTTTTTTTTTTTTTTTCATTTTATTTCTTAACAGTAAGATAGAATCAGTCGTTGAAGGGATACAAACTGAAACAAGTCTAGAAGGTTTTTCGATGTCTCTGATGTTGGATAGAAGCCTTAACTCGTCTACCAATAACGAGGAGGATATACCTCACTCAATATATTCATTCGAAGTGAAAAGAAAAAGAACTTATTCCAAGTCCACATCCCTTTGACCAATCAAAATACTTAAACCATTAGTAGTAACAAGTGCACACGATAAAATTGAATGTCTCGAAGGAATATCAAATAAATCATCCCCATTTTATTTGCATACTACAACAAATAGTTATAAAAAAATTTCAAATCACATTATTAACTTCATCAATTTATATAAATTTATTTTTATTGAATAAGTTTCAAAATATTACTAATTTTTTATATTCCAAAATACTGTTTTATTTACTAACTTATTTTTCTATCAATATTTTATGGTTTCATTTGTTTACAGCAACACTCGTTAAGCTGAATAAACTTTACCTGGGAAAAATATTTCACAATAAAATATTCCAAAATCAATATTGAATACTTTTAGTATTATAAATATTCCAGAGTTTATTAAATATAAAAAATAATCCGTATACAATAGAAAAATAATGCTATATTACTGATTATTAAAATTAACCGTAGAAGATAATTAAATAATTTTAATTTCGTCTTTATAAATATTATATTAATTTATGTAGAAGTCATTTTTATTTTTTTTAACATTTTGCAACATCTCTACATTGACTATTTGTGTGAATAGTTAAATAATATAGGAAGATGATCGAGTTGTACGTACGTACGTACACCCTGAAGGTAAAAAACCTTTACTTCTTTATTTTTTTTTCCCAACATTGGCCTCTCCTTCGACATTGTCTCACCTTTTGTCTGAAGCGAACACCACGTCAATTTCCCAAGGGTAAAAAATCATGGATAAAAACACGAGAGGATAGATAGTCAAGTGTCTCATGTTTATATGTATATATGTACAATGTATAAATATATATTGTTATGCATATATATACGTTTGATCTGCTGCGTTACGTGGGTTGTTGAGAACCACAACCGATAAGTGGCTCTTTGCCGGGCGAGAGAATCCACCTGGTTCTATAGGTCACGGATATAACCAGGCTATCGATTCATGTTACTCGTCGCGGATTATCGAAACCACGAGAGTACAGTTATTTCTGATTTAAAATATACTGTAACAAAGCCCAGAAGTTTCATAAAACTCATATTATACGTTCACGCTTCCTCGCTTCTATGTTTTTAATATAAAAATGAGACTTTTTATATTTTTAATATCGACATTAACTTTAGATTCATCGAGATTAGCTGGAAATGGAGTGGAAAAAAAAAAATTAATATGATATTTTATTATATTTAATTTTATTTAATTTTAATTTCTCGATGAAAATTCAATTAGTTAATTTAATATCAATTGGAAATATCGAAAAAATTCGACAAAGATTAATTTATCTGTTACATTTTTTTGTAAGTTACTTTTTAGAATGTGAGGAAAAAATCGTTTTGAATCCTGAAATAAATTTCCAGTTAGGTAATGACAACAGAAGATAATTTACATCTATAAGAAATTCCGAATTTCTGAGATGAAAATGAAAAATTTGCTAGATAAATAAATTAAATGGTGCTTTTTTTTTTTTTTTTCCTTCATTCAAATTCATTCTGCTGCTGGAATAATTCTCTTCATTTCCGTTTTATCATTTTTTTTTTCTACAATTTTCTCATCTAAAAAAAAAAAAGCCTCGATTTGCTGAACCCAACGTGGCAAAACGCGTTGAAAACTCGATGAAGCAAATGGTGAGAATAGAAGTGCACAAGAGAGAGAGAGAGAGAGTTTGTACACACCAGCAGGCATACACTTGCTTGTAAATCAGCCCTGGCACATTTCCACTTTACATTAACCCAATTTCCTACGTTGCCGCGCGAAGACCGATGTGGAACGTGATTAGTAAATCCTGCCTGTCGATATTCTCTATGTCTCCACCTATATTTATTCCATTTCTCTCTCACTCATGCAATTCCTCTCCCTTTTCTTTACCATCATACACAACACGTACGATGGTACATCGTACATAAACACTGGTATTTATATCTTTCAATAATCCATCACATTTAAATTACAAATGACAAATTGAAATTAATTTTTTCCTTCATGTTATTTCACATTTTTTATTTTTCATTCAATTTTAAATTTAAATAAATAAATTATTTCATTTGGTTCACTTGATTGGGTGAACGCAGTGAAATTGTTCAATAATCCCTTAGGTTCTAAAAAAAAACTTCTTGTCTATTCGTGTCACGAAATTGCTTTGAGACACGTTCACTCCATCAACGTTAAAATACGCATTGACTTGATATATTTAATATTATATCGATATTATTATGTTAAATTGAATCTATCTATTTTACCATGTGGAAGAAATGAAAAATCACTTTTTTTTAAAACATCCTGAAGAATATACAATACATACATATGTATATTTACTATAAACTATAAATTAAATTTTGATTAAGAAAAAATATATAAAAATAATAATATGAATGTGTTTATATTTGTTATCATTTTTTACTATCAACATTGAAGTATACTTCAACAGACTATTTCAATTTCCTCTCTGAAAGTAAGCACTCGATTCTATCTACTTCGTAACATCCGAGACGGAACGTCGTATTACCCTCACCAAAAGAAAAAAAAAAAAATACTCCCACTAGTCGAACTTTTCATCTATACTCTATGTCTTGGCTTTTCCATATATATTTTGCTTTTCCTCGAGGAGCAATACCGCAAGATTTACAACCATATTCTCGGTGGGAATATACTGCTCAGGTGGAGGATCAGTAGAGTTCAAATGTTATATCACTTTACATTTACTGTTGGTTGCATTTAATGTCATGTGGAGAAAAAAGAAAAAATTAATAAAGTTTCATCGGATTACACAACACGTTTGTACGTGTCATTATATTCATTTTTATATTTTCATTCATAATACTTAAATCATATTTCATTAATGACACTTTATTATTGTCACACGTGACAATTAAACAAATAATCTCGCAATGAATTAATAAAATATTGAGTTAATTGTAAGATGAAAAATTATGAAAAATAAAATAATGAAATATATAAATGATATAGAACTGAATAAGGCGAAACGTTGGAGCATTAGCTATGCATGAAAAGCTAAACTGTTTGACCTCGAATAAGTCCTTGGCTTGATCCACACTGAGCGACACGAGCTATTCAACCTAATTGCTTTTCCGGTGCCGAGAGCATTGATCCTTGGCCACAGGGGTGCAACCAGAGTCGGTTGAGTTTCAGTTGAGCAGATTCAGCTGTGAGAGGATTTAAATCTTTCCCTCTCTTTCACTCATTCTCTGTGATTTTGGGGTTTTAAGTATTAGAGTGTACATGAAACTGTGAGGGAAAAAGAGTGAGAATTGAAAACAAGTGATTTTTCTCACGCTGAATTTTTAATTTTTCTTTTTCTTCGTTTTTTTTGTTTTTTTTTTTGTCTTTTGAGAATTTATCTCGTTAGATTGATTCATTCTTATTTTTCTTCATGGTCATATATACAATTCTGGATAAGAGAATATATTGATGGAAATATAGGCCAAATATTATTTGATATCCCGTAAGATTTATTTTTCATCGCAAATAGTAAGGGAACAAGATAGAAACGAGAAAAGTTGATGAATTACGCTTGAATTCAGTGTGCAGATAAAATCGATAGCATTTAATCATGCTTAATACATATGTATTCTGTGTGGGTATAAATATATTATATATGTGTAGATTTATTTATAGAGATATGGAGGTAAACCACAAACCAAAGTTCGACACTTGGAGGTGCTATATCATTGATGCCAATCAAACTTTAATAATAATTATTGATAACAATTTAAATAACGATACTAATGACTTGAAAGAATTTTATTCAATAATATAAAACATCTATATATACATATAAACAAATAAGTATAATAAATATAAATAATTCACTCAATTTCACAACTTTATATTTAAAAAAAAAATTTTATCTTTCCTCATTTTTTCTTGTATTTATTTTAAAATTTTTTAAATTTTTATTCACTTGGATTTATTTACATCTATAAATATTTTCGATTATTATTGAAATATAAATGAAACGAGAATGATAAATAATAAAAAAATGTAGGTTGCATCAATTTTTTTTTTTTTTTTATTATTTATTATAATAAATTTTCTTAATATTTTTGTGTATCAATTTTTCGAATTGATGTTTGGGTAAACAAAATATTGAGACCTCTAGGTAAATATATTCAGGACACTCCCATTTAATATATACATATGTATATGTATTATATATTTGTGTATAACATTTTGTGCAGCTTTTCTTTTTTCTTTTTTTATTATTATTATATGTATATATTGTATAAATGAAAATGCACGAGCATCCCCTTTGCTCTTGATAGCCATATGCACCTTTAAAACACAAAAAAAAAATAAAAAAAAAAACCTTATCTCATTTCCTCTGTTGCGTTTGTTACTTCATGTCAATCAATCATATATTTTTCTTGTTTTCTTTAGTCTATAACACTTTTTCCCTTCATAAAATTTGCTTTAGCGTATTATTTCCCTTTTGCTGTCAATGTATAATCTTCAAATACTTTTACTGTCAATCATATAAAGTACAAAAGAAATTTTTCGTTTAATTTTTCAACAAGAAAATAAAAATATGATATAAAAGATAAAAGCTTTTAACGCCGTTAAAAAAAAATATTATATACTGTATTTTTATTTTATAAGTCATTCAATATATTTAATAATGTGCTAGATATTTTTTATAGAAATATAAAAATTATATTTCATAGATAATTTAATTATATAAATTAAATATGATACTAATTAAATTTATTAACACTTGATATTAATTTTATTTCAAATTTTATATCTGTATAAAAAAACGGATATAATTATTATAGAAAAGTATTAAAATGTGTCGTAGTTAAACAAATGATAGTCACTTTAATTATTAAATGGCTGTTCAAATGATCTGACGTTTAACTGATATGTGACGTCAATGGCCACAATGGAAAAAAGATATCAGAGACGTCATAGTGCCATGTGAAAATGTACTATCGCAATACTAGTCACGATATACAAGTATATATAAATAAAGTATTTTCGCCACCCACAGTCAATGCTTTTATTTATTTTTCTCGTACTCGTAATTTGACTCAATCACCGAATCAACAGTGCGTTGGCGAACATGACGTAAGAGCTCATTTTGTTCTGTGTTGAATTGAAGGATCAACTGTCCAATGAGCACTTGTCAATGCGATAGGAAAAAAAAATAAAAATAAATAATTAAATAAAATAAAAAGAAGAAAGAAAAAATTTTAGAATATCAAAATTAATATAAATTTATATTTATAATGTTTGTTTGTATTGTAAAATAATTATGTATTATTGAGGATGACAATGAGGAGTTTGATGGGCATGTGAGGTATCAGAGGTTGATATATATTGTGTGTCTAGAATATATTGTTATCGACCAAAGTCGATGACACGTGATGACGTTCAGACTTTCACTGTCAAGTGAATTAATATTATTGTGAGAAATTCTCTTGCGTCAGTAGTTACAATTCATGATATGGTCAGACAAGAATATTGTAACTGTCTGCTGCATTTATGTTTTGTATATATGAAAGGCAGATGGTTGAAGAGCTTATTCATGAATGACAATGAATCGTAGTGATATTTTTGTCTGTTTCAATAAATAGAATTTTACTACAAAACAAATTTACATAGGTTTATTGTGAAGTTATGAATATTTTTATTTATTTATTTATTTATTTTGTTACAGAGGTCAAAATGGAACTTGAAGATCTTATGGCTGACATCAAGAAAACAGCTAACAAAGTTCGAGCCAAGTTAAAGGGTAAATATTGATTATTAATTATTTTATTGTGATGATTAATTTTTAGATGAAAATTCATTGTGTAATTTTTTTTTTGTTTATTTTTTTGAATTGAATATTTACAGTGATAGAACAGAATATTGAACAGGAAGAGCACACAAATAAATCTTCAGCGGATCTGAGGATACGCAAAACTCAACATTCGACTTTGTCGAGGAAGTTTGTTGAAGTAATGACCGAATATAATCGGACACAAACTGATTATAGGGAACGATGTAAGGGAAGAATACAACGACAGTTGGAAATAAGTAAGTTTTATATGAATTTTAATTTTTTATTCATTTTATTTAATTTTTATATTTGGTTGATTTATATTTTAATTTATAATAATTTTTTTTTCAACAGCGGGGAGATCTACAACCAATGAAGAACTTGAAGAAATGCTTGAGCAAGGAAATCCCGCAGTATTCACGCAAGGAGTAAGCAAATATAATAAAGAAAAAAAAAAATATTCATAAGATTTTTTATGATATTAAATCAGATTAAATAATGATGACTCTGAGCAATCTGGTTATTTAAAAGATAAAATTTATGTACTTGAAATCAATGTGGATTGTTGTATTGATTTATTAATTCATTTAGATATTTATAATTCACGTGGTGAATGTTATTTTATTTTTTATTTTTATTTGTATAGATTATTATGGAAACGCAACAAGCCAAACAAACTCTTGCTGATATCGAGGCGCGTCATGCTGATATTATAAAACTAGAAAATTCAATCAGAGAATTGCACGATATGTTTATGGATATGGCGATGTTAGTCGAAAGTCAGGTAAGAAATCCAATTAAAAATTATTAATTATATGTATATATTATTATTTATATTTTAATTAAATTATCAGATAAAATAGAAAAAAAATATTTCGAGTCATGTAAATGATAAATTTATTTATTTTAATATTAATTTATATAATTGATATCTTTCAGAATTACTTGAATATAATTTAGATATTATGTATAATATATTATATTTTTCCTCTTTTTTTTTTTCTTTTTTTTTTATAATTTTCACAGCATTTGATATTATGTACAATAATATTATCTCCCCCTTTGTTAGTTTGATGGCTTAAAATGTCTAGTGGCCGGTATTTAATTTTCTTATTTTCTGAGAGAAAATCCGACGATGTTTCAATGTCAACAGCGTGAACCCGTGAAATTGCTATTTAATTTCAAAAGCTCCAATTTATTTTTTGATTCAGTTGAATTCATTTATTAATTCATTTGTCAATTTATTTTTCCAATTCATTATTAAAAATTGATATAAATTAGTTTTGTATGATCGATAAATGGACGCGGCGCCACTCTTTCGGGGGAAAGTAACTAATTTTATTTTTATTTTATTTTCATATCAAATATTTTAAATAAAATAACTACTAATTATGGTCCTTTTATTTATTCACATATTTATTTCAATAGATCTTTATAAATCCACGCTTTAATATTAATTCCATGCAATTGAATCTCTAAATATTTCAATCCTTCGATAAAAAAAAATTGTTTTTTATTTAATTCAGGGGAATAAATAAATATTTTCAAACAATCATAAAAATAAACTAAATATTAACATTAATCAATAATTAATTTAAATTTAATAACATATTTATTTTTATGCTCAATAAATTCACGATAAAATTTTTAATAATTATTTAATTAAAAACAAATCTATTTACTTTTTTTTATTGACCATAAAAATATCGTAATTTAAAATTTTTATTCACAAATGTATATTATATAAATATATTTATTTGGTGCATGAAATTTTAATAATATCTAATACTAACATTCTTGCTTTTTTTTTTATGCTATGGGGTCGCGGCGCCGCGTACCTTTTTTTTAGGGTGAGATGATAGATCGCATAGAATATCATGTGGAACACGCGGTCGACTACGTTCAGACGGCCACACAGGACACCAAAAAAGCACTCAAGTATCAAAGCAAAGCCCGACGGGTGAGTCCCCCCCAAAGTTACAAAAATATTTGTGTTCATTCACATCTAATTGGTCACTTTTTCTTTTTTGTTTTTCCACTCCTCAATCTCACCCACAAACCCATCACTTTATCCTTATATTACTGATTTCCTTACTCTCATCTCATCGCTTGAATTTCACTTACATGAATAAAAAAAAAAAAATCCATTCTTCCTTCCTTTTAATTCAACCTGATTTTAATACTCAATTCTCTTTACTCCTCTTAACTCCTTTGATCTTTACTTTTTACTATTCAAAACAAAAAACAAAAAATGAAATTCAATCTTGTTTTATTTGCTTTTTTATTTTCCAATTTATTTACGCATATTTTTAATACTTTGGTTTTGCTCCCATTTATATATAATATATTTCTTTTTTATATTTTATATCATAAAACGGCGCAACACCATTAAAATATACATATGTCATTAAATATAATATTATTATAAAACATTATCTGTGTTGATTTGCGTGTGTACGATGCTTTACTCATATTTGGAAACCAAATTTAATCGTTAATCGTAAACATCACATAAATATATATTAATATATAAATAATTTATTATATATTAATATATATTTATTTTATACGTGCTCGTAAATTAATAATTATGTGTCTCTTATCCTCTTAAAATGAGTGTGCTAATTGTGTGCCTCTGTCCACTACTGCTATGTCTTATTCTTAATACTCTATATATTAATACGCTGATTAACAAATAATATTAATAATAATTTGTGTAATTAATTAATATTTAAAACATAAATATTCATATATTTTGTATATGTCATTGGATATAATTTGTGTGTATGTCACATACGAATGTTTTCGCTGTGGGTTTTACGTCTCCTCCTTATATTTACCTCAATGCCACAAACCCTCGCATCGATCACGACAAAAAAAAAATCTACATAAAAATAATTATTATCCCATATTTTTCTTTTTATTTTATTTTTAAAAATTTTTTTCTCCACCCTACATATATGTTTATATGTGTATGCATTGCTATGTATACATTAAAACATTATTATATGTATGTTTGGTGTGTCGCATCTGTTATTTACGTGGGGATATTTCGTCGCGTCTTTTTTTTTTTAATTTTAATTTTAATTTTCATATAAAATTAATTTTTTTTTCACCCATTATCGATGGGTCATTCTCCTTGCTACTCTCTTGCTCCTTATCTTGATAATTTTCACTTTCCTGTCTATCTATACTGCCAAATGTACATAATTAAACACGTACATACAACACATGTACTCGTACATACTCGCAAATCCCAATTTTCCTCGATTCCTCGGCGCGTTGTGGCAGGGTGAGTTGGTGGACCGCATAGAATACTGCGTCACACAAACTGGCGACCACATCGGTCGAGCTTCAGGTGAACTCAAGAAGGCTGGAAATTATCAAAGGAAAGCGCGCAAGGTAAAGAGATTATATCAAGAGGGAAATGAATGAAAATATTTATAGAAATATTGAAAAGAAAATTATTTAACATGACAATAATGTTTTAATACCCAAGCGATAATTAATTATTGTATTTAATTAGCATTTATGTGATTATTTGTTCCTGTTTATTTCAACGTTGAAATATTGTGAAACGATAGTTGGAATTTATTTTTGTAGATATTTTTTTAAAATAATTTTTTTTTTTTCTACCTCGATTCAACGGTTTTTGATCAGATATTTTTTTATTGATCTACGTGGTGATAAATTTATCTCGTTCATGGGATATAACACGTTGCCTTGAATTAAAGTAAGTAGTAATAATAAAAAAAAAGAACAAAATTTTTATCGTCTGCACGAAATGATAGATCGGCAATTTTTTAGCTGTCAAATAGTATGACATGATAATAGAATTTTTGTTCACCTGCTTACGTGTATGAAATGTAGCGAAATTTATTTATATTGTTATATGTTTAGCCATTACAAAATAATTTATATTAATATTTGATTAATAACCTATATACACATAACAATTAAATTCAATTATTCAAAATCACCAATGTATTAATGATTGATTTTATAAATGCATTTACGTTAATATACATATTTTCCAACGTGATTATTGGTGAATTATATAAAGTCAAATAACCAGATATAAATGCATATTATTATCACAATTTGTATTGTTTATTTAATTGAAATAGCACGATGAAGGAGAAATTAATGTAGAATATTAATGCAAAAACATATTTACATATTTGTAATTGTCGTTAAATGCAAAATATAAATTTTCAGAGACATGTTGAACTGTTACGTTGAAAATTAAATAATTATAATTATTATATAATATTTTACTGAAACAAATGTCACTTGGAAATAGTGCTAGATTATTATTACAATTTTTTAATCAAATAAAAAATATAATTTATATTACATAAATATTTTTGCCTCAGGAGATGCGTCACGACAACACATATATTTCTAAATCACACGCACTATTTTTTTTTTTTTACCTCTCTCTAATTGCATGATTGGTTGCATGATGACTTAATTTATTATATTTTTATGTAATGGGCCCTTGATAAAATTCAGGTGCACGGTACAGACGTTATATGTTCATCTAGTATTTTGCATATCATTAATAAGTACAATGAGGTATTGGGGAATTGCTATTGGGGAAATGAAAATAAATAAATAAATAAAAGACACGAAAATGTACAAGATGTAACAGCATGAAATTTCAATTGCACATTGAATAAAAATATAAATAATTCGTTTGAAGGATTTACTAATTATGAATAATAAAAAATTAATAAAACAAATAATATAAATAATATAAAAATTCTTTCAAACGAATTGATATTTTTTTTTTTTAATTAAATATTTATAAAATTATTTTTTCATCTCACAAATTCGCATTGATTATACACACGAGCATGAATAATTCACATAAAGGAGAAAAAAAAAATTATTATTTTTAAGTAGAAAATGCCGTTTTTAGTTTCATTATTTTATTCTAAAAAAAAAAAATTTTTTTTTAAATATTTTAGTATGATTATTATTAATTATCTAAGTTCTATTTCCATTCTATACTTTTAAAATTACTTCAAATATTATCTTAACTGTATAACATTAATCGAAAAACAAGTAAAAAAAATTTCGACATTTATGTATGGTCAAAAATAATAAAAAAAGACCATGCATAATACTGATTCATACAAATTGTCCTTTCTGTCCACAGAAAATGATCTTCATTATGATCTGCGTCGTTATAAGTGTCGTCATACTAATCTCCATAGTGCTAGGGTGCTTTTCAATATTGTAAACGAATGTATATGGAGGGTGTAACAGAAGAGATAATGGGAGGGAAACGAACGAAAGACGAAATCGTAAAATAGTAAAAAAAAAAAATAAAAAAAGACCGAGGAGAAATATAAAAAAAAAAAAATATTATACCATGGTGAATTTTCCCTCGTGTTCAAGGCAATTGTAGGAACGCAAACAGCAAATTTAATCGGACGCAATCTAAAAGTAAAAATAAAAAGAAAAGAAAATTCTCTCGAGTCTCTAATTGGCGCAATTATCAGTGTTCTTTAGATCAAACATAATTACAAAATGTAAATGTTATATAGAAAAGAAAAAAAAAATAATTAGTAATAAATAAGACACGAAAATTATCAACAACTCTTTGAAAAAATTATGTAGTTATATTAGGGAAATGTATTTGTATGTGACGCTTTGCTTCAGAAAAATGGGGGAAAAATAAAACGTTAATGTAAGAAAAATTAAAAATAATAATGAGAGATAGGGAATAATAAAATAAAATATAAATCGCGTACTAATCCATCTTGAATTCATATGATAAAACAAAGAACAAAGAAAAAAAAAATTTTAACGCTACATAATTTTCATATTTTCAAACTATAAATAAAAATAGCATGATATTTTTATTTATATTATTCCAATGACTTCCGAAAATTTTTAAAATATAAAATAATTAAAATTAAAAATTGTAAGCACATGCCGCTATGTAATATCAAATTAAAATCCATCGTGCATAACGATTGTCAATGTAACTAACCAATATCAGTATTATTTTTTCAATCATTATCATTAATTTATAATTTTTATTATTCATACTAAGATTAAAATTAACAAATACAATATATTGCATACGTGTAAAAAATTATTGTCAATTGTTTTGCCGATGTTGATGAGTAAATAAATTAAATAGAATAACAATCTTTTCGCATTCGAATGAGCTAATAAAAAAAAAAAAATTTATATTAATAATAAAATGTATCAATAATTTTTTTTTCTCGCCACAAAAAAGAAACCCCAAAAATATTGCAACATACGAATTCGAAAAGACTGTTGGGCAAAATTAACAAAGCTTTATAATAACATTCTATAAATAATAATGTGCTTTTTTGCCGCATACAAAAAAAAAAAAAAATTAATCTGGCTGGTCCTTGTAAATGAAAAAAACAAATAATAATACACACACAAACATTAAATATGCAACATTAACACAAGCAATTTTCAAACAAACAAAAAATCATAATTGTAATGTTATTATTACATGTTAAATTATTGTTATAAAAAGCACACAACACACACATAATTTTTTTATGATTTTATCCTTTAATCGAGAGTTATTTCCTCGCTCGTATCGTTAAAAAAAAAGATTTTTTTAAACTAATAAAAAAGAAAGCAAAATTTCTTTTTTTTTTTTTTTTTTGATAATAGTGAGTGTGTATAATTAATAAAATTAATTGCGAAAGAAGTACATGGAGAGAAGATAAAACAAAATTAGAACGCGTAGTGACATATGAGGACCACACAATTTTTATTGTACATTTTTCTCTGTGTACGTTTAGTGTGATACATGATGCTGTGTGTCATGGTTAACAGTTTACTGTGCGGTTCGAGCGAGGCCAACTGACAATCGATTTTTGTTCTCTTCACGCGACCGTCATAAAATAAAATAGAAAAAAAAAGAAAATAAATAAATACAACCTTTTTTTTTTGCTCTATGTATAAATTCATTCGCGCATTGCTTCATGCAACCACGTCAACGCAATGAGTTTTACTCGAGTTTACGTGCAAGTTTCACGCTTCGAGATCGCCTCGGGCAATTATTTTTCAATTGCAAAACAGACAAACACCTCGGGATTGCTTCATTTAGTTTATCAACAAAAAAAAAAAAATAAATAAATTTATACATGTATTTAATATAATTTTCATTCGTTATCAGAGTTACAAGAAATTTAAATTTATAATTATATTTCAATGTTTGATTAATTAATTAATTTATTTATTTATTTATTTATTTATTTATGAGGAGAAAAAAAATTTATTGGCATTCTCGAAGTCACGATAACTCGCTTACTTGTGTAAATATATATATTCATTATATCATTGGTGATCGGAAAATTATTCTTTGAAGAATTAAAAATTTAATGAAAAAATTAAATATCAAAGAAAAATAAATTTGTTAATAGAGGAAAAAAACCGGACAATAAAAAAACTGACAGTGTCTATTATTATGTTCACAGAAATTGATCCTGATCGTTGTCTGCCTGACAATTGCGGTCATCATTTTAATTGTCGTTTTGGTTGTTCTATTAAAATAAGTGCAACAATACAAAATGAAAAAAAAAAAAAAAAAAAAGTAATGATAAAAATTTATTTTTTCTCGTTTATTAATAAATGAACGAATAAAGATAAACAAATTATCATCTTGGAGAATTTATAATGCACAATTAGTGATCGTACACAAAATTAAAATTGTCGTGTTATTAATAATAAATTTTATTTTTAAGTGCAAATTTATAAAGATAAAATTTCATTTATAAATTTATGTTTTATAAATTAAATTATTAAAATCCATATGAGGGATAAATGATAAAAAAGAATATTGTACGAATTATGTTAACAGATTTGGTACTTAAAGTTTCTTACTCTCGGCCACAGTTACAAATTTATAACGAGGTTTTCAAGTAGCGATAAACTATTTTAGTTTTAGACATAGTTATGTTAAATTATCGTTTATTCATGTTTCAAATTACGTCGCAATAGTTTCCATACTCGAGTAAGCTTCACACGTTTACTTTTATGCTCATCTATTCACTTATACTTATTATATTATGTATTATATATAATATATAGTAAGTTGTAAATTATGATAATTTATCGTAATGATGGTAAAACACGCAGACTTCATGTTCTATATGAAATTATACTAGATAGATAGTACATATATACATTCATCACTGTGCAGCATTACCTCTGCATTGCATTCCTGAATGAGGGTGAAGTATAACGAAACGAAAATTCTTCATCGTTTAAACAATATTTTCATGTATAAAATTAAATACCTCACGCGTTAATAGTTCAAATGACAAAATTATTTTACCCATGGGAGATATTTTACTTTTATAAAACTTGAAGAATTTTCCCCACAATTTTGTTCTTATTTCTTTTATGTTTTATAGAAAAAAAAAAAATTCTTGAAATTTTTTTTTTATTTATATTTTTTATTCGTTCAAGTTGAATCAAATGAAAATTTGTAGTTTTTCTTTCGGAGAAAGTTTGTGTTTGTGGTCGAGAGCGAGAACCAAAAAAGTTTACTCGCCTTATTTTTTTTGCTTCCTTTTTTTTTTGTTATGAGTATGTTTTTTTTTTTATTTATTTATCAAGCGAAAATGAAAAAATTTAATTTATAATATTTGATTTTGTAGGGCAAAAAAGTGGCGAAATTTGCTGAAACAAAAAAAAAAATCTATTTTTATTTAATGCGATACGTACATTAGTTATAAATTTATATTTTATGATTTATATGCGTACACACACACACACACACACACGCATATATATATACACATATACATATATGCATACGAACATATATCTATATATGGAAATGATTATTGAAAGGAGTCCAGAAATTATGCGTCATTTTTCGTGTAAAATGTAAATAATTTCCAACTAATGATTTTAATAGCGAAAAAAAAAAAAGAAAAAAACATAATGAAAAAATCATTATTGCATTGTATAGGTTACTTATACATTTAAAAGAGTATAAGTGTGCGAGTGAACGAGACAAGCATACATAAAAATAAATAAAAAAAAAAAATAATGAAGAAAAATTTCAATTTCTAACGTGAAAAAAGAAGTGAAAATCTATAAATGAATCATTTTTCTCCTTTAATATAATTAAAAAATTTATAATAATTGTCCCGCAATACTCTACACTATAAATAAACAAATAATAATAATAATAATAATAGACAATGAATAATAAAATAATTTATATAGGGAAAAAAAAAAAAACAAATTATGAGTGGGGAAAAATAAATTAAAATTAAAACCAATTACTAATGTAGTTACAAAATGATATAAAAATTAAAAATAAAATTATAATTTATATAACAATGACAGATATAGATAATAATTGTCATATAATGATGCGAGAATACGATTGAAAAATAGAGAAAAAAATAAAATAAATAAAAATGAATATAGAAAAAATAGGCGAAATAAAAAAAAAAAAAATAATATTGAAAGTGTAAAAATTAAGAATGCGCGAACGGAAACAAAAGGGCGAGAAAATTCAAGAGCGGGGGTGGCACAAGATAACGTACATAATTGCATTGTGTATAACGGGTCGAGGATGAATTCGAGTAAGTATCGATTGGAAATAGATGTCTTATCTAATATTGCCATTGTTTATGTACTTTATTAAAGCAAAAAACGATTGCCTGTGCTTAGTTATTATTATTACTATTATGTTATTATTATTATTATTATTATTATTATTATTATTATTTAATATGTTTTTTTGTCTAAAATCGTTTTGTACATTTCACAATATACAATATTTAGAATTAATTTCACTGAATAGCTTTACATAATTATCACCTGAAAGTAAATGCATGTATTATTTATTGTGATTTTGATTTTGGGAATATGAAGAATAAAAATTTATAATTATTGATTTAAAGCTCATTCATTGTTTACGTATAATAAACAAATGATAAAGGTGAATAAAAAAAAATATGAATAAAATATTATATATATTATTTACTTAATTTTATATAGAGAAAATAAATGTTGCGTTTGACGTTTAATACACGATATATTTTTCTGTTATAACTGCCAGAGGAATAGGAAAAAAAAAAAAGGGTGATATTGTAAAATGTACAATTATTTCCGATACTGTATAAAATTTTAATGTAGCATCACGCGACACGCGATACACCTGATGATAAAAATAACTGTATAAATAATGACACGCATAAGTTTGCAATGTGATTTATTTCATCATTATTTATGTGTTATTATTTTATTTTTTTCCTTTTGTTTTTATTTCAATGTGGCATTTATTGAATGTGAAAGCAATTTAAAAGACGTTGACGAATTTGTAGAACGATTATTAAATAAAAAATAGGAAAAAAGAGGAATTTAAGAAGAAAAAAAAAATTATTACATGAAAGATAAATATAAAAAAAAAAAATATTAATTATCATCGGTTTATAATTGGAATCCAGGAAATTTTTATTTTACATATTTCAATTTTATCACTCATTATAATTACAATAATAGCTCCCGGTGCGTATTTATTTTTCGGTATTATATTATTATTATTAACGTAATATTATCTTTCAATATTAATTATTTATAATGACCAATTTATCGTGTAAATAAATGTTTTTATTTGACTTCATTATAATTTATTTGTTTACTATTTCAATTAAAACAAATTTATAATACACTATTTTAATATTAAATTTCACCAGCGATTTTTCGCTGTTTATTACAGGTATTTTCATACATAGAAATATTAATAAACATAAATATATAAGCGTTTTTTTTTTTTGTATCAATATAATATTATTGTATAAATAATAGCAGTGGATGGACAGAGTGTGACAATTAAAAAGCGAGACACAGTATTTTTTTACTGACAAACAAAAAATAATATAATTGAAAGAAAAAATGAATTTATATCATTAAGATTTTTATTTTAATATTATTTATGAATATTATTCGATAACAATTGTTTACCGATCTCTGTTATTGCCGCGAGTAGAAGAAAATTATGATCATGATCTGCCTCGCCATTCTCGCTGTTATTGTGGCCACAACTATTGGCGGATACTTTGGACTGTGAACACCAAAGCCAGGTAATAATAATTATATTTAATATTAATTCACAATGTATAATTAATTAATTTTAATTTTATTTTAGGTTTGTTTACCCACAACGAGTTCGTGCATGGTGATGTCACCATTGTATGGTTAACAAAGTGCGCTTCGTTTGTGCTCGTTACTAATTACATACATAAAATATCGTCTGGCACATTGAACAGTTCATCGCTACAATCAATCAGCGAGTTAATCATCATTATCATCAGTTAGAAAAAAAAAAAAATCATTGCACTAACCCCTCATTATTTCAATATCGCTGCCCTTTTATCACACTATCTCCTGGAGGTTACAAAAATACCTGAATCGTTCTATTAATCGTTTTAATCGTAAATATATTCATATTTATTCATTCAAAAAAATTACAAATATTTCAAGTAATGAATAAAAACATCATTTGTTTAAAATGACATTTCTGTAAATAATTTACAGAAGAAAATTGAAATAATTACACAATAGAAAGATGAAAAAAAAAAAATTGTTTCTATTCAATATGTGAAGATAAAATAATGAAATTAATTAAATAAACAAAAAGAACGATATCCACGATTGATTCTACGATGCAGGTTTAAATAAACATAATTAGATTAAATTATACAAACTAAAGAGAAAAAAAAACATGGTCCACCATGTTGAAGATAAATTTTTTCCGAATAATTACCGCTCGGTATATTAATATATTCATAAATCAGAATGGAAAAATCAAGTGGAGAAAATAAGAAACAACAAAAATTGTATGGGGAAAAATAATTGAGACGCACGGGGGACTGGGGGGATAAAATATAAAAAAAAAAAAGAAATAAATAGATAGGTAGATAGATAGAGAGGAGAAAATAAAGGGCCGGATAAATATTAAAGAAAAAAAAAAAAAAATAAAGAAAGAACACATTACAATATCACACATCACAAACCCTTTAAAGTTAATGGCGAATGAAGTATACATTTTGCTGCAGCAATAATATTATTAATATAGGTGTTATATCGGAAGTATTCAAAGGTAATATTCTCAAATTAAAACGAGAACAAAAAAAAAAAAAAACATAGGTACCTAATATGTCAAAGTATTGTTTGATAATTTTACCATCTATCGTGCGCATATAAATACATGTATAAAAATTTAATTAATAATATTTATGTATGTATTTATGAGTGTATTGGCAATATATATGGTTACGCAGCGCGATGAGAAATTAATGAAATGATATAAAGAAAAAAAAATTGGCATTGTTTATTTCGTTGAATGAAAGAAATAATTAAAAAAAATTACAGATATATAAAACAAAATAAAATGGAATAATGTTAATAATGTTTGGTTGAGTATACATAAATCATACGAAAGTTAATGGGAAAAAAATACGTTCAGAATATTATGAGTTACTGTTTAAAATGAAGTATGAGAAAGAAGTAAAATAAAAAATAATTATTGAAATAAATAAAAAATATGTAACAATAATTATGATTAAAGAGAAGAAAAAAAAAATACATGACGTTCAAATCATCACGTATTGTACAGAAAGTGTAATTGTTAGTTTTAGGTAGCTATGTTACTATGATCTATTACCTAATCCAATATGGCTAAAATAATAATGATAAAAAAAAAATAAATAAAACAAGTTAATGAATGAAATAAATAACAAGACCTCACTGTCATAATTTAGGATAGTCATTGTAGTTACTCACCAATGAAATATAATTATTATTCGGCTGATTAAATTAATTTTTGTTGGACACAAGTACACATTCGAATTACGCGATTATTATATATACATATGATACAGAGATTAATTAATTAAATGCGTAAATATTGCGAATGATAACCGAATTGCGATGGATTCTTTATTATTTTAAATTAAATTGGAATGCAGTTATTTGAAGCGTGGATATATAAACGTTTTATTATTTGTAAAATAATTGATTGGTCAATGAACGATAAATTTAATTATAAATTCACCGATACAGTTGATAATTTTGACTGGACCATATACAAAGTCAAATTTTCATAAGTGATTATCATCAAGTAAGGGAAAGAGAGTGTAAAATCAAGGTCTGATTACACATAAAAAGAAAAAAAAACCACAAAAAAAAAATAAGAAAATAATTAAAATATAAATGTGCAATGGTAGAGAAGAGAAAAATTAATAAATATGTTGGTTTAATAAAACTCTTTTCCGAATCTATTTCAATTCTCGTGAAAGTGTGCAATTGTTATTGTATAAACAGTGACATTCACTGCACTGGAAGCAAATAATTGCATAAGCTTTCTTGGTGTTCATTAATTAAATAATTCCTCGCCTAATTAATTGGTGAAAAATTTTAAATATTTAATGTTGTATAAAATCTGTTAAAGATAAACATTATTGAAAGATAAAGCAAAAAAAAAATGTAAAATCTTGTAAGGAAATATAAAACAAGCGATAAAAAAATATACAATTTTTTTTTTCTTAGAATTTTATCATTTCGATAAATTCGTAAAAAATTATTGCTTTGATGGGCATAAATTTAATTAGCTAATTAATGCTATTAAATTATCTTCAAATCATTAGATATCTACGTTTGTTCATTATTTCTCGCTCTGTAAATTTTCAATACGTAAAAATGATTCAATTAATATACTCGTTAAAGAAAAAAGAAATAGAAAAAGAAATAAAATCATCAGAGAAAAAAACATAACGGAGTGCATCACTCGACTCTCATTAAGAAAAAAAAAAAAAATAATAAGTAAACTTCAAACCATTCTCATAATTCACATTTAAATAAAACATATACACAACGCAACGAGTTGAAAAAATGTTTGCAATCAAATAACAAATAGTTATATGGGTGCATTTTTAATATAAAATTAACAAAGTCAATGGTGTACTTTACTCAAGTATCATTATACATACATATTATATACACACATACATACATACATGCATATATACATACTAACATAAAAATACACTTCATACATACCTAGTCAGAGCCCTTAAATGCTCGAATGAAACATAGATCTAATAATCGGTAATAGAAATTTTAGTATTAAAAATCTTCGACAATTTAGCGTAGTGTTTTAGATGTTCCTCATTATAGGAATTGAGAGAGATGATAAACAAAAACAAAACAAATACAACAAGATGATGAAGAGAAAAAAAAAAAGAAAAAAAAAATAATAAAAAATGTTAATTTCTTATCAATTAGAATAATTAATAATTACATAATTTTAGAGGTGCACAATCGACTGTGCGCTGACGAGTTTGGCCTAAACTTCATTTATTGAAGTTGACCCTGCTCTAAAAATAAAAGAAAAATAAATAAATATTAATAAAAGAAAATGCCATTGCCTTGTATTTATTCTATTGAATAATTTTCGGGTCATGTATTAAAGCGGCATTTACCTGTGGCATAACTATTGGCACTGCGAATAAAAAAGAGAAATGAAAAGAAAAATAATAATATTAATTATTAAAAATAAATAAATTCAATGCGTGAATAAACATTTATGATATTGTTCTTTATATTATAATTCTATATTATTATTTGTTTTAATTATTAATTAAATATATTTATTAATTATTTATGGAAAAAGTCTTCGTGTACAGTAGTGAATATATTTGAAAAAATATAAATGTCTCTTGATACATGTGCCTCGTTGACGCCATGTGCTAAGCCCGGTGCTGTGCCGCTTAGAAATTATTGGAATGGCTTGCAATTATGAGAGTTTTGTCGGGTGTATATAAAAAAAAAAATAAAATTTTTAATAATTAAATAAAGAGAAAAATTAATAATGGATAAAAGCAACCGACAATTTTTCTCAGAGTCAACATTATAATTATGCGTCATTGTGATTTAAAATTGACGCCATCGAAAATTTCTGTTTGAATAAATGAATTATATTGAATTTAAAAATTAATTGGAAGTTATAAAAATCAATAATAATTTTCTATGGTGTCATCACGCTGAATTATGTATTGTGATGGTCATCAAAATAATGTCAGCGTTAAATATTTGCAGTGTACTATATAATATCTTGCATAAAAAAAAAAAATATGTACTAATGGAAGGTGCATGTCGTCCTCCGTCTTCCTAAAATTGTACGCGTTCACACAATTAAACATCTTATCGAGTTTTTAATCTCGGCAAATTTTATTCATAGAAAAAAATAAAATGACGCATTTATGTCGATTAAAGAGAAAAAAAAATGAAATAAATAAATAAATAATGAGTACATAGTTTAAATGTCGACAATTATTAAATTATAATGTTCTCTATAATGCCAAAAAAAAAAAATAAATAAAAAAAAAAACTGAAAAAAATTCATCAAAGTGAAAAAAAAAAAATTAATTATTCGGCTTGTCAACATAGAATTTGAACTCTTCTTTCAATAATAAATCTTTTGCATTTTATTGCTTTATTGTACGCGCACTGTCGAGAGTAAGCAATTTATATTATTATTATTGTTGTTATTATTATTAAAATTATTACTAAAAATTGGCATTGTTGCAACGCTGCTCATCTGCATTTTTGTAGAACGAAAAGATAAATTTTTTTCTATTTGTATGTACGAGAGAAAGAGCGAGAGTGAGCGAAATAAAAATTAATCATCTGCCTCCGGCTAGTAATAATCCATTTAAGGTGAATTTAATGAAGAAGAAATAATAGAAAATGTTATAAAAAAAAAAAATTAAATTAAAGCGTGTATAAATAAAAAAAATAATAAAAACGAAAGTGTGATAAAGAATACAATTCTATAATAACATTGAGTCATCAAAAATGTATATGGGTCGTGTCACATCGGTGCAATTATATTATTAAATGAAAGGCTATTTGAATAATAATATGGCGAGTGTCAATTCCACTTTTAAACTTTGAGAGAGAAAAATAATAAATAAATAGAGAAAATTTGAAGAAAAAATATTGGATGATATAAAGAAAAAAAAATGATTAATCGATTATGAAATAATGATAAATTAAAAATAATTAAACATTTACGATTATAAATAATGGAGAAAGATTGCATGGCACTTCGGCATTCATGCAACAAAGTGAGATTATTGATAATATAAATGAACAAAAAATTAAAAAATTAAAAAAGAAAAAAAAAATAATAAAAATGTAGCAGGAGAAAAGCATTTAAAGATATGGCGGATACTTTTTATTGTAGGTATTTCATAGGAAACAACAATAACAACAACAACAACAACAACAACAAAAATCATAAATAAAGATACTGTATTTAAAAAAAGAATTAATTATTAAATAAATCAATGGTGTTTTCTGCCTAAATGTAGATTAATATCTTCACTCTTTCGTAATTTTATCAAACGAATGCAACATATTTATAATTAACTTTTATCTACGTTTAAATTTAAATAACATAAAGCAATCATTTTTTTTTTTATCGTTCCCTATTTTTATTTTATTTTTATTTTCAAATATTTAATATATAAATAATAATACACTGCGATAAAATTCACATATTGTACAAAGTTTGCAATAATTCTTAAGTATATATATATATCTCTTTCGTATTAATTATTAATTATTCCCTTCAGAATATTTATTGTGTATTTTATTTACCATTAGGGAAAACTTATATTTTAGATCTATATAAAAGAAACCATCAAACACACTGAAATATTCTCTTCAACCTTCCAAAATACATAAATATAAATACATAATTCAGCTTTTATCTAAATAGAAAAACTTTTAAATACAAAAATTATTCCCGTCAATTTATTGCAAATATAAAAAAAAAAAAAATATTCATAATTCATTACATATAAAAGAGAATTTTTAAAAAAACATATAAACATATACAATGTCCTTTTCAATAATATATGTGTGTAAAAATTAAGCACAAGGTATAAAAAAAAAAAATTAATAATTTCCTCTACTGAAATAAACATAGTAATTATATAGATAAAATTATTTATAATAATTAGCCATCAAATTCCATAATGATAATAGATGAGAAATAAATAATTTATAGGATATGAAAATGAAAAAAATAATAAATAATTAATATTAAACGTGTATTTCACATGTTTATTATCCTACAATGACGCGTATCAAACTGGCAGGCCATCTTTGGAGATAATATATTGCTCACTTGTAACAATCATATCAATTTCCACTTTTAAAATGCATGTGCTAATAATATTGCGCGAGAAATTGTATACATAATTATTTCTTGAATAATTAATATGATTGAGTAAAAGAAAAAATGCCGTACATTAAATTTGTGGAATGTGAATGTGATAAAGTGTATTACAATTAATATCTTCATAAAGACCCTGGTCAGTTTGATAGTTAAAAAATTGGCTGGACATAGAGGAATAAAAGGAATAAGTAACAAAAGTTGAGTGAAATTGATTAATAATGAAGTAATTAACTGTAGAGAAAGATATAATAAATAATATGAAGACAAAAAAATTTTTAAAATTAAAAAAATACAAAAATAAAAAATTCAATCGCTGATCTAGAATTAATTGAAAGATAAAAAATGATATAACAAATACCATTTGTTATTGTACAATTATATTCTTTTACGTTACAATTCATTATTATATATTGGAAATAGTTCATTATAAATATTTTACATTACCAAAAGTAGCATTAATTATCTTACCTTAGTTTTATATACATATAATCGCTGATAATTAATATCTGACAAATGAAAGAAATTACAAAGTCGTATAAATTATTAATACTCAGCATACTCAGTCGAAAAAGAAAGAAAAAAATAATAGTGTTGCAGATTTATTGTTATAATCCTTGAGGATATTTGAAATAATGACACGGTGTTCAACGTGTCAATGACAAAAAAAATTGTTATAAATCAGGAATAAAAATGCAATTCACTTAAATTCTGTTGTCTATATTAAAAACCTTCCTTTAGAGGAATTAACATAATAATTATTACATCATGATTAGTTGAATAAAAATCAGAACCCTAATAATATACACACAATAAACAAATTATTGTGACAACTTAATTATATATAAATTACAATTATCCGTATATATTATACATAATTTATGAAATTTTCGTAATATTAATAATACAATATAAATTTGAAAAAAAATCATTCACAAAAAAATCCTAGAATTTATCATTTGTGCGATTAATTGACATGAATAATACAATCAGTATTTTTTAGTTATACATATACATATGTATGTACATACTATTATCGTTATTATTAATATAGATAAAAATTATTGGTGATGTGGACATAATTGCGAATCGTTTTTATCTGACACTATTTGTGCCATTGTTAAAAGTCCTTCTGAAAATTCACCATCGTCAGCAATATCTTCTTTGCCATGAAGAGCTCGTTTTTTAATGAAACGTGTCACAAACTCTTCATCAACGTAAGACATAGTCAATCGACACCCCCATGTAATCAATGCTAAGGGCTATGGCAAAGAAAGAAAAAATAAATATACATAATTAAATTAATTTCAAACACAAAATGAATTATCAAATAAATATGGTAATATATTTAAGTTAATATATTTTTTCTTTTTCATACCCGATTTATTTCCAACTGATTGTAGTGCGTTATTACGTGACGTCTCAAACATTTTGTGACTAAATCTTTAAGTCGTTGAACTTCCAATGGATTGGCACAGGGATGATACAACATTACAATTGCGCCATGCTGAATAAAATAATAAATTTTAATATTATTTCGTTTGTTATGAAAGTATGGTTATTTATTATATTTTATATATTTATATATTTAGTATGTATATTTTACTTCCAGACTGTGAAGCCAACGCTGACGTGGCAAGAATTTATATTCTCCGTACACTGGCCAAACAGGACGATGAGTTCCACTGTTGAAATGAAATAAATAAATATAAAATAAATTTAATTTAAATTAAAATTAAGAATTATAATGACTTACTACGTTGGAATGGCTTCCTCATACTCGATAGTTTGATTCATACACCGATGGATCGCCTGTGGAGAATTAAACAATTAAAATAAAGTGCAAATGCATTTATTATATATAAAAAAATAATAAATATTGAGTTATAACCTTATAGTAAGGTGGAACATATTCACAATACCACATGGGATGAATTGAATAACTTGGAGTTACTTTAGGTCCATAACATGTGTAATCAGTTGGAGAATTGTCCCAATCGACATTTAATTTTCTCTGAATAGAAAATAAATAAAATCAATTTTATTTATTATCATAATTGAGTAAAGATAGATAAATTGATGAGTAAATTAGAGAAATAATTTACTTTTCCATCATCACAATCTGGATTTTCGCTGCCCATTGATACAGAGTGATGAATATCGACACTATTAACCTCATCATCAATTGTTGATTCTGGTGTGATTGTTTGATCATCATTAGGTAACCATTTTCCAGTCCAATTTTCCAATTCAGAATTAAATTTTTCTTGTTGACTTAATTTTTCTAAATCATTTGGATTTATATACATATTATTATTTAAATCACCGGTTGGTTGTCTCAATTGAAATTTTCTTTCTTGTCTTGGCTCTAAAATGAATAAAATAATAAGAATTAAATTTTATTTGTTCAAGTAATTGCAAGTTATGAAATTTGTCAAAAAATAAACAAATTAAATGCAAATATTTATACAAACCTGAATAATCATATCGAGTATTAGAGCGATATGCAGTTACAAAGCCAAAAATTATTACATTGTGTATTAATATTATAAATATTAATCGATTAGCCATATTTTTAATTTGTAATTTTTTTGTCATGGGAAACTCATGAAATTTCGTCGAAAAATTTATTCACTGAAATGTGGAATTATTTTTTATGAACCCATTTGTTAACCTCATATTATTGTTGTCAATTTATTACTACTGTGTATGTCAGAGTGTTACACGTAACAATGTAATGGTGGTATAACTACTGACGTCACATTCACAGCTGTGTATGTGTGGTCATGTCTGGCGCCAATTACAACAACCAATTTCTCCCTTAATAATAGAATGTAAAAATATTAAAAAAAAAAAAACAAAAGAATTAGCTAAATGAATTTTAATAGCGAAGAAAATTTTTATTTAGTTTTCAAAAATACAGAATCAATTATTACCACATATTACAATTATTGATAGGGCGACAATTAATAAAATAAAAATTAATTATAATCATGAATAATATAATATGTGGAAATGACAAGTTTCTAGATATTTTTTTTTTGTATGTTAATATGTTTATGTATATATAGGTATTATAATATTAGAAAATTAAGCTGAATATTTTTTTATATCACATTATACATAAACAAATAGAAAAAAATTAATTGCATACACCATAATGGCAGTCGATTTAAATTCATTAATGACAAATCAAGTTTTGAACTCGATGAAAATAAAAATGATGATAAAATAAAAACTAATTAATTTCATCAACGAAAAATTACAAGAACTGATAAATCGTCTTATTGGCTAGTTGGTGGTGATCCACCATTATCATATTGGCTTTTATTTTTTAGCAAATACGCTGCTAAAAAACTTATAGGATCTGCTGGTCTCTCTTTTACTAGGCTTGATAAGGCTTGCAATAATATTGGAACTACTGTTTGATCTAGATATTGACGAGTTTGCAATGATTGCACCTCTACTCTAGACTTTTTTGGTGGAGCACCAGATAAATCAGACTCCTTGTCCATACCAATGACTTTCTACAAAACATAATAAATAAAATTGTCATTATTACCCACCCATACACATTTTAAATAATCAGTGTAATGCAAAATATATTTTAATCCTCCATTTTTATTGCATCCAATATTTAAATAGAAGTTTTAATTAATTGAATCATTGGGTTATAATCATAAATATTAAAAATGGAGCGAAAATAAAATACAATGAAAGGGAATAGTTAAATTTGAGGTTATGCGCTTACATGGGCTGCCTCAGAAACGACATTGGTTATGGGTTGGGTTGCCACTGACTCTGAGCGTTCTTCAGTTGGATTTTCTGCAATGAATATATCAAAATAAAGTGAAAAATCATTTCATATTATCAATTCACTGTATTATAACATATTAAAGAATTCTATAATGAATAAAATGAATGAAAATATGTAAAGATTAACAAATACCAACCGCTACCAGACGCCATCGTGTAAACAAACGCTTTGCTGGTGTGTGAGACGTGAAATTAATTCGTTTACTGAATTACTGTATAACCTAGCGTGATCTATAGCATCACATTTTGATTTGTACTATACAACGTGTACTTCTGTGTATTGTAAATTGTTTCACGAGTTATATACACAAATTTATTTCAATATTATTAATTTGTCTATTGTCAAAATATCAAATAAAGTAACATAACCTATGAGACAATTGCCCTCGAAATTTGAGTGAGACATGGCGCAACAACAAGAATCCAATGTTGATTGTAATAGAATTAATGATTCAATGGATGTTAATAATATAAATTTAGATAATTATAGAAAACTAGTCAAATCATATATTGATCTGGTAAGTCTATTTATTTACAGAATTGAATTTTATATTGAATTATGAATTACAATGTATGAATTAAATTTGATATTAATTAATGTTATGAATTTATTTTCTCAGCATCTTTATAGTGCAGCTTTATTTTGGGCTGATAAAATTGTGTCTCTGAGCAATGATGATCCCAAAGATATTTGTACATTAGCACAATGTATGTATTTAATGAAACAATATCACAGAGCAGCACATTTGATTAAAAGTCGAGGTTTAGAGAAGGTAATGAAATTCTATTTAATAATATTAATATATTCCAATAATTACTAAAGTCAATTTTTTTCATTTTCAGACTGACATTATGTGTCATTATTTGGCAGTAAGAAGTTTACTTGAAGCTAAAGAGTTCACTGAAGCTCTACAGATTATAAATGAATCTGAAATGTGCAGTAGTGTATCTCAGTCAGGCATAAATTTTCTAGATCAAACAAATATCTTACAAGATGCCGCAAAAAATGTAAAATTTTTCAAATTAAATTTATAATAGATGTTTTATTTGTTGCTCATAATCATATATTATTTGTTAATTAGGTACAAAGTTCGATATTATATGTTAAAGGACGAGTATATGAAGCTACTGACAACAGATCAGTTGCTACAGACTGTTATAAACAAGCGTTACATTGTGATGTTTATTCATATCAGGCATTTGAAGCTCTTGTTCAGAATCAAATGCTTTCAGCAGCTGAAGGTATTGATAAAAAAAATATTCCATTGAATTCTTTAGTTATTTTTTATATATTTCTGATGCGAAAATTTATATTTTATTCAAAGAGAAAGAACTGTTGGATTCACTACCATTTAATGAACAATGTTCAGAAGCTGATAGAGATTTATTAAAATTATTGTATGAAAACAAGTTGAAAAAATATCATGCACCAACTGAAGATTTGTCATTAATAACGTGTGGTGTAAAAGGTATTTCTGTTAATGAAAGACTACAAGAGAATTTGGATATGCAGGTTGTTAAAGCAGAAAGATTGTATTATAATTGTGATTATCAGCAATGTTTTGCATTAACGGAAAAGTAAGTTGGGGAAAAATAAATACAAATTACTTGTATTCATTAAATCCTGGAATATTTATAAAATGATTAAAAATTAATTTCAGAATTTTGAAGAAGGATCCATACCACAGCGCTTGTTTGCCAGTACATATTGCATGCTTGATGGAATTAAAAAAAACCAATGGTAAACCTTCAATCATATTTATAATTCATTTATTCATTTTATCATTTATTAAATAAATTTTTTATTATTAATATTTCAGCATTATTTTATTTGGCACATAAATTAGTTGATTTATATCCTGATATGGCCCTGGCTTGGTTTGCTGTCGGCTGCTACTATTTTGGAATAGGTTATCATCAATTATGTTAATCAAATATCATTGGCAATAAATAAAATCAGCTGAAGTATCTTCATTCTTTATTTTTTTTTTCCTCAGGTAAAAGCGATCATGCAAGAAGATATTTAGCTAAAGCAACAGCTCTAGATCGTTTATTTGGTCCAGCTTGGTTGGCTTATGGTCATTCATTTGCAGTAGAAAATGAACACGATCAAGCAATGGCTGCGTATTTTAAAGCATCGCAATTAATGAAAGGTTGTCATCTTCCATTTTTATACATTGGATTGGAGTGTGGATTAACGAATAATTTAAAGCTGGCTGATAAATTTTTCCAACAAGCACAAAGTATTGCGCCCAATGATCCCTTTGTCATTCATGAAACTGGCGTGATATCATTCTACAATCAAGAGTAAAGTATCCTACTATAGCTGATATTGATATTAATATGAATTTAAAAATAGTAAAAAATAATCTAATATCCAATTTAATTATAATAACGAAATACAGTTACAAAACAGCGGAGCGGCAATTTAAGGAGGCAATGAAACGAATACAGAGTGGATTGAAGAACGTTATTTTACCTAGTAAATGGGAAGCATTGTTAAATAATTTAGGTCACACGTGCAGAAAATTAAAAAAATATGACGAAGCTTTGGATTATCATCAGCAAGCACTTGTATTAAATCCATTAAATCCTTCAACTTATTCAGCAATTGGTATAATTCATGCACTTATTGGCAATACACAAGAGGCTGTTGATGCATTTCATCGTGCTCTTGGTTTACGTAGAGACGATACTTTTACAACAACAATGTTGGGTTATGTCTTGGAACAATTAATTGATGAAAGTCCACCATTTCCTGGTATGAAAAAAATATTTGGATGCAATAAAAAATGGATAATTTACGATAATTATATATAAATGTTTCAGATGCACCTGGTGAAATGCCAAAATATAAATTTCCTGAGATTCAACAAACACCAGAAACATCAGAAACAACAAATAATCCACCGCCAACAGCAACAACTGATGCACAAGGACAAGAAATTGATAAATTACGGGTGAATTTATTCTCACGTTGGGGTGAAGATTCTGGAAAAACTGATGAAAATACAGCTGCAAAAATTGAACGATCACAAGATGTTGTTAATTATTCAACAGGTGATATGGATTCAGAAGTTGAAATGTTGGATTCTTCCACGGCACACATAGAATATAATTAAAAATTAAATAAAATTCGTCGTATTTTTTACTTTACTTTATTGTTATGAATATTATACTCCTGCAATTTTATTTCTTATTTGTGTATTTGTGATAATAATTTTGATTGCGAGTGACAAAGAGAAACGAAACGAAGAATTTTATGATGAAGAAAGAAGAATTGAATACTTAATTTTTTTTTTATATAAAATTTCTTGAGAATATATAAAGAAGTGTTTGATAGCGCATGCGTTAAATAAAAACATCCCTCTCTATATAGAGAAGAAAAATGATATCGCGGGATATTAAAGTTGCCGACAAACAATTCAATTCAGTTCGCCGTGCGCGATTCAACGTAAAAGAATTATGCATTACTTTTTGTTCAACAATTATTGAAATCACACACGATCAATAACAATTCGGTGTTGAGATCACCCACGTAAATTAAATATTAATCTGTCAACTAAGTCAAACATCTTAATATCAATAAAATAAATAAATAATTAGTGAAATATTAAAAAACGAAAATTTTGTCCTCAAATAAATTCATTTTGATATTGAACAAATAAATTTTTATTATCAATATTAATTCCATAATTTGTAAATTATTCACGAAAAAAAATTAAATATACATATATTTGACGTTTATTAATTTATTTAAGTCATAGAATTTTTTTTTATCACTTACATTTTGTTTTTATGAATTAAATTCTACAATTTGTGCAACTGCAACGCAAAACGACGCCGGGACATTGAATTCCACGTGCCAACTCTGCAGTATTTTTCGAATAGGAGATTGAGAGAAATAAAAAAAAAATGCCAACAACATTGCAACAGGTAAAAATCATATTTTCCTTTTCTGTCTTGCACCAAATGCGTTTCTATGCTAATAAACAACAGTAAAGAAAAAAAAAAAAGAAAAACTATTGATAATAAATTTCGATATTGAATAAAATGAGTATAAAATAAATAAAATATTATTTCTCATGTTTTAATTCTACTAATATATATTTCATAAATATCAGTTATTCATAATTATTTTCAAATATTATTGAGTCGCAATTAGAAAATCCTTTGTTATAAATGCATTCAATGTGTGAGAGAAAAATGGATAGAAAAAAAAAATTATATTAGAACAAAGAGACCACAATTCGCCATTATTGTGTCTTGTATACAAAACAATGCTCAATTTAAGAGACTTATATCATTTATTATTATTTCCATAACATATCAAATGTCTACAAATTATGAAATGCTCACATAAATTAAACCTAATCTAATTCTCATAAACGCAATTATATTAATTTTTTCAATGATTTGATTCAATCAAATAATAAAATTTCACTTTTTTTCTCCATTTCTTAAACTCATAAATAATATTTCCAACCTCAACTGTTTAATTTATTCAATCAATTCCTCCACAGTTTCTAAAAATATTTAAATTCATAATAAAATAACTAATTATATATTAAAATATAAAAAATAATTTTTTTTTTATTTCATCTCACTATTAATTAAAATTTCACATAAACATCAATAATATAATATCAATGCATATTTTATAAGATCAAAATTAACGACAAAATAAATACAACTTTTGTCGAGTGAATAAAAGTTTGTTGACATGCCGCAAAATTCATTGTAAAATTCTGGGAAATTTTCGTCTACATGATTAATAATTATTATATATCTCAACCAATTGATTCCTTATCTAAAGCTTGTAATATATATCCTTTTTTTCTTTCTCATTTCATTTCGTGGAAAAGCACAAGCTAAACCCAAGCAATTCTTGCTTTCTTTCCCCCCTCAAACACAATATTTCTCACTTTACTAGAACCTTCCCCCTTCTTTCACACGTTTGGGTAACTTTGTTTTCTTCTTGTATCATTGAACGAGACCAATAGCAACACACAATGGAAGTTTGTGTGTTGATGGGGGTTTAGTATGACTGAATCATATACATCATATACCGATTTGTCTTCAACGAGTGATGAACGTAAACGACGGAAAGAAAATTGAAGCGCAAAAGATATTAAGGGAGTTAAATTCAGCCACAACGGTTTGTTTCAATAAAACAATTGACATACAATATATTTACCATTGCATTTGTTTAATATTCATATAGACAAATAAATATATATACATATTTATATTATATTTATATACATATATAATTGAATATTATTATAAGTTTATATATTTTATTTGATGCTAAATAATATAATTGTACTTGTCGTTACAGTTAGCAATGTCGTTTGAGCAAATATCAGAGGGTGGAAATAAATTGAAGAATTTATCGAGTGAACCTTCATCGATTAATTTATCATGTGAATCGCATCAATTTCAATCTCAATGCGATCGTGATACATCACTTAGATTTCGACCACAGCTAGAATCTGTACGTCAAAAATGTGATTCTTCACATATTCAATCATCATGCGATTCGTTGCTGTTAAAAAATCGTGAGAAAGAACATAATCAAATGCAACAGCGTGAGATTGAATTACAAATTCAGCAGCAACATCGTGAAGGAGAACAGATACATGAAGGAAAATTAAGAAAACAACAGCAGCAGCAGCAGAGAGAATCGTCGTTGCAAGAGATGCCGATAAATTGGAATAATTTATTAGTGGATTTTCCATCGCAATCTACTGGTGGATTACAGAATCAAAATTATGATGTGTCCTACAATCAATCGATCCAAGACTCCATTGGAGGTCAGTAGCTAAATATTTTTGTGTATTCATGAAAGATTTATTCAAAGTTCAAACTGTATTGTATTCTAAAATTATATTTATCGATTTATTGATTTATGTTTTTTTGGTCATTCAATTATTTTTCATGTGAATTCCTTCTGATTTCACATCAATCTCTTTTAATTTATTAAAATATTTTTCAGTTACTCTCTTGTTATATTATAAAACGTACGGCATTTATTGAATTGACAACGATTTCATTTATATGTCACTCGTGAATTAGGTTTATAATTAATGTAATTAATATTTTCGTTTGTCAAACAGGAGACATGTCTATTTCCGAATTATTTGGACTTGGATTACCAAGAGGAACATTGATGGGTAGTCAATCGTCTATTGGTTCACCAGGATATCGAAGTAATCAACATCATGGACAAAATTCATCACGACAACTTAATTATAAGGTAAAAAAAAAATTATTAAAATAAATAAAATTATTTCAATTATATCATGGAAATTTTTATCATCAACTGAATAACATAATTAATTTAATTTCAATTTATTTTACAAAATAAATAAAAAAAATACTATGACAACGGATAAAGACATAGAGAATGCAATAATTTTTCTTCATTTGTTCGCTGTTTCTTTTGTATAATTTTAAACTGTTTGAATTTATGTATAAATAGTTACAGAGTACACAAGAAAAATGTAAATAAAAGTCGGAAGTACAGAATAATCAAAGCTTCAGCATTAGCAACTTTTAAATATTGAATTTTTTCTCCTCAATGGTTGAGAAAACTGAATGTAAACAGGGCTGCATTGTATTGTACTTGTGTCCTCAGAGAAAACAGTCGTCTGGACTTTTACTCTCTATCTTTTACATCCCTATAACTAAATAAAGCACCAATGATCATTCTCATTGGATTAAATCCAAAGCCACCACAGATAGATACGAAGAAACATGTTATTATTTTCTCTGATAAAATATTTTCATATTATACTCGACGAGAATCAAAAGTAAAAGCAAAAGCAACTGTAAATGCATCCTTTTAATCTTATTAACAATATACATACATCATTTTTATTATATTTTTATATACTATTGGCACAATTTCTTTTTTTATTCCATTTTTATTCAGTCAATATATAAACGAATGCTCGACTCGCCCGATACATCTGTCTGTGACATTTCAATACGCCTATGCATATATAAAAGAGAGCCAAAAGTAGCTGGAGCTTTCTGTCGATACTTACACCCGACGCCCAATAGTTTATCACAACTGACTTATTGTTTTCCCTATTTTTTTTTCTCTTTATTTGGCTGGTAATCTCGTTTATCGAAATAAATAATACTATTAAAAAAATAAAATAAAGAGGACAATGAAAAGATAATGCAAAAATATTCCATTCTACTAAAAAACGATTACATGCATTCAAACGATCAATTTACAATGACATATTGCCTGATAAAAGCATACACAAAATTGCATTCATCCATCATTTAAAATATGCAGTAAACACAAAAGTGCTCAATGGTTAACCCATTCAAAATACAAATGTAACTGTATATAATATAAATTATTATAAAGCGGCGCGTTAGAACCGTCCTCGTTTTTATTGAAGCCAAGAAATTTTTCGTCTCTATCAGAGCCAAACAATTTCATTGCAATAGTAAGAAGAAGAGTATTGCCACTTATCTGTATATATTTTTTCTCTTCATTCCTTTCTTTCCTATGGGGTGTGAGAGGCAACAAGAGAATTTTTAAGACCACAAGTAAAGGCTCTCTCTCTCTCTCTTTCTGTCACAAACTAACATTAGACCAATACAATCTTGGATAAATTCCAACGACAGAACACAGAACAAATTTACTATACACTCATAAATGCTCAAACATATTTTTAAAATTATTTATTACCGACAATTTAAAGTGTCTGTAAATGTGCAATTCAAATAAAATATTTTCTTCTTTATTTCCTTTGTTGCATTTTAGTATCACGATGAGGGTTATGGATACTCTTTATCATCATCAAGTCACGATGAGGGTAATGGATACTCTCTATCATCATCAAGTCCCGATATTCCAAGCACACCAAATTCAATAACAACACCAGGTAGTCCAAGCACACCAAGTAGCGCTTATTCAAGCCTTTACAGTTATCCAAGCAGTGTGAGCAGCAGTTCACCAAAAACACCATCGCCATCATCATCGCGTTCTCAATTTTCGCATTTGGGTTCATCGCCACCATCATCAATTAACAATTCACCATGGTATGGTCGACCAATTCGCGGCTCACTATCATACAATGATTGTGGTAGTCCTCCAGTTGATCATCATCATATGATTGGATGCAATGGATCAAGATCAGATTCACCAGCTGACTCAGACACAAGTTGTGTTAACAGTACTGACGGTTCATTATCAAATATGATGAATTGTTTATCAATGAATTCACCAACGTCACACGATTCATGTTATCCGCAATCATCATTAAATTCAGTAATAAATATGGATATGGAGGGATATCAAAATAATCGTGCTGCTGCACTTCAACGTTTGGCTATAAAAAAATACCTTGCAACATCGCGTCATCATCAATCATCATCGTTACGTCATCATCATTGTTGTTCAAATAGTATTCATCATATGATACCAACGAATCCATCAGTGAATCCTCTTGATTCACATATTTCACTTGATCGTGCTGCAAGATTTCATCGAAATGCCGCGGCATTATGTGATGCAACTTATACATGGAGTGGAACGTTGCCAACACGTAGCCAAAAACCAAGTGGTTATTCATCAAAGGTATTTCTTGGTGGATTACCGTGGGACGTTACCGATTCAATACTTATTGGTACGTTTAGACAATTTGGACAAATTCGTGTTGAATGGCCTGGTAAAGAACAATTAATTGCACAACCTAAGGGATATGCTTATATTATTTTTGAATCTGAAAAACAAGTTCGTGCATTGTTGTCATGTTGCACTTATGACTATACCAATGGTGGTAAGTTGAAGTATAAAATATCGTCAAAACGATTGAAGGGAAAGGAAGTTGAAGTTATTCCTTGGGTATTAAGTGACAGTAATTATTCAAAATCGACATCGCAAAAATTAGATCCTGGTAAAACAGTTTTTGTTGGTGCTCTTCATGGTATGTTGACTGCCGAAGGGCTTGCAACTATTATGAATGATCTTTTTGATGAAGTCATTTACGCTGGTGAGACTATAATTTTTTTTTATTCAATCATTTATTATTTTTTTAAAAATATTTTATCATAAATCACCAATTGTGAATAAATTTTGTTTTGTTTCATGTTCGCTTTTCAAGGCATTGATACTGATAAATTCAAGTATCCAATTGGTTCAGCGCGTGTGACATTCAGTAGTAAAAGATCGTATATGAAAGCAGTGTCTGCAGCATTTATTGAAATTAAAACTTCGAAATTTACAAAGAAAGTTCAAATTGATCCGTATCTTGAAGATTCAGTTTGTTCAGGTTGTTTCGTTCAGCAGGGACCGTATTTCTGTCGAGAACAGGTAAACCAAATATTTCATAACTATCTAATATATAATAAATAGTCAATTATTATTTATTAAAATTAATATGTTTTATTCCACAGTCTTGTTACCGATACTTCTGTCGCAGTTGTTGGATTTGGCAGCATTCAATGGATGCAACTCGCTCTCATAAACCATTAACAAGAAACTCCAAAATGAAACAAGTTATCGGATTATCACCAAATTTTGGAAATAATAATGGTGGTAATCGTATGCAATTTGGTTCTCCAATTTAATTGTATTCGGTCTTTCATTAATTTCTCTTTATTTTTCTTTTTCTTTTTCGTTGTCTCAGTCGCTGTGTCACAGAGTCTATAAAAAATTCATTTGATTTTGCACTAATTTTTTTTTTTTTCGCTAACTTATATAGTTGTTAATTTTTTTTGATCACAAATATACGCTAATGAAGTGGATCTTCGTTTTCTTTTTGTTTTGAAACATAAACGCGTGCATTGTGAATGAATCAAAGAATTAAATGAATTCAAGAATAGAATTAGCAACTCGAGACAATTGAAAAACAAAAAGAATGGTAGAATAATGACGGGAGGAAATTGATTAAAAATAATTATTAATAGTTTCAACGATGAAACTAAATATGTTAATTCGAAAGATATAATAATATATCTACTAATCAAGTTTAAAAAAAAATACGCCAAAGGTATTGAAGAAAAATAACTTCCACGAGATTTATCTTACATGGGGGGATGTACGTCGTATTTATATTATGTTCACTCAGAAAATAATTTTATTTATTTATGTTTATTTGGGAGACTAGACTCTTTTGTTACCAATACCGTACACTAAATAGTTTTTTTTTTTTTAAGAGCGGAGAATTATGAGTTATATAACCGATTATATAAACGAAAAGGAAAAAAAAACAATAATCATGCATTAATATTAATGAATTACGAAAAAGAAAGAAAAATCGAGATTCACAATCGGAGGCGTGCGTATATAATAATTAAAACTTACATATATTGAAACGTGGCTTTTATTATGACAATTATTTTGTTTATTTTTTTTTTTTACGCTATGAGCCCGTAAAAATCGCGATTGAATTATTTACAGGAATTTTTTTTCTGGGTGCTTCAAAATAAAATCGAACAATTATTGTGTTATCATCTTAAAATTCATTGGTCGATTAGTGAATAACATTTTTTTTTTTTAGACGACATTCGATGATGAACAAAATCAGATTTTGTCGTTTAGCGAAGAATAATTTTTATGAAGTTATATAAATATTATCTATCGATTCTCAATCATTGTTGAAAATGTTTGAACTATAATTATCCAATTGTTATTAGGTCGTTTGTAGAAATAAATCACGGGTGTGATCATTATAAAAATATATATAAAGCCGTATTAAATGTGCGAAAAAAAAAAAAATAATCAAATAATTTATAAAAAAAAATATTCGATCATGCGACGACGCCTTCATTATTTTCGAATCATGATGTAGTAAAGTGGTAGTGTCTCATTTAGTGTTTTACATTAGAATGTACAACGCATAAGTATATTGAGCGAAGGTGAATAGATGAAAAATCGAGAAAAAAAATATAAAATAAAATATAAAAAAAAAAAGAAAAAAAAAGGAATAATTGAATCCGTATTAATTGCATTAATATACGATAAAAACGTATGAAAGTTGTGTGTGCACTCTATAAGATGGATCATACGACTGTGCTCCGATGTTTTACGGACTTAGTTTAATTGTTGACGAAATAGAGTAGTACACGGTCTACGATTTAAGTGCGGATTGTAGTTGAATTAATTATGTTTTTATTTTTAATTTTTTTTTCCACCCTCTTTATCGTTACACGATTAATCGTTCATTGTCTTTTGTTCCCAAAAAATATTTTCTGTATGTGAAAAAACAAAAACGTAAATCCTCGTGCTCCCCAAAAAAAAAAATAATGCCAACAAAACGAAAAACACAAATGTTTCTCTAATATTTTGATACAACTTTGTTGAAAATGAATTAAAATTCATACTTTTGCAAATCACAGATATATTTATTTTTTATTTTGTGCTCATTGTTTGTCATTATATATTTATTTATTTATTCAAATATTCTATCCATCCGAATTCCTAAAAATATCCTTTAATCATTGTTCCTTCTTATTGATAAAATAATCATTCATTACTTCTTTTATTTATTATAATTGTTTATTGATGTAGATTCAGTTATGAATTCGAATTGAATCGAATATATAACAGTTGAGAAAAAAAAGTTGGAGAAATGTTAGTGAAGCTCTTTGATTGATTGATTAATTGACAAATCATGTATAACAATAAAATCTTCCATTTATGTAGCGATTTGCAAAAATGCATGGATAATTTAATTATATAATTATTGGTGGGTAAAATGAACAAAAAGAAAATTTATCAGGCATAAAAGACAAGAAAAAAAAATTTTAATAAATGCCTCATCTCTTTTATCTTCATCATAATCTGATTTACTGAAAGTTTTAATAAGTCGTGCCTTTTTAATATTAATCATCGTGAATTTTATTCTTGAAAAGAAAAAAAAAAATGAGGAATAAATAAATTATTTTTTAAATTATTAACGCAAAAAAATACACAAACGCAACCAAATATTGGGGATATTTAAATAAAAATAAGGAAAAATATTGTTGAGACCGTGTTCAATGTCAAGATTTCATCATCCCCATTTTTAGAACGAAATAGATAAAACAAAATGAAACTCAGTTTTGAAAAAAAAAAGACCATAAAAAAATTGATATTGCAATTTTCTCCTATTAATTCATTTAGTCTTTATTTCCTTCGCAAAATAAAGTGCCTATTATTGTAACCCTCATTTATTCTTCTCTTTAACAATTAATAGAAAAATCAATAAAGATATAATTAGTAATAAATAATAATATTATCAGTTCTACATAACAAATATTAAAATAATAATACTAAAATGCTTTAAATAAATCTGATACTATTTCTACGCTTCCCAAAAAAAAAAAAAAAAATGTCAATATAATCGTTCAAAATAATTTATTAATTAAAAAGGAAATAAATATGTTCAGCAAATAACAAAACAATATACATATAAATATATGCCTATAATCATTTAATATATCAATTAACAATGTATTAATGATTTTGTAACAAAAAATATATGTATGTACATATTCATCAATCTTATCCACCATATATTTTCCATAATACATTATGAAAATTTAAAAATCACCCTGAAATATTGATTGAATATATTTAACAACTTGTAATCATTTTTTTTTTATTAATTCTTATGTCTTTTTCATTTTATAATAATTAGCTGATCGTTCACTAAGTGCTTGATACAATCCAATAAATGAAGAAATTGTTCCAATTCCTCCAATTTGCCATGATGACAATTTTCCACCCCATAATTTTCCAGCTGGTAGATAACTTATTGCAAAAGTTAAATCCAACATCATTCGAATGCACACCAACTTTTTACTACGCATTAAATTATTTACAGTACGAACATCAGAATTATAATCAGACAAAGTTTCCAAGTATAATTTTCTTTGAATCGACAATTGTTGATATTTCCTCATAGATCTAAAAATAGAAACAGAAAATAAATTTATACAAATTAATTATGAGAGAAAATAAATGAATAAATGAAGATAATATTTAATATTTTGAATGAATTATATACTTTATCAATGTGAGACTGAGAGAAATAATCCAAAAATATGTTGATACATTGTCCCATTTATTTACATCAATTGAAATTAATTCTTGCCCACCAGCCCAGCTGATTGTTTCGATTGGTGAATAAATAATATCCACAAAGAGTTCTATCAATTCCAAACATCTCATTATGCCATCAGGTTCCTAAAAATATATATAATTAATAGTTATAATAAAAGTTTATATTGATGTATTAATATACAAACTTGTCTGCCGCATCCATAATTTATTGCAGCATGAACTGTTGGAATATCGTCCAAAAGTCGTAATATTACTCTACATCCACTCATTTGACTGCTAAATCTATTTAATTTTATCACAGTGTCATTAGATTTAGGTAATATCGTTGCTAATTTAGCAACATACGAAAATGTTCGTAAAAATTTATCTCGACCCTCATAACTATCTAAATAATCCGAAATTATTTCCAAACTCTTCATTATAACTCTCTAACACACATTAACATATAGGTTAACAGGTTAGATTTCCCAATTGAATATTTATTATTCCTTATCAGCACAAAAATCATCCAACTAAAATAATACCATTTAAATTTCCCGCATATTTTACTTCTCATACATGTGGCGCCATTTTAAAATTAAACTTACTCTCCGCATGATGGCGCTATGAATGGCGCGCGCGCACACAACGCCATCTTAAATTATTATTTCCTTCTTTTCTCATATACACAAAAATATACACACACATACACATCATTTTCCCTTCTCTCTATTTTTTCCTACAGAAAGAAGCGACACGTAGATGACGTCAGGCATTCGAAGCAGAAGCCGAGAGAGCGCGTTTAAAGCCGAGTAGGGCGTGAAAGTGTGTGTTGTGCCGCCCGCTATTTTCCCCATTTTTTTTTTTTTTTTTTCATTTCAATTCTCACGATTCCCTTCATACTTGCACACACATGCAGTACATAATATGTTTAATAAATTGTAAAAAAAGTTTTTTGCCGGGTGCGTGATCATATACATACATATAAATATATATACAAATATATATAACAATTATGCTGTGGTGCTGAAGTTACTTTGTGTGTGAAATAATACCATGTTCCGCTGCATTCCAATTTTTAAAGGGTGTAACAGGCAGGTGGAATACGTTGACAAGCGTCATTGCTCGCTGCCAAGCGTCCCCGATGATGTATTAAGATATTCACGAAGCTTGGAGGAACTTTTATTGGACGCCAATCATATCAGGGAATTGCCAAAGGTATAAAAAATAATTCTCCAAAGATAAAATATGTATTTTAAAATAAACGAGGATGATGCGACACGACGAAGGATAATTTCCATGCTGTGTCGTTATAATATAATCTCCCTCTCTTTTTATTTTACTCCATCGCATCGACAATGTGACTGTGCTGATTAATGTGTCTTGCACTTCGTCGAGGTTGACTTGAAGTGAATTTTATATGTATATATGTGTATATGTATATGTACATTGTATATAATTGTATATGAGTAAAATGTCTATGCACATAGGCATAAGATAATAAAAAAATCTAACGAACTTTATCTATAGGTCGTTGATCATGTATATATGTATATATGTTTTATGTAGACAGTGACAATTTGTATGTGTTGGTCATTGTCGTTGTCATGATAATCAACGTGTTTGATTAATATTATTTTATTTTCAGCATTTCTTTCGACTCCAACGGTTAAGAAAACTTGGCCTGAGTGACAATGAAATACATCAACTGCCACCGGAAATTCAAAACTTTGAGAATCTTGTGGAATTGGATGTCTCCAGAAATGGTGAGTGATGAAATAATTATTAATATTGTATTATATATAAGAATAATGAATGTAATTTATTTATTTTTTCTTTTTAGAATTTATTCTTGATTATTTTGGAATATTTATGAAATTATGAAAATGATGTTGAAAATTTTATTAATAATATATACGAAAAATGTATATGAATTTTTTTGTGAACATTTTTGCGAGAATTTATTTTAGTTTTTAAATTTTTATATGGGATTTTGTTTATTTTTCTTATGTATTTGTGACACGGATTGTGGTTATAAATGCATGCTCTTCGTCTAGAATAATAATTTACCAGTGAGACTTGCTTTGATTATTGCGGAACGATCTCTTGATAATGGATTGTGGCACATGGTCATGCCGGCAATAACGTGTCGGGAACGATGTTACATTGTATATTGTATGTGTAAAAGCAAACCGTCATAAACTAGTTTGACATGTGGTGAGAAAGTATAAAATTCTTCTTGAATATATGTATACAATTCATCTCATCTTCATCCACAGTCTTTTCTTGTGTCTCTCGAAAAAAAAAAAAAAAACAACAACTACTGTGTATACATTTGATAAATTTCATTTTTAATTTCTTCATTCTCATTATAATATTATAAAATATTTAAAAAAATATTTCACATAATGCATTACTAAATGCTCGAGTAAATGTGATGGAAAATATTTAAGCGCCTGGAGAATGAGAAATTCTTTGAATATTTTATAAGTATTATTTGCGTGCAGGTAACCTTTCAAGTATATAATAATACATACACATTTATTTTGTGTGTATGAAGAAAATTAGTATATTTATTCTGAACGTTTGAGATGTGTACGCGATGAATAAAAATGTGATGAATTCATTTGGACAGAAGAAATATTTTTTTTATTCATTTTTTTCTTTTTTAATAAAACAAGGAAACATTTCATTTTTCATAAAAATTAATAATCTAACGGTTATTTTCCGGATGTACTCGTATTTCCAGTTACATCTGAGATATTACCATGATGATAAAAATAATAATAAGTAAATAAAAAGCTCATACACCTTGGTCTAATAGTGGTAAAGCTACCGTTATACTCTCGCTACAATTTTCCTTTTTAAATATCAACCGGTCTTGGTTCTCTTCATATAGAGATATTTTTCATTTCTCATGTTAGGTCGATTGAAGTTGTTCGCACAGAGAATAAATATACATTTGATATTTTCTATAGTACTTTGATTTATTCATGTATATTATATTATATTGAAGTTGAAGAGTTAAAAGAAAGAAACAAAAAATATGCAATGGAAAATTCCAGGTGTATATGCTTTGTATGTAATAAAAATTCTACAGTAGTTACTTTTCTATATACTCTCTCCCGGTACTTATATCTAGGAAATATTAAAAGAATTTTTCTCGTTCGATCCACCAGGTGCACTTCAAGTTCATTGTTCTCATATATTTATTTTCCTGTCATTTTATATTTTTTTTTTATTTTTTTTTTTTCAACATTGTGAAGACAAGTATATAAGGAAAATATATCTATGTGTAGCTCATACTTCTTGCTGATATACAAGTGGCAAAGTGCGGATTTACCTTTAAGCTATATATACTTTCATCAATTTTATTTATTAGAGAAGAAAAAAAAAATTTTTTCTGCCACTTCGTTTTCGTCCGAGTTATTGTACAGACTAATGGCAAAATAAAAAATATAAATAAAATAGCAAACTTAGTTATTCCATCAGTTAGTATAAAAATAAGTCTCTTAAAACGTATATTCAAATTCTTAAAGAAATTTATTTTAAATTCTCATTTAAGATTTTCATTTTATTTCAAATTGTAATAATCAAATTTTTTTTATTTAATTCATTTCTTTTATTCTCTTTCATTCTTTCTTATATTACCTGTTATTACATTTTATCTTTCTATTCATTTCATCATTCCGCATTTAATATTCCGTTGAACTGAATGTTTTATATCAATTCGTGAATAAGAAAAAAAAAAAAAAAGAACTTTCACCAAAATATTTTTTACAATCGAGTCGACTGCGATTTCCGTTTCATTTGTGCCATATCTTTCTTTCTCTATCACGATGAGTCAATTCGTAACCATCGTACGCACATATTCACGCATATAAATACCCACACACACACACACATACACATATATACATAAATATTTTACCACCTGTATAGTTGAATAGTTTTGAATGACGTCAAAATCATTCGGGTTATTGATAAATTTTTCAACAATATTTTGACATAGATATTTTCCAATTTATTTACAATAAATATATACTCTTTTTTTTTTACTTTATTATTATTTATTATTATTATTATTATTATTATTATTATTATTTTTCATTAACCATCGTAATATTGTATTTCATATAAAACGATGTTGGCCTACTTGAAGAACAAATCCGTTCACGATATATCACGTGACATATACCAATATCTATGTACAATTTTACATAGATTCACAACTATGTATGTACATCATCCTGAAATGAATGTGCTTTTGTATCTCTGCTATTTACAAATGGACATTTTACCTATATATTCACTACACAAATGAAATAATATACATATATGTATTTATATATATGTAATATATATTTCATATTTACATAGACGTGTTTATACGTGTAGAAACTAAACGAATATATAAATGACCTGGTTTTATCTAGTTGAATGTATAAAATTAAAATGCAATGGGTTAAAATTTCCTGTTTTTTACTTTGCTTGTTTGTTTATTTTATTTTTTCACTTTTTTTTTTTTTTTCATTATGTTACAATTCATTTCATTGTACAAATAAATTTTATATAATTATTATTTCCTTTTTGCACATTGCATTTATACATTATTCGCACACGAATTAACTATATATCATCATCAACTATAACAATATATTCAACATAACCACAGAGGAGTAATTAAATATCCCATGGTACACGCAGTAAAAAATCAACACGTGAATTAATATAATTAATTAAATTTATTATTATTTTTAAAGTCAATAATATAAATATATAAATAAATAAATAGATAAGTGCGTTATGCAATTGTTATAATTATATAGCAAATTGTCTTTTGTCGTCGTGAGCGCCATGTTCAATATTTCAATGTAAAAAAAAAAAAATTTATAAATGGATAAATAATATCTTGTGGATGTTTATCGTGGTCAGGTGACTTTTCGCTCTCTTCTTTTTTTCTTTCTATCCATCTTTCTGGTCTTCAGGGTCACACGAATGAATGAATATATATGTGCGCAATGTGTCAGAATAAAGATAAATATCTTACTATACAGTACACGAGAATTCAGTAGTAAAATAAAATTAGCATTAATTATTTATTATAATATCTCTGGTATTTTCATTCTTATCATACAAATAAAAATATATTAGTCAGTTAAATTTCTAGTTTATTTCATTGAGATTAAAATAAATAAATTAAAAGATTTACTTTATTATTTATATTTATAATCCACTCACAAAAATAAATTGAATGTAATATTTATTCTTTCGTTGCGTGTGATTATTATATAGAACGCATTTGCGTTTTAGTTGTGACGTATATATATATTTTATTTATGTGTTCAAGAAGTCAATGGCGAGTTATAATCAGCGATAAAATGTTGAGTCGACCCGTTACGAATGCACAATTGAACGAGAAGTTTTCTATATACTTTATGGTATAGTCAATGTGATGACTATTTTTAAAACATTCGTTATTCAATTGACTATAGAGAAAAAAATAAATAAATACAATTAATAGATTGCTGTAATATTTTATGCCCACGACAAACAATTTTTTTTTTTTTCTTTTAATAAGTTGTCAATGTCATTGTACAACTTTCACTGTCATTGTCTTTCTAATATTGCGGTCATGTATTATTTTATTTTTTATTATTATTTAATATAATATTTGTTTGAATTATTATGAGTATTATTATTTTTTTTTTTTTTTCTATTTGTAACAATGATGCTTGTTATGATTATACAGAGAGATAATACAATGCATAATATTGTATATTTTATAGATAGATTATAATAAAGAGTAGTTGTAGCAAATAATATATTTGAAGGACGAATTGAATGCTCGAGATTTATGCAACCTGATGTATGTAGAAGTAAATGGACCTCGATATGATGAATATAGTCGACGAGGTCAATTACGTTATATACATATTTGCTGGTATGCAAAGAAATTTCCAATTTCAGTTTCTCTCTATCGAATAAATGAGAGTTAATAACAAAAGAGTTAACCACTAACTATCAACTATTTCATCATTAATTTATTCGTGCTATATTATTATCTTGATTATTTTATTTTATATATATTTATATGTATAATATACATACTAAAAAAAATTCTGTGTTGAAGTAAAAAAATAATTTTGTAATTTAACAAAAACTTTTCATTAAAAATATTCAATATATTTTTTACAATTTTTCAAAATAATATTTTTACAAAGATAAAATAATGAATTAATATTTATCTAATAATTTAATTTATTATTGAATAATTTAATTATGATATTTAAACTGTAATGATAATTATTTTGTATTGTTAATATTATATTTAACTCTTTTGAACTATTGTTAATCTTACAAGAAAATAATTGGGCGTGGTGATGTGTTAAATATTTTTCTATCTTTTATCGTTTGAAAATAATTGTGTCCCACGTGTTTATTTCATAACCACTCAATGGGCTCTTGCATGATTGTAAGAAATACTAACGAGTGAGGTGGAAAAAAATTTTTTTTAAAATATAGATTACCTCTTTACTTACAAACAGACTTACCAAGGCTCTTGACTCGTTCATTTCCACTTTCAATTCAAATATTATACACTGAATGTTGAAAAGTCTTATCGCTATTCGTGTATTATGTTTGAATTTGCATGCATTTCAAACTGTGAATAGACGTATAATGCTAGTGATGTTGAGTATATAAACAAGCAAATAATAGAATATATATATACATATATAAAGTTAAATGTGTGCACATTGCACTGGAAGAGAATCTGATGTATATGTTTTGCCTTTATCTCACGTTCATGAACTGTAAGAAAAGCCTCAGCCCTTCCGGACGACGGAAATGATGTACGCATCGCTGAGCTTCATGACTGTAAAATGTTCCCCCGCACTTTGTTAAACTTTATATTTATTATAATGCAATATTATTGAATGACCTGAAAACATTTTCCTACATTAAATAAACCGAAAATATCTTACACTATTTATTGTAATTCAAAAGCGAATAAATTTTATAAAATTATATATACTTAATATTATATTAATTATTTCAATTAATTATATTTATGTATGAATATACATTCTAATATAATTAATAAAAATAATTTTAAATATATTTTTTTAATTATTGATTAATATTGATTAGAAATTTTGATAATATTATGCAATTAAAAATTTTTAAAATTCATTTAATAAATAGAAAATATCTTACATTATTTTGTAATTCAAAAGCGAATAAAATTTATAAAATATATACTTAATATTATATTAATTATTTCAATTAATTATATTTATGTATGAATATACATTCTAATATAATTAATAAAAATAATATTAAATATATTTTATAAATTTTTTATTATGGATTAATATTGATTCGAAATTTTGATAATATTAGATGACTAAAAATGTTTGAAATAAATTATACTTTGTTATGTTTTTGTGTGAGGCAAATATTTAATATCAATATATATATTTAAACTTAATAGGTGTGGTAATGAGGTGTAATTACAATTACACTTGTGCTCAGGATAATTGTCTTAATTTTTTAATAATTAGATTATGAAACAAAGGTGTGTCATCAATTAAAGTCTTTTATCATTTATTAAGTTTCATATACATAGCCTTTTCTTTATTCAATATAAACTCTTTGATATATTGTTAATATTTTCGGTTTATTTAATGGAAAAAAAAAAAAATAAAAAAAAATTTTCTGTACGTTTAAATTAAATATTGTTGTGTATTTTATTAAATATACTTCATTTATCGGTTAGACCACACTGAATATATAACTTTATTGCTAACTCGTTACTTGTGTACAAGCTTCAGACTATTCGGGCGGTTAATTGCACAATTAATCTTTAGAATTTGTGTGTGGGTAGCAACAAATAATAATAATAATATCCTATACGATGATGCTTCATACAATTAGTCTGTGGAATTTATTTATTATATTATTGATTCATCGATTGTGAATTTAATTTAAGTTGATTATTGAATTTCTATAAATATATAAAACAAAATTATTAATATATATTTAATAGACTTGAAGAATTTTCTAATTTTCAATAATGATATTTACTTTTTTATATTTTTTTATTTGAAAGAAAAATAATAATGTTGAATTGAATTCTTTATTTTTTTTTCTTTATCATTTTCCTTGTCATCTTCTTCTTCTTTATCGACTATCTAATTTTATATTCAACCGTAACTAAACGGAAATAGTTTTACTCTCAACAATTTTAGTTCAGCCCCCCAGTGGACTTGAGTAAAAAGTTAACGCACTTTGTATATATATTTACAGTTATCAATTCTTGGATACAAGATAAATTTGATGTTGTGTATATACTCGTTGGGGAAATCTCTGTTATATTAAAAGTTAGAGATGAGATTAATATGGAACACAGAACAGATTCAATGGAGATTAGTTGATTTAACTATATTTAAATAGGTCATACGCTTCAGTGTAATTTAGTTTGGGATTATTTCTACTGACACTTAATATACACATGTGTTTTAAATTTAATATAACATTTTTCTTTGTGTTTATCAATTGATAAAAATTCTATACACTCAATATGCTTTGTTGTGAAAATCAACAAATCTATACTTTTACTCTTAAAAATTAATTGATAAAGTTTTAATAAAGCTTTTTGTATTATATTTTTTAATACAAAAGCCATTTGTATTGTACAAAATTAATATATTTATAGCATCGTGAATTTATTTAAATATAATAATTTTCCCATTATAGTTAATCATATTCAGTATATTGAAAATATTGTAAATGAAAACTGCTATGAAATTCGCTTTAATGATACGATAAAAATTAAATAACGTTTCATTTCTGGGGATATTTCAATTTCCTGTAATTAATTCTGTCGTAAAATCACACTTTAACTTTGTTACTGACCGGATAATTAAATAATGATAATAAATTGATGAATTATCACAGTGAATATGAGACAATTTTGATTTAGAAAAATATTTATATTAAATATTTATTGACATACGTATATAAATTATATAAAGTATCTTATTTTTGTTTTATGTTTATTTTCTAAGCGTGTCTATTGTTGATTTGTAATATATATACATATATACATATACTAAGTTGACAGTAAAAAAAAAAAACATGTTTCAAAGAGTGTGGACATTGAGGGATGAATTTACCAATAGAAGAGTGTGTGCATTGGTCTTTGTTGACGAGAGCGATCGAACAAGGGAGAAAAAATATATATATATTTATATGCTTGTGTTAGTTTATAATATGTATGTGTAGTTTATGTGGTGATAGTGCAGCACAAATAGGGGATGGTTAAAGTAAACTGGGACGCATCGAGACGCTGTCGAAGCCGTAACAAATAGTCTCTACCTAGTTTTCCTGATAATAATATAAATAATGCTCTTTTACTTATATAAATGTCGAGATATTTATGCGTTATTATAAAATACAATTGTTTGTATATGAGGTGATTTTTATCTGACAAATAATTTGTAAATATTTTTCTTGTTCTGAATTTATTAAATTAAATCTAATCCAATATATTGAAATAAAATTGAGATTGAGAGAAGAAATAAATTTATATATTGTTGCTTTTGCGGAATTATCGTGGTAAATTCTTGTAGTTTTATATATTTCCAATTGTTTCGGGGTTTTAGTTTGAAATATATATTTATTTATTTTTAAAATTATTATTTGTTTATTTGATTAATTTAATTTATTATGAAATGAAATAAAATTTATGCTCATTACAGGAAAATAAATAAATAAATAAATAAATAAATAAATTGATATTTATATAATATTGTCATTTAGTTTATAAATATTAAAAAAATATATAACATATAAAATTGATATTTTAATTTGGGAGTAAAGTGAATAATTATAAAGAAATTTTTGATTTGAAATTTCCGAATATTTATTTTTAAATTTATTAGTTATGTTGTTAATTAATTAGCTCAACAAAGAGGATTATTGAGGCATTAGTAAAGCACTGATTTAATAATTTTTCATAATACAATTTTGTATTTAATAATTAAAGTATAAAGTATCGAGAGGAGACAGTATAGAAATTCAATTGATTTACATTTACTACTAAAACGCATTTCTTATTTCCTTTATTTTATAAATCTTCTCGCATATAATATATATTTCGCCTGTTGAATATTTTCTTCTCTTCATATATCTGTAAAACACGCCTTTGATAGGTTCGTTTATATATATTTTTCCCTACTGCAACATTTTACGCCACTTGAATTCCCAAGAGAGGGTGCCAAGAGCGAATTTCTTCCTTTTATAAAATATATTTATTTATTTTTTTTTTTCTCTCTACTTCGCTGTGGGAAACGTTGAGTGCTTGGAGTTATAACTGCAAAGAATAAAGAAAATTGAGAAAAATATATACATAATATTGGGGGTGTAAATAAACGAGGCAACATAGAAAAAAAAAAATAAATAAATAAATAAAATAAATAAAAATATATAACATGAAATTTATTTCGCGATAAAATGTCTCCCATGGTGTAATATTCATGTGGTATATTTATATGTATATTTATATATGTTACAGTACATATATATATTATTATGTTTAGCGATCAGATGAAACGATTACACTTTCGTATGACTCTAAGAAGATTTAGATCGTCGGGATACATACGAGCATGAGGTCTACTTCTTTATTGCGTTCATATAGTCAACCAAATGGCCTCGAGTTCGCTTTTATCAAGGCACCATATACTATATATGTACATATGTAGGTATATATGTATGTATAAATGTATATACGTGTTCAATGATTGGAAAATAGTGATTACAAGAAAGTGTTGAGTGCATATTCTCGTTAACTATACATTGGAATTTTGAATTAAATAACTTGATAAAATCATATTTAATATTTTTATTTTCAGATTATTTATTTCATTCATTTTTTATTTATTTATTTATTTATTTATTTGTTTAAAGCACTTTATAAACGTTATTAAAATATATCCCCAGGCTTTTAAATATATAATAAATGTTTCTTTAACTGTCTGTCTTTGTGGGATGGTGGAATATTATATTTTTCTTTTTAGATAAAATTCCATTTCGCATCTCTGATAAAGTCGTAATACTTTTCCACCTACACTGTAATATATATGTATACATATTCCACTTCCTACATATACCGACACAACGGTATGTTTGAATTAAAATCGTGTCCAACATCGACAATGCGAACTAGTTCGTGACGATTTAATTTTTTTTTTTCTTTAAGATTTATTCACAAATATTCATTTTTTTTTTTTTTTTTAGATAAAATTAAATTATTTAAAAGTGTATTTGTGCACTGTCATCTTTGATGTTTATTTATACTTTTACTATTGAAGTGAAAATAATTTTACAGAGATTAAAAATATTATGTTTATTATAATAAAATCACATCTTGAGATTAATCTGTTTATAATATATAAAAAAAATTTTTATATTGACATATCGGTTTATTAAATACATACATTGCTTATATTGGTACATATATACACATATATACATATATGTATGTACAATATGTGTATCAAGATTGTTGGGCAACCGCAATCCCTTTTGCTGTTGATCGAACAATACTCGTCACTTATTTTTTATTTAATTATTTCTATTGAAATTCAATACAATTCATCAATCAATTCTCCATGATGTACATAAACAAATATATACATACATATATGTATATATATATGTATATATATGTGTATTTAATTATTTGTTTTGTTATGTATGTTATTGATTATTATTTATTATTGTTTCCATCAATTTATTCTGATATATCAAATGTTTAATCATTTTTTTTTTTCTTTTTTTTATATATTGTTTATTTATAGATTGATACTTGATGACGGGTTTTATCTAGTGTTATTATTTAATTTTGTTTGTAGGGACACGGCCCAGTATTCAATTTATATTATTACATATAATTGTAATTTTGTAAATTTTTTAAATAATGTATTGAAAATATTTGTATGCTTATGATAAAAATCATTCGAGTGTGATATTATTTTCCTCTATTTTCACTAGTTGCTGTGGGCTTGACCGGATGTATTTTGTTATAATTCTCTCTATTACCTATATTTATTTTAATTTTTTTTTTTTTTTTTTTTTTTTTTTTGGTTTCTGAGAATTTTATAGATATTAAACTAGAGTGTGACCTCAATTGCCATTGTTGGATGCACTCAAGCTGATTGCATTAAACCCCGTAAAGGTGGTAGAGCACTCTGTCTATTAAATCATGCAATATTATTAATTATTTTTAAAACAATTAATCAACGAAAAATTCTAATGGTAAAATTTTATTAAATATTTAATTTTTTTTATATCATTTATCAAAAGTGAGTTTTAAATATATATTACAAATAGCATTTTTTTTTCTTATCTATATTCTATCAAAGATAAATATTGTATTAATAGAGTTTATATATATAATTCAAGAAAAATTAATATTTAATATTTCTAATCATATTTATTTATTTTTTCTTTCATTATATTTATTATTATCAATTTTTTTTTTTTTCTGATTATGCATACATTTTATTTAATTATATTTATTTTGGAATTTTTACTTGGTGACAAAGTTGCTATATATAAATTGGTATATTTTTATTAAATGTTAGTTGCATCAAGCAAGAAAACTCGTTAGTCACCTGACCATTTATGTACTCAGCATCCTCTTAAAAATATTTTATCATCATTATTTTTATTAACATAATTATTAGTATATATATATATATTTTTGTTTATGCTCTGATGTGTAAAAAAATACTGTAGATAAACACAGAGAATAATTAAGAAATTGAACAAAAAAAAAACATGAATAAATAGATGGAAATAAATAAAAACAACAAACAACAGGTTTGTACTCGTAAAAATTTCACTTTGATTAACACGCCCGTCTGATACTTCGTCTAATGTTGTTTTATATAGACAGATCACCTTCACATTAGCACATGTGTGTATTATACATACTTACCTAGTTTGTTAATCAAACCAGGTAGCCATTACGACGAATTTATTATACAAATAAAATATATACATATACATATTTATTTAAGCATGAGTGTATGTGTGTGTTAGTATACACTGCATTAGAAATACACTTGCAACAGGTGCCTCATTTCTCCATCATTTACATGCAGCATCATCCAAACTAATTACTTCAATTTTTTTTTTTTTCACTTTTATTTTTAATTTGTTCATTTTATTTTTTTTTTTTTTATTCTTTATTAAGAGTGGTGTTTTGTCAATTAAACAATGGGGATGGCTGAGTGATTGTTTTATTAATTATATTTTCATATGATAATATATGATGATTTATTATTTTATTGGAAATATCAATAATTAATATTAAAGTTGAATATTTGCGATGACATTTGAGGACTTTTGATATCGCATAATAAAATTTAATATACATCAAGATGAAAAGTAATATATAATATTAAATAAACGTATAGTAATAATATTATATTTTATTTTTTTTTTTATGTTATTTTCTTTTGCGGTCTTATACGCTCCGGAATTACGCTTGGCTGTAATCGCATCATCTTTGTTACATGACAGTGAAACGACGGCCAAGTCAATCCATCTGTAATATTCTACAAAGACATGTATATTTTTCATTATATTTATTATTATCCAACATTGAAACACGTGGGATTATTTCATTATTACAATTACAATACGTCTATTTCAAAAAATAAAATAAATGCACGCGTGAGTGCAGATATAAATAATTATAAATAAATAAAATTAGAGTAGAAATATTTATTTAAACAATTATCCTCAAGTTCAAAGTTTTACCTTTGATGATTATTAAATTAAATTAAATTATGTGGATATTTAAATAAGAAAATAATTTCATTTTACTATCAAGTGATGTTCTCGTTGCTTGTAGTAATATTAATAGTAACATCAGTATAGTATATGATGATCAAACAACGTGAACTGTTTTATTTTCGGTCCGTGAGAGAGGCAACACGCGGTCGTGGCAGCGATTTGACCCGCAACGAACTTAGAAAGGCGGAATTCAAGGCGAAGGTTGACTTGTCTTTCGTATATTATATGAGCGAGAAACGAAAGAGAGAAATTGTTTGATGTGAATTGGTTGAGTTTGAATATACACCTTTCATTGGTTTTTTTTTTTCTACTCTGTAACATGAGAGAAGAATGATCCCAGTGGGAGATTAATAGATCCATTGTCTTGGTAAAATAAGAAGAATTAATAAAAGAAGGAAAAAGTTGGAGGAAGGAGTTATAAAATAAAAAGAAAATGAAAATATCTAAGGAAGACAAATGGTGTGTGGTATTTATTGACAATGATAATATTCAATTACCAGTTGTTGTCAGGTTTGAGTATCATTGATGGCTGCAATATATATTACCTTTCAATTTTTCTTTCATTTTTTCTTTATTATAATTCCTCGAGTCGTTTTAAATAAATCAATGTATATAATGATTAAAATAAAAGTATGGAGTTATGTGTATGTTATTTTATTTTTTTTTTTTGCTGGCGTCATACACAGAGTTCTATTTGTGTAACTTTGAAGAAAGTATTACGAAACTTAAAAGGCAATGATCGTTATAATGTTGTTATGTGTGTTGTTCAATAGAAGGTTACTTGGATGCTTGATAAGGCAATAATCAACATTTAATTTTTAGTTGTATTATGTTGTTGTAATTGGTAAATTGAGATGATAGATGTGGAGTTGAGTTTAGAAATTTAAAATTAAATTTGTTAGCAAATAAGTTTTAACCTTCAAACTATAAAAGATTCAAAAATAAAATATTTTTATTCATAAAAAAATAAACATTTGGCAAAACGAAATATATAATTGTTAATGTATGTGTATATAGAGTGTAGATATGTATAGGTATATTTATAATGAATGTTTTTGAGTTGAATTGTGTAATGATATATAAAAGCATTAAATGAAATACCCAGGTGGTTTTTGGCTTTGTTTTTTAAGCACAAATAAAACAGCCATTTTATGCAGAGCCATTGCGACATAAATAATAATTAAATTGGCCTTGGTTTTATTTATTTACTTTTTTTATTTTTGTTCACAGACATTGGTGCCATTCCTGAAGACATCAGAAATTTACGTGCGTTACAGGTGGCGGATTTTAGTAGCAACCCAATACCGAGGTAAAATTTTACAAGTTTAATATCAGATAATTCATTTTTAGTTGAGCTTTTCTTTATTTATTAATTAATTAATTTATTATTTATCTGTATATTCATTTTGAATATTGTTAGATTCTAATTTATTTTTGTGTTTATATTAGTGTGATGTTTTATTTATTATTTTATTATTAACCGACAGATTACCAGCGGGTTTCGTAAAGCTACGAAATCTTACTGTACTGGGTCTCAATGATATGTCCCTCACGAATTTGCCACCAGATTTTGGCAGGTAAATTAATCATTTGTACAATAATGTGAGAATATTATTTCATGTTTGGCAACGAACTTTGTTGCAATTATAATTTTTTTTTTTTCACATAGTTTGGAAGCTTTACAATCGTTAGAATTGAGGGAAAATTTGCTCAAATCCTTGCCTGAATCACTTTCACAATTATCGAAGCTTGAACGTTTGGATTTGGGTGACAATGAGATTGAGGAACTGGTGAGTTAAATTGTTTATGGGATAAAGAATTTTTAATACAAATATATTAATGAATTTTTATTTATTTATTTAATTTTAGCCATCTCATATTGGTAAATTGCCAGCGCTTCAAGAATTGTGGCTTGATCATAATCAATTGCAGCATTTACCACCAGAAATTGGTCAATTAATAACTTTAGCATGTCTCGATGTATCGGAAAATCGTTTAGAGGATTTACCAGATGAAATTGGTGGTTTGGAGTCCCTCACTGATTTACATTTGTCACAAAATGTTATTGAAAAGTTGCCGGATGGTTTGGGAAAATTAAGAAAATTAACAATACTAAAAGTTGATCAAAATCGTTTGTCAGTATTAAATTCAAATATAGGCAAATGTGAAAATTTACAAGAACTTATTCTCACGGAAAATTTCTTATTTGAATTACCATTATCAATTGGCAATTTATTAAATTTGAATAATTTAAATGTGGATAGAAATAGTTTACAATCATTGCCAACGGAAATAGGAAATTTGAAGAATTTAGGTGTATTATCATTGCGAGAAAATAAACTACAATATCTTCCATCTGAGGTTGGACAGTGTACAGCACTTCATGTATTAGACGTCTCTGGAAATAGGTATAATAAAATTAAATTATAATATAAAACAAATCAAATATTTGTATATAAAATTTTTTTTTTTCATCATTTATTATATGAAAAATATTTTTTATGCTTGTAGATTGCATTACTTGCCATACTCCCTCATCAATTTAAATCTCAAAGCTGTATGGTTAAGTGAAAATCAAGCGCAACCAATGTTGACTTTCCAAACAGACGTGGATGAAGAAACGGGCGAAGAAGTTCTTACGTGTTTTCTTTTACCACAATTGGAGGATCATAGCAGCACTTTGCACGGTAATTAAATTAAATTTATTGCTATATTTATTGACAATAATAATCGTGTAATATTTATAAAAATATATAATTGATTCATTAATGTTTTATTATATTATTTTATATATTATTTTGTAGAAGGAGGTCGAATTGGAGTGATTGTTGGAATGAGAAATGCTGTTCAAGGTGAAATGAAAGAGTTGGGCAGCAGTGACGATGAGAATTGGCAAGAAAAAGAAGCATCAAGGACACACTCAGTGAAATTTACTGATGATGGACCAGATGCGGACAAGGAGGTGAGCACATTTCACCTATCGTCGTCCTCCGATTATTCAAAATCAATTTTTATTTATTATTTTCGTCATATATTTTGCATGAATACTGCAGAGTCATATGAGTCTCTTTATTTAACGTCTAGATTGTAAATATTTTAATCAAAGAGATTTTACACACTTCTTTTTATGTGAAGCATGACGTAAATTAGTTAATCACTTATATTTCCGTTTTTGTTATATAGTTTTAATTATTATTAAAAGAAAAAAATTAATTTACAAAGTAATTGCACGAATTTTTATGCATGTGATATTATATTGTATCCATATTTATTTATTAAATAATTTTATCGTAGTATACTAATCGCATTCTAACACATAGATTATATATTATTCAAAAATATATATTTTTATAATAATTTTGTTTTTTTTCTTAATTTCACACCCAAGTACTATTATTTATACTTAATTTTTGATTAATATTTTAATGTACATCGCAGCTATTGTAAGTATTTGATTGCTATAATAATCTGTAATTTATATTTTATTTATTTCAGCAAGAAAAAATAATTAATAGTCACTAATTTTGATTATTTATTTATTTTTATTTATTTTTTCTCTTTACAGACACCATTTATTAGACAAAATACACCACATCCAAAGGAACTTAAGGCAAAGGCTCATAAATTATTTAATAAAGGAAAACAACATTCAATTGACGATCAGGTATGCACATAATAATATTTATGTTTATTAATAATTTTTTATATAATTCAGTTATTCTAAATTTTTTTGTCCTGTGTCATAATTTAATTGCATGTTTGCCTACGTGCGTAGGACGTTTCACAAACATTTGGACTTGATAAAACTGAGTTAGAAACATCGCAACCAAACGACGAAGTGTTGGACGAAGTTACAACGTCGGAGCAGCCAGAAACTGCAAATCACAATAGCGAAATAGACGATGCCAAAGTTTCAACGGCGGAAGTGACGAATGATACGTCAAACGTTCAAATAATACACAGCGATAGAGAATTTCATCGTACACCCGAGCCAACACCAACAGCGGTAAGTTCAATAATTAAATATTCCAAAAATTACCATCTTCGTATAATTTGTTTTTCCAGTCAATTAATTAAATTAAAAAAAAAAAAAAAACCATTCGATATAAATGAAAATGCGGCGGTTGAGTTATTTATTTTTAAATGCGTTCAGTGCGAATAATTAATAAATGAGAAGAATAAAAGGTCGGTTGAATGAAGATAAACAAGGGAGAAAAAAGAAAGAGGAATAAGAGAAAATAAACAAATAAATGAATATATTGTAATGAGAAAAAAAATTGGCAATACCGTGACATGGGTGTATGAGGATGAGGCTCCTGTTGCAGGATGCTGTTGAAGTGGAGGGTTCGGTGTCAGAATCGAGGGTTAGGGATGACGATGAATTGGAGAGTGATGATATGCAGAGACATGTCGAGTTTACGATATCGGAAGACACGGATTACGAGGGTGGGGGCGAACCGGGTAAGCCAAACAGGCTTCACCGACGTGATACCCCACATCATCTGAAAAACAAGCGAATACATTCGACGATTGACAAGGATAAAGTCGCTTCCATCATCGCACAGGTCAGCATTTGATATGAATAACACAAACAAATTGAGTCATGAAAACAAAACAAAAATACAATTACAATTATTTTTGTTTATTTTTAATATTATAATTAATAAATAATAATAACAATGAATATGAGACTGACAAAAGGAAAAAAAAAATGCACCGCTGCTTGCACTCGTGTGATTGTTCACGAGAATAATGGCACAGTTGTTGTTATTTATTTATTTTTATGTTACTTATTCTTTATAGTTTACTAACGCTTTTTTTTTTTTTTTTCTATGGATTATTTTTATTAGTGAATTCAGACAGTTTTAATTGTGAATGTCGTAGTGAGTACGTGTTTTCATGTGGAATTTTGTCATTCAGGGTTTTAATTCGCTCGATCATCGTATCATAAATATTAATGTGGTGTTTGTTTTTAATTGTTCTTGCATTCTTTATATTTATAATTATTTTATTTTATTTATCTTAAATAATAATTTTTTGTTTTTGGTTGTGAATTAAATTATTTCCATATAAAAACTAAATAAATTCTCTTTATTCTCAATTTTTCTTCATCATAAATGTTTAAAATTGGATTTATTATTTTTCTTCTCTGGGATAAATATTATAATACACCTGGTGGACGGTGATTATTAATAATAATAAATTTTCTATGCTTGTTATAATATTATTTAATTATTTTTTTTTCATTGATGGTGGTTAATTTTTGTACGTAAAGCCAAAGGGGGAAAAAAAGCTTCTATTATATACTGACAACTCCATTCGCACTGGACGACTACTGTTTTTTTATAGAGCTTGGTATTAATTAATTACCGAAATAATTTATATTTTAGCGATTTAAATACAGAAAAAATTAAATATTTAAAATTATATTAGTATTTTAGGAGTGGCATTCGTTGAGCTTTAAAATGAATGAAAATTTTACAAATTAATGATCGATATTAAATGAATATATTACATAAGTGAAATGATTATTAGACAACGTATAATTTTCTTGTAGTTTTGATAAAGAAAATAAAAATAAATATCACACACAGCGGTTAACCACAAGGACGATGAAGTTATAATAAAATATGATCATTTCTTTAGGCGTTGATTAAAAAAGGCGAAGATACATCAGTGTCTACCAGTCTTCCGTTGGAATCTGTTGACAGTTACGATATGCACAGTCAAGGTAAGTAATAAATTAAATATAATTAAATATATTATTTATTAAATTGAAATAAAATTAATTTAATTTTCGTTTAATATTGTATGATTAAATTATCGCCCTAATTCCATAATATCTTTAAGTCTTTCCCTTCAGCATTGAACATGTTGTTTCGTTTAGAATTCCCAATTGATAAGATAATAATTATATTACTCATCGTTTTATCGTTACCAGTGCATTATCTTTCTCACTCTATCTACAATCGTTACAACTGGTGTAGTATTTTAATAAGAACATCAATCCAGATAACAAACAGTGTATACAGCCATTTTTGTTTTTCATTCATTTGTAAAATTCTAGAATTTTCATGAATTATTAATAAATACATACGCGTTAGAAATTTTATTTTCATTTGTTTAATGGTTATACAAAATAATGCCAAAACGTTATCGATTATTTGTGAAAAATAAACGAATAAAAGGTGTTGATATTTTATTTACCTAACAGAATTAAATTTTTGTTATGTTTTTTAATTTATTTTTTAAATACAGTGTAACAGTTTGTTATTATTAAATATTTTAGGTGCAACATCGGATGCAGAGCCGTCTCTTGAAGTGCGCGAGGAGCAATATGAAATTCATATTGAACGAACGACAGGCGGACTTGGTTTGTCGATAGCTGGTGGTATTGGATCGACACCATTCAAAGGCGATGACGAGGGAATTTTTATTTCCCGAGTTACTGAGGGTAGGAAATTTAATTATTTATTTATTCATTTCTTATCTAGAAAATTCAAATGAAAATTAATTTAACTATTATTTATTGACGTAGTTATGCCTGTATGAATTTTAGTGTTATACGAATGTAATTTTAATTCAGGTCATTTTTATCAATAGGTGGTCCAGCGGATTTAGCTGGTTTGAAGGTTGGCGACAAGGTTATTTCGGTAAATGGCGTTTCAGTTGTCGATGTTGATCATTATGACGCAGTAGAAGTTTTAAAAGCGTGCGGTCGTATTTTAGTATTAGTTATTGTTAGAGAAATGACAAGGATAGTTTCAACGCCCGAGCAGGTAAAAATTACTTTTTTAATATTTACAGATTAACATTCGTTTGTTTGTATGTAGCATGACATTAATAAATAATTGATTAAAATATTAATTAATTGCAGCAATCAACGAGAAAAGATTCTGTATGTTCAACTCTTAGCACAAGTCGTGCCCCTAGTGCAACTTCATATGTATCATCAACAACATTGTCGCATAATCTTGAAAATGGCGATAGTCTCCCTCGTGATTATGTCAAAGTGAGCAATAAATTTAATTGTTTTATAATAATTGATAATTAATTTAATATATATTTATCAATGATGAATTTATTTCTTATACTTATTATTAAAAAATTATTTATTACAGATAAAAAAAATTCCTGAACCTTTGACAGAATTAAATAATGAAGAGCCAATGATGCCTGTGCTCGTTCATACAACATTAATTCGTGATCAAAATGGTCTTGGATTCAGTATTGCCGGTGGAAAAGGCTCACAACCTTTCAAAGACAACACTGATGTAAGATTCTTTTTTATTATCATGTTTCATTAATTAATTTTTTTTTTCCTCATTATCATTATCATTGTCATCGCCATTATCCGAACAGAAATACAATATTGATTTTACTTTTATTCACATACAATAACGTATACTATCTCGCAGGCCATTTTTATCTCGAGAATAACGGACGGTGGTGTGGCGCAAAAAGATGGAAAATTATTAATTGGCGATCGAGTAATATCGGTATGTATGATGGAAAATAATTGAACAAAAATTAATTAGTAATATTCTTTGATCTTTATCATGTCACCGAAGCGATTATATTAAAAAAAGAAAGATTAATAATGAATATATATTCCGTATTTAGATCAATGGCGTGGAAATGACTGGTGCAAAACATGAGCAAGCAGTGGCGATGTTAACAGGCCTGGAAAGATTCGTTCGATTAGTAGTGGAGCGCGAAATACCTCTATCCCAGGCAAACCCATTGATGCAAGTGACCCCCTCTGAGAAATCCCCCCGATTGATCGGTGGACCACGACCATACACTGGACTATATAATGCAAATAGTTACATGGCAAATCGTCCAGGTTACGCTGGTTATCGACGTTCAATGGACGCTGATAAAACATTGTCGCCCAGTCCAACATCGAGAACACCACCGCCTCCACCGCCAGCGCCACTAGCAACTAAAGTTGAGGCAGCAGTTAATGGCGTCGTCAAAATGAATGGTGTTACTGATACGTCAAATTGTAAAGTCAGTTCATCTGCTATTCAGTGTCCACAACCAGCGCCAAGACAATCATTACCACAGCAGCAACAACAACAAAGAAGTACTGCGACGAGTCCAAGCGAAACGACAGAACAAAGATCAACTTCGCCACAGGAAGACATACAGGTACCGAAGCCAATCACCAACGAGGAATTTCAGGCCATGATTCCCGCTCACTTCCTACGACCTCCGACTTCCTCGCCCTCGCCAGACTCCCAGCAGGGCCCTATTGTGACAGTGACTATCAAGCAACCTGATAATATACCTGGGGATGTTAATTTCCCCCCGGCGCCTACGGCGCTTGGTAAAGTTACTGAGGTCATCACTAAGAGTACACTCACCGAGACAGTGGTAACACGTGTCACCGACAATCATCTGGTGCTGCCTGTCATTATTGAGGTATGTGGAGTTGAAAGTGTAGCTTCCACGCATGAGAGATGTGTCGAATAAATTCCGCTCCTCTACAATAAATATAAATATATATTTTTTTTTTTCATTTTTTCTAGCTACTTTTGTACATTATTTTAAATAGCAGTGCTACGATTTTTTTATTTTCATGCGGCGCATTGGTTAATTTATTCATTTATTTAGTTGCAATTTTATCAGTAGAGTCAATGTAGGTATTGAAAAGATGCTTTTATTACATCACGCTCTTGCACAATATTAGCAATTTATCGATGTAAATTTATTTTAAATTAAATTTAATATTGCGTTGAGATTGAGGTAAGTAGAAGCCATTTTCATTTCAATGGTGTAATATTTGATTGGAAAGGAAAATGAATATTTTATATAAGTAATTATTAGTAGAATAAAGGAACGCACCGAGATCATCATCACCAACGTAGGATTTAATTGCACTGGATTATATAAATTCTGCTAGCAGGCTCAATATTGTATATATATATCTTCGCTTTTTTTTTTTATTATTAAATCCATAAATCCACAATCTCTCTATTCTCCTCTCCTTAAATTGGCCAAATTTTCCTCAAAATTGATTGTTTAAAACCATTTAATTGTAAAAAGTAAATGATTATTTTCTTACTATGTGCAAATGTGTTATAAAAAAAAAAAGACAATAATTATTTATTAATTTTATAGGACGTTGTGCTGATGAAAGAAGGTTCTTTAGGATTCAGTATAATTGGTGGAACAGACCATTCCTGTACGCCATTTGGCGCTAAGGAACCCGGTATTTTTATATCACACGTGTGTAAATTTTTAATCAATCAGACGCAAATATATTTTTCATTTCAATTATAAATATTCGAAAATTAATATACGATGGTATTTAATTATTCAGGTGGTACCTGGTGGTATTGCGGCGAAATCCGGTAAGCTCAGAATGGGCGATCGTATATTAAAAGTTAATGGAACAGACGTTACAAAGGCTACACATCAAGAAGCAGTAATGGAATTATTGAGACCTGGAGAATCAATTATACTTACAGTTCAACATGATCCACTGCCAGAGAATTATCAGGTAATTTTTTATCATATTATATTGACACAATATTTAATTTGTTATCTTTCAATTTTTATGCCATCAAATAGTTGCTTTGCCTTATGCTAAATAAAATGCACGCGAGTATTTAATTATCAATAGTTATTTAATAGCCATTGTATAATGTTTATTGATATCAGGAAAAGAAAGAAAAAAAAATGGTGTAAGGATTTTGAATAGAAATATTTTTAATTGTCCCGTCATACTAAGTAAAAATATAATTGTAATTAATAATTATTGGAATTTTTATTCGGTAAAATAATTCATTGTATTTATATTGTTTTTTTTTTAATAATTAAAATACACATAACCTCTTATCTTAATGATAAAAAATTACTCCCAACAAGCTGGTCGAAATAGAGTATGTTCCAGTAACAGTAAGTAATGAAACGTGACCCCTGTAAATATAAATTTATCCTTTGACTCAATGTTACCATTTACAATTACATTATTTGATACATTTCATCGATTAATTAATTTATTGATTATTACATCTGTAGATTACACAGCTTTTTTCGCTTGTTGCCTATTGTATAAAGCTTAATTTTCATCCATAATTTTTATCCAACACTTTAGAATATATATTATAATCATCATTTGAAAATATTTTAAATTTAAAAAAAAATTATTCATCATGAGAAAACATTTGAAAAAAATTATTTTGTCTTAATTTTCAAAGGAACTTGTGATTATTAAAGAACCTGGTGAAAAACTCGGTATGCATATAAAGGGTGGTCTTCGTGGACAGCGTGGAAATCCGTTGGATCATGCAGACGAGGGTGTATTTATATCGAAAATAAATACAGGTGGTGCAGCACGACGAGATGGACGACTGAAGGTCAGTAAAAAAAAAAAAAATTATTTTGATTTATATCTTCACAAATTAATGAAAATAAATTTAATCAGGTGGGAATGCGATTATTGGAAGTGAATGGCACTTCATTATTAGGCGCAACACATCAAGAAGCTGTGAATATTTTACGTTGTTCTGGCAATCGTATTGTATTGGTTGTATGCAAAGGCTATGATAGAAATGAAGCTGAACATATTTTGTCACTCTCGGACGGACGTGAATCTAAGGAATCTAAACGTTCTACTGATCATAAAGAATCATCAGCTGAAGGATTAAAATCATTATCACAAAGTGTATCAAGTTTAGATCGCGATGATGAAGAAGCTGCGACATTACGTCAAGAACAAGAAATGAAAGCAGAACTTGTTGCATGGGAACAAGAAGAACGTGAACGTGCATTAATTGAACAACGAGAAAAATCTACACCGGAAAAGGTGAAATATTTTTTTATTTTTCAGTTAATATAGTTTTTATATTGCAATGAATTTTTTTGCTATTTAGTTTCAATATTATTATTGAAATAGTGCAAGAAGTAGAGATAGATTTTTTATTTTATTCGCATAGGTGTTGGATGTAGTACGTGCAGCTGAATCATTAGTGAATAAACCGAGTAGTCCAGTTGATTCTACCACACCAATTCCACCTAAATCACCTGGTGGAACTAAAGATCATCTTAAAACAACCACAATAGTCATGAGTAAACATACATTGGCACCGCAAAATCCCACTGTGAGTATTTCTCATGCTTAATTCATTTAGATAATTATCACCATGTAAAAAAAAAAAAAAAAAAACTTTTAAAATCTTTTTCTCATTTGTTATAAACACGTAATATTATTTAATGTATATATTTGCACGAATGATTATAATTATAAATTTTTTTTTGGCATGTAAGCAACTTTAAAAAAATGACTCGTCTTCACTTTTCGTAAATAGAATTGCTCGGAATGTTTATTGCAAGCTATTTGCACTCTTAGTTATTCCTTTCTTATATTTCATTTTATTTTATTTCTTGAATGAATAAACAAAATCACTAGCACAAATAAAAATTAAATCAACACAGAAAAAAATAGAAGCACTTGAAAATAAATATTGTTGTATAAAAATAAAAACGCATCATATGTCAAGAGAAATTTACTGTTGAAAAATATTATACAAATTTTATTTTTAAACTCACACCGGACGTGCAGGGTGTGTCATCAGTATAAATAAATAAATAAATTCTCTAATTAACCATAAATATTCATTATGTTATGAATGTTAATGTGCAATGATCTATAATTCAATTTGCGAATTTAGCATGTAAACATTTTTGCACATCGTTCCCTCATTCACAAATAAAAATTAGGGAATGAAGTAAAAATGAATTTCAGCGCGTTCCAAAAGCACTTCCACATTTATCTCTTATATTTCTCACACTGTATATCGTTCTATTTAAATTTATTTTTATTCTCTTTCTTATTCCCCCACTAATATCATTTAGCAACACAGTCGTTTAATTAATCAGGAATTTATGTTTACAATTAAAATTCATCTAAAACATTCACGTTCATTATTTATTCATTCATTCATTTTAACGAATTCAATTGAAAAAAAAAAATCATCAATACATTAAAAATATTTCAATGGCGCATGGAACGTGTTACTGTCAGTGTTTGTAGTGATGGCATGCTCTGTTTTGCGATATTCCAAAAAAGAGACATGATTCACACGTGTTCACAGACGATGGACGGTGACAGTACCACTCTGGCCGCCCTCTGACAGGAGTGAGTCTATCAAATTCTCATATTATTTATTTTTATGTCAACGTATGCGCGTGTACACGTGACAGCGACATCACAACGCGTTAACGTCTAATTTCTTCATTGAATGAATTGTCCTGTGAAATGGAAGAAAAAATTATGATAAAATCTCAGACGTTCAAGTAATTAAACTTGTAATAATATTTTTAATTATTGTGCTCTTCCCTCCGCCATCGTTGTGTCTAGTTGTTAACACAATTAAGCATATTAATTGTTGTCATATACATTATTACTGCCATTAATTATCAAGATTTTTAAGAGAATATTTATGAGAAAAAATATATATAAATATATATACCCGTTGGCCATTTTGTATTGATTATTACTTTTTTTTTTATGGTTAAAGAATTTATAAATATGATTTTTTACCCAATTGGAAAGAAAATTTATTAGTAAAAATTGTATATATAAATATATAAATGTAAATGTCGTGGTCGTCGTATTTTTCTCGTTTCTTTTTTTTTTTTTTTCTCATTAAATCAAGAAAATTTTATATATACATATATAATTGTCTGATGGTTTGGAAATAATTCTGTGATAGGTAAAAAAATTCTGGAATTGGATTTGGAACTTTATACAGACGCAATTGGTAAAATTGATTATTTATAATCATTGCATAATAACTTGCAATTATTATTATTTTTATAACATGTGTTTTCGTGATTCAATTTATTAACTGCATCAGTGATATAAAATTAATAAGGTAATAATCATTGAAGAATAAAAATAAAAGCTGATGGTAATTTTTGTGTAATAAATATATTCCAAATATAGGTAAATTTATTGTGAGTTGTTGCAACGTAGTAGCTATTGACTGCGCTTGCTTGAAATATTTTTAACTAATTGTTCTCGAGTAAATGAAAAAAAAAAAAAAAAAATTGATTTATAAATTAATTAATTATTTGAAATAATAATATTAATGATAATGATTAAAAATAGAAAAAGGTAAAATATGTTTCTTAAATGTTAGTATTGTATAATACATGAAACAAAATGAAAAAATGGAATTGTATTATCTTTTGATATTAATTCATTAATTTCCGATCCAACAAAAAGGTTGTGAATTACGTGCGCTGTAAAAAAAAAAAAAACAAAAATTATCTACGTATATATTTATTCATTGAGTGTTCTATGAAATGTCTAATCTTCACTATATAATTGAGTATCGTAATATAATTATTCTCGGATATAAACGTCGAAAATAAATGAATAAAATCAAATTACACAACAACAAAAAAATGATAAAATTAAGATTTTTTTTTTTTTTTTAATAAGTTAATTGTGATTAATTTTATTATTGATACAAGTTAACATTATTTTCTCTCGATCATACCTCTGTAATATTTAATTGTTACATTTAGAGGTCCATATCATGGAGATTTAAAAAAATAATTCTATATTGTAATTATATAAAAATTTTCTATCAATGTTATATATATTGATATTAACTCTAATGGACCAGATGTTTATATATTATTACAAATTATTGAATAAGATAATATTTATCTAAGTATAAAACCAACAAACAAACAAACAAACAAAAACAAATGATAATAAAAAAGAAAAAAATAATATTGACATTTACAGAATTATTATTAATTATTAATTAATTACGAAACTTTATTCACTATCGACATATAGGGATTTCTCTTGACAATATGGGCGCGATAAAATAAAATAATTATAGTTAACAAAATGTATATACAATAATTTGTATATAAATATTAATCAGTGACTAAAAAAATTAATTATTCAACTGATCGCTTCGTTTAAGAGCATCCTTATGTGTATGTTCTCAGGAAAATAAGAAGAAAATGGATAGTGATACGAGTCATGTATGCCCCTGCTCTGAATATTCCTAAAAGTCAAAACTTTTTTTTTTTTTTTATACTTTTTTCCCCACTAACATTTATTTTTATTTATTATTTAATTTAACTCTATTGCTATACAGGCTATACATTCAATAAATAAAGACGAGCATGGAACATCTGTGGATGATCCACCATCACCGAATGATGTGATACCAACTATCAAGTCACAAACTACTACTCACGCAACAATAACGAATCTCGATCGAATTAATCAAACACAATCTCTATTAAAATCCAATAAAATACATAAAAATCCACAAAAACGTACAATAACATTTGCCACACTACCGACCCCATATAAATCAACACAAAGTATTGTTACACCTATTGTTAATACAAAACAATATAATATAAAAGAACGTCCGGTATCTATGCACGAAATATCTAATAATAATTCTAACACAAACATATATAAAAATAAATTTAAATCACTTTCACCTGATAATATCAATAAAACAACGCGCTTTCGACTACCTCCAACACCTTTGACAAGTCCTAGATATACTGAAGATCTTGGTACTACTATCTCATTTAGAAAAGGACAGAATGCACGCTCTGTCGATGGAAAAAAACAGGTTGAGGTGGGTCTCACTTGCATGTTCAACTAATATTTGAAAAAAAAAAAAAAAAAAAAAATTAATATGTATAAAACAAAAGATAAAAGCTGCTATTTAATTATTATTTTTCAGTTAAGACATTATTTACACATTGTAAAAAATTAATATATATTATACTTGATGTTACATGTTGATATTATTTTCTTGTTATTGTTGTTGTAGTTTAATTGATTTATTTTATTGCTTATTAATGTGAATATTAATGCTTAGCCGGCATCAACACCTTCACCAACGCCTGTATCACCTGCCAAGATGTCTGTGAGTGATCGAAAAAGATTATTTGAAAATGCAGTTGAAGAACATCTTAAACCATCTCCAAAACCAGGTAATGAAATTTGAATTTTATTTAATTATTAAGAATTTTATTGATGTATATATATATATTTTATTATTTGTTTTTTTCTTTTTTATTTGCGTTCTGTAGAAAAAGTGTTCAGTTTCCTCAGTCAAGATGAGGTTGAAAAAATGAAACAAGAAGAGGAGAGAAAAATTGCTACTCTTACGCGAGATGAATTAAAATCTTGGGCGCAAATTGATGAAATGGAGGGAATAGATGAATCAGAAGATATTATGGAAGAGCAGGATAATAAACGACCGAAGTAAGCGAGGAAAAAGTGCTTTTGTTTCTGCTCCCTGTAGTTTTTCTTTTTTTTTTTTCTTTTTTTTTATTTTTCTAATGCATTAAAAAATATTTTTAATTCAGCACCGTTGGATTTACATGCAAGTTTTTTATTTTTACGCACCGCTTTATCAAGAAATATTTGTTTAACTTCTCTTTTTAAATTGTCTACGTGTGTGTTGGTGTGTAATTTTTTAATTCTGTTACAATTTAATATTTTCGACTCCGTCCTCTGTATATATTATTTGTTTAGTAGCTATGTATTTTAGATATTGATTTATTTGAAAGTCATTTACAGGAGACTAATTGGAGTTGTAATATTGTATTTAAATTTTAAGAATTGTCAGAAAGAAGAAAAAAAAATTATTTCAACAATATTATTTTTTCTATGCTTACTGCGTGCTTGGGTTATTTATTTTTTTTTTATCGATTTAGAATTAGTCATCCGGCCCGTTTTTTTTTTTTAAACAATTAATTATGCTTTGTTTTTGCTTTGTAAATTTATTTCACCAAATTACCACCAGTACAAATATCCTTTTCACAACAAAATAAAACCTATAATGCACCAGTTATTATTTTCCTTTTTAGTATTAAGACGGATTAATTAAATTTATTATAATCAAATTTTTTGGAAATAAAATAAAAAAAGTGTTTATCGCTTATATTTTTATTTTACAATAATTAGTAGTTTATTCGACTGATGTATGCGTGTGTACATGTGTGTTAATATTCTGCTTTTGTAGCAATTTTTTAAGTGGCTTTTGTACTTATATTGTTAAATGAAATAAATTTTTAATTTCAATCTGCTATAAATCAATGGAGAATTTCGTCTACACGTATTATTAATTAACCTTACAGTAGCCGTTTGAGTTCGCGAAGTTCAATATCACTAGCCCAATTACAAGGCATTCCGAGTATTGTCAGGACAGCAAAAGCAGAGCGTCGTTTAAAAGAACGAATGATTCAAGAGGTATTTGAAGAAAAAGAAAAATATTTCCGTTATTAATCTCATAATATTAATAATAACACCACTGAATGTAATCAATGTTTATTTAATTATTCTATATCTATTCACGTTTTTTTTTTTAATCTAGGGATTAATCTCTGATGATGATGAAGAAAGCCATTTGTCGCCGGCGGAGCAGCGCGCATTAAAAGCAGAAAAAAGAGCCGCGTGGAGACAAGCAAGATTAAAATCCCTGGAACAAGTAAAGAAAAAAATAAAAAAAAGAATAATAAATTAATATGGACTTGAATGAAAATAATATCCTCTGGAGAAAAGACTTATATTAATTAATATATATATATTTTTATTACAGGATGCTTTGCAAGCTCAAATGGTAATTAAAAAAATGAGTGAGATGATGGATACATCAAATAAAACTGATGGAATATCGACAACAGTTGACCCAGAGCCAACAAAAGAGTCAGGAAAAATGGGCGAGGTAAAAGAATAAATTGAATTGAATTAAATTAATTATATGTTTATCTCAATTTATTTTTTTCATTTTTTCAAATCCATTTTTATCAATTTATTCAATTTAATTATTTAATTATTTTTTCAATAACTTCCTTTACATAATCAATTAACCCAAAATTTGTGTTGTCAATTATTTAACGTTAACAATAACTGTTACTAATTGCTCGTTTTAATTTGAAAATTAAAAAAGAATTAACGTTTTTTTTTTATAACTCCGTGATGAATATAAAAATTAAATAAATATTGGATTCGATGACAATATAAAAGATTAGGTGGATAACAAATGGGATGTCGTTTCTCTGTCTCACTATTATTTAGTTCGCTACATTACGGCCGTCTAGCGCGGATTTTCCAAAACTTGCAGTGCGAAGCAAAGTTGGTCCGCCTAAAGCCGTACGCGAATCTGAAAAAATTGTGGACGAAAAGATAACACGACGCACTGAGGAATATGTGGATGAATCGACTGGCGAACGTCGTGTCAGAACAGTTGAATACGTCGAGAAGCTCATTGAGCGCGAGGTAGTAAAATAATCAATTTAAAAAAAAAAAAAGAACAAAATTTATAATGCACTATTTTCAAATTTAGTTGTTGTATTCATTCATTTGTCGAACGCCAAAGAGTGCTGGCAATTATATTTTTACAAACGTAAAACCAATTTGAAAATTATCTCCTCAAGTGTATATATTGTCGCGTAATGAAAAGAAAAAAAAATTGATAAAGAAACGAAATACGTAAAATTAATCAATGGGAAATAGCGTTAATTATTTAAATAATTTCACTGATGCACATAAAAAATAATCGCGCACGCCAGATTCTTCGCGTTGACGCGAATATGCATGTTCACTATTTTTATGTACGTTTATTTATTTATATTTTATTATTTGCATGCAGCATGATTTAGATACACATTAATATTAAATATTAATACATATATTATTAATAATTTCTTACAAGATACCGACACATGCACCCGGAATGCAACTCACAATGCCTTGAGTTTGGCACAATTTCATTTTCACTGAATCACACACTGAATAATAAACCTTCGCTCTCTATCATCATGGGGTACAGTTTAATTTTTTCATTTTTTAATTAACAATAATGTGCCTTAGTAATACACATATTTATAATAATTAAATTTAATTATATTTCAATAAATCCATAGTAAAGTAAAATATTAATATTTACAATCAACTTAATCAATTAATTAATAATACATTGGTAAATATTCTAATCTCATTTAATAATTTCTCAAATATTTCAATTAACGTGTACATAATTTCCAATATTTATCTTCCTCTATAGTTATTTTATTTTCTTTTTTTATTTGTTTCCTAATTAAAAAATGCATTAATTTAGGTGGAAACTCTTCGTGAAAAAATAATATCATTGGAACTAAGTAATGCAGAAGAGGATGTAGATAATGGTAAAATTGAAGCTGCAAGTGATGCTGAAAGTGAAAGCGAAGACGTTACTGGACAAGAATTATCATCTAATGTTGCGGTTGAAAGTCCAGATTCATTAATATGCACGAGTCCAACATCAGAAACTACACCGAGCATCGAAAAAACAAATACCGGTATAAATTCGTCTAATGCAGCAGCTAAGAAAAAGAAACGAAAGCGCTCAAAAAAAGGACGCAATTGAAAGAGGAAAATAATAATTCATTTATTATACATACATATATTTTTTTTTTCAAATCATTGTGGGGAATAAATTGGTGCGAAACTTGTATAGTACAGAGTTATATCTAGTGCATAAAGTCAGTTAATAATTGATGATAATAATAACAACAATAATTATAATAATCATAATGAGAAAAAAAAATTAATCAACGCGCAAAAGCAAAAGTAACATATTAATTCAGACAATATAATTATTGTATTGTAATTGACATATAAATGCATTCATGAATTGAATTAATTGACATTGATATAATTTGTTAAATCATTTTTAATCATAATTAATTATCTTTTTTAATTCGCTTATGAAAAACAAAATTAATTATTCACATTGATAATGCAGCTATCAGTTATTATATTATTTAATTTTTCCAAGGTATTAAATATCTTTTAGCGTATATAATTATTTATATATGTTTCAGGATAGATTTTCCAATAAGCAACAGATCAGAGATAAATTACTAGTTAATTATGTCATATAAAAAAATTTCATATATATACACATATAAAAATATAATATTATACATATATGTGACATTCCTCTTTCTCATAGAAAAATAGAAACAATAATTACATCTATACAAACACACTTTATTAATAGTTGTTGTCTTGATGTTATACAATTTTTATATAACAAAAATAATAAAAAAATGCTTCGATCTTGCCGGATGATTGAGCATTATTTTAATATCTTGATAAATTATGTAAAAGCATTCAGAGAAATTTACAAAACATATAGATTATGTTTTGTGAATTATAAATTATCAAGAATTTGGTACTGTGTAAAAGAAAATTAAGAAAAAAAAAACAAATAATGATTTAATTTATTTCAAATTAATATTAAGTAGATAGCACGAGAATTAATTGAATTGTGTAAAGCTATTAATGATTTAACGATAATCAGTATTTCAGATTGTCGTTTGATGAAGTTACATCATAATTAAATCGGTATTAGGGTTAAATATTATTTCTTTATTTCTATTCATTATTATACGAAAAAATTAATTAATTAATTAATTAATCACGAATATATCCAAACAATTCGATTTAATTCCATATTGTTACTGATTATATATCAGATTATATGTAAACTTGACGAAGGAATAAATAATAATTGTATACGAAAATTGATCGAGCTAATTTTTAATAATCTTAAAATGAAAAAAATTCAAATCAACACATTATCAAAACGTTATTTGTGAATAATAGCAAGAAAAAAAAAATAACCACATACACAAAATAAGTGACATCGCCTTATATTAATAGTATTATCTTTGTAATGGATGTTTACAATATTTTTTCATATATGGTTGCACATGTTGTTAATACATACATATATGTTTTATAGTGAATTATGTAAAAAAAAGGATATTAATACGGCGTGTGCTCGAAAGTTGCAAAATCTATCCAACATTATATATTATCATATTATTATTAATATTATTATTATTATTATTATTATTATATATATAAATATCTTGAATGCGTTGAGCGAGGGACCAAGTACTTGAACCATTAATCGCGTAACGCTTATAAAAAAGCACTAAAACATTCATTGATTTTATATAAAACAATTTGAAAGTCATCAGAAAAATATTGTAATTCACTTCGTCAAATATATATAAATTTTTTTGTTTATTAATCAACAATTGTCAATGTCAATTAAGCGATCAACGGTGCGAATAGTTGACGTGTCATCAATTTTAGATGTATGAAGTATAGATGAAACTAATTCTATAAATTGCACCGTGTTCAATAAATTGAAAATTTATCGATAATTTATGAGAAAAAAATAAAATAGAAATTATGAATAATTATTTAAGGCTGGTAATAATTATCGTTGACGGATTATTAAAATGTTGGATGATGAAATATGAAGAAAATAATTGGACGTCAAATTTTTAAGTATTTAGAATGAAAGTATATATATATTTATTACTGTCGATTATTATTCTCGATTAAGCAATATTTATACGTTTTATAATGCTATATATATATGTGTAATTGTAATATCATGTGGATAAAAATAATCATTTGAATGAATGGAAATATATGGTGCTTACCATATATTAAGTTTGTTAATTATTGACAATATTCCCAATTAATTAATTTATATATTTATTATTTTTTAGGGGCGATGATTCCTTCTAGTTGAGTCTACAATTTAATTATCATTAATTGTTAATGGGAAAACTGGTAATAATTTATTTATTTTTTATTGTTTCTATACTTTAGATTTTACCTTTAATTGTTGATTTGTTCGTTTTAGAAATTGAATTTCTTCTGTATATTTTTTTTCTTCGGCTTCGCGTAATTCCGAGGATCTTCTTTCAGCCTGATCGAATTTTTGTCGTAATTCCGCAACAGTTTTTTCCAATTCAGTTTTTTGTGCTTGTAATTCTTCTGCAGTTGCAATTAAATCTTCTTTTCCTTGTTCAGCCTAATTAAAATAAAAATATATGTACTTAATATATTATCAAATTTTTCTATTTAGAGAAAAATAAAAAAGAAAATTATTAATTTTTTCTTTTTTATTATTACCTGAAGAGCTTTTCGCATTCCGAAAGCTATGCTACTTTGATAAAGTGTTTGATAAGCTGCCAGAGTCATTTTTATTTCGTCTCTAACACGAAGTAAAAGTAATCCACGCTCTGCACAATTAACCGTCACTTGTCGAATAATTTCATCTGACAAAATAATTGTTTTTTTAGGTAGAAATTTATTTTTTTTTCGTTCTTACGAATTAATATTAAAATTATGATTTACCAAAACATTGCGAATAAAGTTCTCGTCGTACAGGACAAATTCCTGTTTCTCTCGCTTGTCGTTGTTGCAATCGCATATCTAATTGTTCTTGTAAATTAATTACATCCAAACGTGTCGCTGGAGTACTAGAAACTTTTTGTCTCCATATTTTTCCCTCTTCTTCCCATTCTTTTGGGGGTAAAATGCCATTCAGAATCTCAATAGTTTCGCGTTTTGTATCGAATGTCACTGCTGACGTTTGAATTTTACCCGACCCTCCAATTTTCACCGGTGTTTTATCTTTAACAATTTTATCCGGATGTTTAGTCACCAACAGTGGATTGTCATATTTTACTAAAGTATTTTCAGAAGGAATTGTTCGTTCTTGAACAGCCATCGCCATTTTTAAGAAATTCTTTCTATTTATCTCTTAACTCAAAAATATTCACGCAATCTTTCAATCAAATATAACCACAGCTTAATTATTTATTTGTTGATTGTGTACATTTATTCAAAAAGTTATTCATCACCATGGAGATAACATTGATCAAGCAATTGTTTTGTTTCATCAAACAAATTAATTATATTTTTATTCTACAAAATTTATTATCATTCTCTTTTACTTGATAAAAAATTTAACAATCAACATTAATATATTTATAATTAATATTAATTATCAAATATTAATAGTATTTTGTTCGTTAATAAAAAGTAGTGGTATAAAATATAAAAAAAAAATGTGCATATTTCACAGAGAAACAAAATTAATTAAATTATAATTCTGTGTGTCGTTCTAAAATTCTCGATTCAATATCAGCGTGTAACTTTTCAATTGTTCTCGTATATTTTTTAATATTCTGCTTTGAAGTGTCATTTACATTATAATCCTTTCCATTTTTCATAGCTTCTAATGCAGCTTCTGAATGTAAATGACGTAACTTCAATAATCGTCGTTCATAATGATGAAGTTCCTCCTAAATAAATTGTTACCAATTATTAAATAAAATTCCTATTATCACTTTCAACAAATATTATTCTATATACAATACCTTTAATGAATCCAATTCGTCTTTAGTAAATTGTGCTTGTTTTGCAATTCTCCAAAGACCTTGAACTTTGGGTTCAACAAATTCTTGATGATTTGGTCCTTGTGCAGTTAATCTATCGAGATTATCATATCCACTTTTTAACTCCTGGTGTTTTCCCCTGCAATAATTAATTTCATTCAACTGTTTTCCATAAAGAAAAAACAAATACATTGATTTAATATCAATTAAATATATATTCTTTTATGTACCTAAGTAAATTAGCCTTTGCAATATAATCAATTTGTTTAGTAGGAATTGTATTCGATTCTTCTTCCTTGTGATCAATTTCATTCCAACTTGGATGTTCCTCATCTAAACTATCTAAAAATAAATTATTTAATTAATTCATTCAAAGAATCTGAATTAATATTATCAATTTAATTCTTTACTTTTATAAGCTTCTGGATCTCCAGCATCTACATCCTTTAGCAGACTCATATACTCGTCAACTTTATTCTGATGATG